>CM035170.1:54143879-54550711 GCA_020205615.1 Panax quinquefolius
ATATTATTCAAAATAAAAGAGTTTATTTGTGAATAGGAAAGAAAATCCATAATTTCCTTAAATAAAGGAGTTTATTTAGATATGAAATAAGATTTCATATTATTCAAAATAAAAGAGTTTATTTGTGAATAGGAAAAAAAATCAATTTTCCTTAAATAAAGGAGTTTATTTAGATATGAAATAAGATTTCATATTATTCAAAATAAAGGAGTTTATTTGTGAATAGGAAAAGAATATCAAGTGTTTTCCTTTAATAAAAGATTTTTTTTACATGGAATTGGATTCCATAATTAATTAAAATAAAGAGTTTATTTTAATTAAAGATTTTTTTTATAATGGAATTGGATTCCATAATTAATTAAAATAAAGGAGTTTATTTTGATTAAAATTTTGATTAAAATAAAATAGTTTATTTTATTCAAAATTGGATAAATTAAAATAAAATAGTTTTATTTTGATTTAAATTTGGATTAAAATAAAGGAGTTTATTTTGATTCAAAATAGATTTTATCTTAACTAAATTTGCCCATTAAATGATATCAATATATATATTAAATGTTTATTATTATAGATGAATGTTATTTATTGATGCGTATGGTGATGTGTATGATAATAAATGGGATTGATTATGGACTATTGACCCGATGTGATTGGATTTTATTTTAGTTGGATGCATGAATGTATGGGTTTTTATTAAATGGGATTACTGCGTACCTCGTCTTCTCTAATTTTTTCTTAATGTAAATTCTATCTCCTCTATGTACTTCCCTTGATTTAGCTGATCAAGGTTTCTATTTATTTTAAATAGTTTTGTAATAGGAATAGTTAGAATTAATTTTGAAAATTGGAGATCGAGGAAGCGAGGCGCTTGAAGACCCGTTTGTAATGGAGCAGGGTTTAAATGTAATAGTTATATTTAAATATTATTTCTTGCACCCCTAGGGTTTGACCTTTTGGTTCACTTGGTGGCTCTAGTGAACGAAACTAGAATAAAAAGTCCATAATCAATCAAGGTAGAATATAGTATTCTATATATGCATGCTTATATTATATATATATATTATATATTATGCAAACATGCTTGCGCATGTTCATTAATATATTATATTTTATATATATATATGTAAATGCTTATTTAAACAAGATGAGACAAATTAATAACAAACCCCTCGATTTTTTTATATAAAGTCTAAGCGTTCAAAGATATTTGGAATATCGAGCGTTAAGCCTTCTAGCATGATAAAATTAATAGAGTATTAAATATTTAATATGAGTTTGTTGTGTCACCACAACAAAGCAGTATTAAGTATTTAAGATGTTAATTTATCACATTTGATGCTTATAAAGAAAATTGAACAATATTGTTTTGTTGTGTCACCACAAGGATGATATTTTCTTTTTTGAATATATGGAGTGCTAGGTTGGGACTTAACTTGGATAATTTTGATTCGGATGTGCCACCACTTGATCAAAAATAATCTAAGAGGCAAAAATCTGAGGAGTTGCATAGTTGATGTAATTGACAAAAGTTGTCTACCTATTTATTTATATATAGTTTGTTGTGTCACCACAAGGCTATATACATTTGAAATGGGATCCTTATTCTCACTAGCAAATCTTTAATTAGATTTTGCTTAACTATATATAGTGAGGTAATATAGTTTGAAGAAAATAGTGGGAGATACCAATTTAAAACAAGACCTAATTTATTTTGGTAATTAATAAAAGAATGTATGTTAAAATGTTGTTAATTACAAATTCATTTACAAATTTTACAATGTCTAAAATTACTATCAACTGCGAAGCATATTAGATGCTAAATTAATCGGGGCCAAAATTAAGCGGATTGGTTAAGGAATTTGAGAATAGTTCTCATGGTTTGAAAAGCTATCTTATGTCATTAATCGCTATCCTGCAATGGTTGCGAGATGATGCCTCTGAGGAAGAGATTGCTACTTTTAGAAAGTGGCGAAGATGATGCCTGATTGGCTCGATGCATCATGCTTTCGCATCCATGAGTATGAGCTTGACGTCGGCGTGAAACTATGGATGCTCTACTATATTCACCACATCAGTAGTTGATGTGTGAGAAAGTGGGGCCGATAGATATCGGATATCTAAGGAGCTCTTAGATCTAGAATGGCCAATGGCACTATAAATGCAGACAAAAAGTTCTTAACATAATCAATTTGATTGATCGATTAGGACAACTGGTTTTGTCATGGATGGAGAGTTGAGCGAAGATTTGATCTTGCACTCACTCCGGGACTCCTTTCACAATTGTTGTGAATTTTTCATATGAAACAAGCTAGATATCGACCTCGTGATGATTTGCTTAACATATTGAAAAATGTTGAGAGTCACTTTCAACCAAGAAAGATCAAGTCTTCTTGGTAGGGGCCAAAGGATCTTACGAAAGAAGAGCGATTCAAAGAAGGTAAATAGAAAGGCATAAACAAAGGATAATAAGAACAAAAGCGTCTGGATAGCAAAGGAGTTTGCTTCCCTTTGCAATAAGCACGGACCTTTGGAAAGAAAGCTGCGAAAGCATCTTGCGAGAGGCTAACGAAAGAAGCTTAGTGAAGTTTGAGGTTACAATCTGATTTTGTTCATGATTTAAAATAAATTTTTCTTTAAGTCGAGGTTCTACTTGGGTATTGGATCTGAGCTTTGGTTATCATAAATATAGATTTATGAAGGGACCAAGAAGTAGAAAGTTAAACAAATATAAGTAATCTATGTGTGGAAAATGAAGCAAAGGTTGCTGCATTAGCCATAGAAACTTATAGTTTAGCAATGCTACTGGGCAAATCTATTAAGTCGATAAGTTGTTATTGTATTCCGATTCTTGTTAAAAATATTATTTCCATTTTATTGTTGAACAATGAAATCTTTGGTATTATAATTAAGAACAATTGTTGTTACATTTATAATAATAATGTTTTGTATAAATGGAATATTACTTAATAAATTTTGTATACTTGACTTACGTGAAAATAATTTTGCAAATTGAACAAACTAGTATAAGAAAAGGAGATGATCATTCAAAGAGTTGAATGTGTGTATTTGTTGAAATACAAGTGTGAATTATTTGAAAGGTTCAAAATTGAAGAAGTGAAACAAATTGACAAAGTATTAAGATTCTTTGATTAGATCGAGGAATAAATACTTGTGCAATAAGTTTCTAGATCATCTCAAATGGTTTTCTCATAATGGACACATCGATCTGTGATAATTGATTGATGTATACGAATGAAAAATCGTACCTTGTTGGACATAGTGCGGTCCATAATGATTTTCTGAGCATTCGAGGTATCCTTCTAGGATCATGTCCTAGAAATGGTTGCATATCTACGAAAAAAAGTAACCTCAAAATCCATTTAAGACTCCATAAAAGTTATGGACGGGGAGGATTCTAATCTTAAGTATGTTAAGATAAGGGTTGTCGAACTTATGTGAAAAGGTTTGAAAGGATAAGCTTGGGACAAAATTTGACAAGTCTGATTTGTGGGACATCCTAAAGTAAGTTTAGGGTATATGTTCTATAATCCTACTTAGCAAAAGGTGTTTGTTACGAAACACATTTGCCTTCTAAGATAAAGGTGTTTATCATTAAAAAATTAGTGGGAGGATAATAGATCTTGAAGAGTTCAAGAACCACAAAAACACTTATAAGTCGAATAAGAGGAACACTATAGATAGACCTATTGTACCTGGCAAGATAAATAAATGCGGAATAGTCCAAGATACCTAGGAGGTATACCTAGGAGGTATGGATTCATCATGGATGATGATGATGATGAGTACATCATAGAAGATGATGATCGATTTACATTGATGAGGTAAGAGTTCTAGTGTGTACAAAAAGGGTCGATTGGGAGCGTCGTGACATTCCTAGTATTATATGTTGATATACTACGGATGAGGAATGACATACCAATGCTACTGATCGATAAAGATAAAGTTGTCTAAACATTCCTCCATGAATGATTTGGGAAGAGTATCTTAATTGGGGATATAAATCTATATAGATAGATTTAAAAGGATGCTCGACTTAACCCGAGCGTATATTCATTTGATGCTAAAAATCGTTTAGCATGGCAAACTCAAGAGATGTCTCATGTCGATGAGCTATGGGTGTATCTCTCTTAATAGTCCCCACGGACTCACGAAAAGAGAGGTCGCATGAGTGACAATCATGTATCTGATGAAATATCTGAGACACGATGTTGATCGATTCGTATTATGGAGAAGTTCACTATGTAGTCGGTGAAAAACATCTTAAAGTGTTAACTTAGCACTAAGGATGTGATCATATTCATGGTGGGTCTAAATTAAAACTAGAGGGCTTACGGACTCAAGTTTTTCGAGACGAGACCAAGATGATGAAAAATCCACTTTAAGGTAAAGCGTTACCTTGAGCGAGTGGTGCGATGAATGAATTGGAAAGGTTCCAAACGACAAAGAGTTCTTTGGTTTAGTGATAAAAACAAAGTATATAGCTATAAATGAAGGCTGCCAAGTTGATTGTTTGGATTAAAAGTTCATTCTGAGAACTAGGAATAGTTCTAAGTCTCATCTTGGATCTAAACATGTGTTGTGGCACTTTCATTTGATTATTAGAATCATTGAAAGATGGGAAATCACTATAGAGATAGTGGACTCTCATGAACAACATTACATATCCATTAACTAAAGCTTATCCAACGGATGGGATAATCGTCACTTAGAGAAGAAGAAGAGTATAAGATACCATGGCGATTGGCTTTAGTGCAAGTGGGAGATTGAAAGTAGTATGCACACAAAAGCCCGATCATGTTTGATGATAAAGCGTATACTTTGTAACAATCTTATTCATTTATTAATAAAAGTATTAATTTATTAAAGGCTTTTAATTATCTACATGATCTTTGTTTTATAATATGTGATAAACCCATAGTTTTAAGCAATGCTTTTAGAATAATGATGATGATCATTCTAATGAGATCTAAATTCTTAGAAAGCTTAAAACTAAAATAGTTCCCAATCGTTGGATTACTAAATTGGGGATTAGTGAATCCGGATAGATTGGTACATCGTTAACTTGCTCGTTGGATGAGGATGATTGATCTCATGATCATTTGTGTGGAACACTAAAGCAAGTATGTAGGTGCTTATTAGAGAATAAGTTCATTTGAGCGTTGGCTCGCTAAGGAATACCTAATGGAGTTTTATTTGCTGTCGATAGGAATTCTCTGTAGTGATAGTAGTCTGAAGTAATCCTTGGACTTGAGATCATCATAGTATCTTGTGTATGATGAGTTATACTTTGACTTATTCCTTAAGACCCTTAGGGTATATCAAAGGGTATGCTTGGGTATAATAAGTTGTACATGGAGATAATGTATGATCGATAAAGAATCTACCACTTCTAATAAAGAAGAAAATGTCTATGTGATTAGATAAATGACAACCCGATGAGTCCTTGGCGGCGAAATGAAATTAGAAAGGAGTTTCTAATTTGCATTATTTGGAGTTGTGCATTTAAGGATCGAAATACATATAATTAAATAAAATAAGACTTGTGATAATTCCATGTCTTATATTTAATTGGGACATTGTATGGTGGAAGGATTGAATTATGCGGTAACTATTTACTCAAAGGTTCTTTAATGATTAATGTTGAAATCTATATTATCTGGAAAGTGGTTGATGTTGGAGAGAACTTATCCTATTGTAGAATAAATATTATTTATTTAAATAAATTAATTGTTTAATTTATTTATTTAAATAAGATTAAATTATTTACAATTGATTTATTCACAATAGGTTTAATATGGAGAACCTAAAGGGTCACACCATAAAAGGAAGAATAATTATTTAAGAAGTTAATGGCATAATCGTAATAATATATTATGTATATTTAATTTAATCTATGGTGATAGAATAAATTAAATAGCTTAATATTATTATTTAATATTTTAGAAATATTAAATATAAATTAATAAGAGGAGTCTTATTAATATTATTACAATTATTATTATTTTAATTTCTAAAAGAGTTTAGGAATTAATTTAATATAAGTACTCTCATTTATTCTAATTGGATTAGGAAGGAAAATTAGTTAAAGGAGTTTAATTAATTATCCTAATAAGATTAGGGAGCTTAATTAATTAAAAAATTTAATTAATTAAATAAAACCCAATTCCTTAATTGTTAAGGTGGGTTGCCCACATCTATAAATAAGAGGAGTCTTATTATGGGTGGTATGGGTTGTTGACTTTTTTTTCAACGTAATAATTCGAATTTGTTGGAGAGTACACCTTTTCTATAGAGATAGAAAAAACTAGGGTTTGAGCCAATACCCCTCTTCTTGAATTTTTATTCTTCCTTGGTGGATCACCTCTGAGGCCCGAACATTTGGGTGGCTAACGTTGATCGAAGGAAGGAACCAAACCGGTGGATTCAAGTTGAGCGAAAAGGATTTGGAGGTGAACTTGTACACGAGGAAGCTCGATCTTCAAGGGTATGATTTTATTCTTTATCTTTTCGTTTAATTAATAATTATGCATAAAGGATGATCAAGGGTATATGGTTTGTAAATTTTTTAAACTACGATTTTTTTACGCTTAGCACTTTTTTATGCAATTTGATTGCGTTCATGAATATTATTGGTTCGATTCATGTTCATCCAACCAGTTTCCCATGATAGATCCATGTCGTATAACCTGCTTGAACCCATACGCAAATAAGTCACACATGACATCACTCCTTTCCTTCCACACTTCATTCACACACCTCTTACAAGGACATCTGATCTCATCGCCGCTGACTTTCTCAAACGCGAAGTTGAGAAACTGTTCAACCCCACTACGATACTCAGAGCTATGCCCACTCCTATCAGTGGCTACCCTACGTTCCATCCAACTTCGATCAACAGACATCTCAGACAATTGTCTGCTATATATATGGAAAGTTAGACAAACACAATCAAGTCTCCAAGTTAATGTATATGCAAGCTTATGCGTTTCCTAAATTTATCTCCCACTCTAACGGGTCAGGCTTCTATCCCATTCCCGGATGTGTCGCCTCACTGATGCCAACAACTTGAACACATCTTTATATTTTTCAGAAATTTCGGCAGCACCTCCCCATGGTCTTCAAGTACACGAAATAGACTAACGCATCGTAGTCTAAATATGCACCCAAAGAACATCAAGAGATATATACTGACCAAAAATTCAAAATATATAAAGACGTGCTCAAGTCGTTAACACCGACCTAAGTGAGATCGAAACATATAAGAATAGTCCCAAAACGGGGACTATTTGAGATTCACTCCTACTAAGTGAATCTCAAGCGGGTTTCAAAGCTTCCTAAACTATATGAAAATATGCACATGTGAAATTGAATACTATCTTGAAAATTAATTATGAACCACAATAAAAGAAATTGATTCATCGATTCTCTTAAGTATACAAAATCAAAGACTACATATTAAATAATCCTCTAGAGCATATTTAAAATAACACAATGCTACCATTTTAATTAAGCAATAAAATGGAAACAAATATGCAGTGCTATTTATATTGAGAAAACATTATATTCGTTTCAAATAGATGTATCTCAATAACATCGATGTATCTCAAACAAAAGTACACATGTTACATTTTTAACATGAGAATCATTGAATTTCAAGTAATAACATATACTTGGGTGGAGATATATTAAAGTAGCATTTGGTACAACACTCCCAGTACACACAAGAAAAAGGCATATTAATAAAACTATTTGCAATATCACTCATACAGAAAGCAAGTTCATAGAATCAATAGCTTTTCTTATCTCTCAACTTTCAATCATCAAATAACCAATTCAGAAAGTACTCAGAAAGTCATATTTGAATAAGTAAATGAGTTCAGTATTAATAATCTCACCTGAGTATCTTCTTTTTCTTTAATAATGTAAAATCAGAGCTTTAATGAAATTAATTGAAGAAAAATCTAATTTCTTCAGCATAAGAAATTCTCAACTGAAATTGGGTATCTTCACAAAGCAATGAAAACCCCAGTTAACCAGCAAACGGAAAGAAAGACTCTTGAATTCCTACGCATCCCATGCAATGACCCTATAATAAAAACAAAAAATAACACACAAATTCCCAAGTTGAGGTTTTTTTCAATTCAACTATAAGAAATCATGCAATATATACAAGGAATCCCAAGAACTCATAAAATTACAAAGCTAATGCAGTACACCACTAACATCAAGTTAAACCTAGTTTATACACAAAAATTTGTGAGCTCAAATTTATACAAAAAATGCAGAGTTCTCAAAGAAAAAGCAATATCAATTACAATCATAAACCTAGTTTATACTAACATCAAGTTAACTCCAAAAAAGATGCAGAGTGAATACTCAGAAGAAATACAATATTATCATTTAAACCTAGTTTATAAGCAAAAATTTGTGAGCTCAAATCTATACAAAAAATGCTAAAACAAAATAACAAAATCAAATTAAACACCCTAAAATTAGGGGAAGAAGAGCTTCACCTTGCAATTTAGGGGAAAATAGAAGTACAAAAGAAGAAGGAATGGAGCTGTGGCGGTCGGAGGATAGACGGCAGATGGGAGTTGTGGCGGTCGGAGGGGAGGCCAGGCCGGAGGAGTTCTAGCAGCTTTGTGAAAGTAGTATGCTCACAAGCCAATCATGTTTGATGATAAAGCATATACTTTGTAACAATCTTATTCATTTATTAATAAAAAGTATTAATTTATTAAAGGCTTTTAATTATCTACATGATGCTGTGTTTTATAATATGTGATAAACCCATAGTTTTAAGCAATGCTTTTAGAATAATGTTGATGATCATTCTAATGAGATCTAAATTCTTAGAAAGCTTAAAACTAAAATAGTTCCCAATCATTGGATTACTAAATTGGGGATTAGTGAATCCGGATAGATTGAATACATCGTTAACTTCTTTCATTGGATGAGGATGATTGATCTCATGATCATTTGTGTGGAGACACTAAAGCAAGTATGTAGGTGCTTATTAGAGAATAAGTTCACTTTGAGCGTTGGCTCGCTAAGGAATACCTAATGGAGTTTTACTTGCTGTCGATAGGAATTCTGTAGTGATAGTAGTCTGAAGTAATCCTTGGACTTGAGAGATAAGACCGAAAATTTTTTAAATAAAAGGAATTTCCTTTATTTATTATTTTGAAATAGTAAGGGTTGATTTGATTAATGTGGATAGTTAAATTAGGGTTAAATCATGAAGTTGTGCATTTCAAAATAAGCAAATGGTTATAAAATATTCATTGTTGTTGTAGGGGAATATTAGTTTGGTATTTACTCAAAGGAATATTAAATGATGAAATCTATATTGAAGACCCCAAATATTAAATAAAACGAATTTCCTTTATTTATTATTTTGAAATATGTGGGTTGATGATTAAGCGATTGGATGAAATATTTCAAAATAAAATATAAGTTGTTTTTAAATATTCGTTGGCGTAGTTATTCTGAGAATTAATCTTGTTGGAATACCGGATGGTTAAGTTTTTTTAAATACACACTATCTGGCGTTGTTGAGCACACTAGCTTTTGTTGAGCAGTATTGCACCAATTATTGATTCTTACGTGAAGGCACTACTCGATAATGGTTCTGATAATTCTTTATTCGATTATTTTATTGAGTTAATAATTCTTTGCGTTGATATTTTATATTCTTTGTTGTTTGATAATTGTCATTACATAGTATTTTTCATTATCGAAGCAATAATTCATATTATCTGAATAATATTATTAGATAACATTATTGGCAATGTCTAGAAAGTTACATCTAAGGAGAGGTTTGGTCATCTAATTGCGGCGCCCGATGAAGAAATTCTTATTGAAAAGCCCCCTCTTTCACAGGAAGCTGCACGGTTGTCAATATTGTGATTACATAATATTATTTGTGAATAATTAATTATTGATTTATATGATGAGAAAATATTGATTTTATGTGGATATAGATGGAGAAAATTTTAAAATGACAATTGTTGAAAATTAATATTTTATCTTTTACGATAAAATAATTCATTTAAATATATTATTTTAATAATATATTAACGGTGATATTTTACAATGAATGTGGGATATATGAGTATATGAGGAGGAAGAGTATTTTGTGGCATTAAATGTTTAACATGTTTTGTGTGTTGGTGGACACAATTATTGGTAGAAATTTGATTATAACTTGTAAAATCACCCGTTTGTGGATTTGGTCAATTTCTATTTGGAATTTGGAAAAACTTTCTTCTGCAAAGTTGTAGAAATTGAATTTCCTATAAAAACTCGCGAGATTCGAATTTTCTGATGAAAGGGCTATTTATTATGAATTATTGAAGTTAGAAGCTCAAAATAATTGATTTTGGGAGTTTAAATTATTTTTTGTTAAGAAAAACGTTTTTGTATTTTTTTGGACATCATTAACATGTGTGGCTGGTGTTTTGACCAAAAGGTGGGCTAAGGAAAATTTGTATAATTATATTAATATTATATTAAATTTTACTGCTTTGGTGTTCTAGCGATTTCTATAAATAGGGTCTTGGGTTAGAATTGAAAATCACACGAGAAAATGAAGTTTCTCTATTTCTCTCTCGATATTTTGGCGTATTCTTGTGAGTATTTTGAGTATACTTTGAGTATTGATATCGGTGCAAGTTCATTCATTCGTTATTCGGTCAAAATCTTTGCTCTTTTGAGGTAAGGGATATTATTTTTTTTTAAATGATATTATTTCTTGATATCATTATCTTTGAAATGTTGATCTGAAGTTTTTATCAAATTTGGAACTTTTTCATGTCGGGTTACTATTCATGGGTTACTATTCATGAGTTACTTCATTCACGATTCTTATTAATGAGTTCTTATTCACGATTCTTATTCACGAGTACTATTAAATGAAGCGTGAAGATGTTTTTGTGGAATTTCTATCTTTTGGTGTCGGAGTTACTATTCACGTGTATCGGCACTATTCACGTATCTGACACTATTCACGTATCTGACTTTATTCATAGAAAAATAAAATTTTCCTTTTTGTCCAAAATATCTATTACGGATACTAACTTTCGATTGTATCCATGTTTTGATCATTCTTGAATTTTACACCACTATGATTATTTTTGAGGTATTTTTGGACATGGATAAAACCAAATCGAATCCTTAATCCTTAATCCTTGTCATTTTGTTTCCTTTGGATTCGTTTCTTTAAAAAAATATTTTATATCATCCTCGGTCTTAAATGATGATATTATGGAATATCTTTGGCACATAGTGCAAGATGAATGATTTCTTAAGAATATCTTTGGCACATGTAGTGCAAAGATGAATGATTCTGAAGAATATCTTTTGGCTGTAGTGCAAAGATGAGCAGTGTTTAAATGAACATGACCCGGTGATGAATATCTTTGGCTGTGTGGTGCAAAGATGAATATTTGATTCGGATGTATATTGATTGATGTTACGGGGATAAAAGATGAGCGATGAACTTTTAAATTCATACATAGAAGATAGTAGTTTGCATTCTCTACTTAACTCTTCTAATGAATTATTATTTCATTGCGAATATTGATTTAAAATTTGTTGTCTATTGTATTACTATTATATTTTTCCTGTTGAAGACTAACGATAATTTGTTGTATATTATCTTAGTCATAATATTCTTCTTGAGCTAGTTGAGCTCACCCTTTTCCTTTTGTTCCATTTTTCTCGGAGGCGAGAATATATAGCGATGCAGTGTCGGGGTATGGAATGAAGGTTTTAGAAAGGATTGTTTAGTAGTCCTCACCATTTTTGTAAATTAATGTATCGATAAATGTGATGAGGATTTATTTGAGTATAGATATTGTCTAGAAGATAATATTTGTATTCAAACTCACAGTTTCTTGTTGTAATAATAAAGTTGTAGTTGTTTACATACCATGTATTGACAACTCGAGAATAGGTGATGTATACCTATTTTGGGGGCGTCACGATTGGTATCGAGCTTAGGGATATGATCTCTGGCGGAGATCGGGGAATAGAACTAGGAGGAGAGGCGAGTAAATCCTTATTTAGTGTGTCCTACTAAGCTTATTTGTTAGTTGGTCGATATATAGGGATATTATGTGATATATTGATTTCCTTAATTAACCCTTGTTTTATGATAGTATTTTTGAGAATGTCGTGAGAATATTAACGATGGAGTAAATGAGGCCGTGGAGATGCTGTCTTTACCAGCGAGGAGAGCGTCAGCAGTGGCAATGTACCTCCATGTGAACAACACCGTTGAAGCGGATGATGAGCGAGGGGATGTTTAGAAGTTTTTGCGATTCATGCAAAAATCGAGGCGAGAAACTTCGTGTTCAAAATCTGAGGAGAAATGATAGCAATTCACGGGTTGTCACACCAAGCGGTTTAAAGAGTTGGGACCACGAATTTAAGGAAAGCGGATCCGATCATGGCGGAAGCATGGGTCAAACAAATTACCAAGATATTCGATGTCTTGGGATGCGGAGAGAGAACGAAGGTTCCATTCGCCACCTTTATGTTAAAATGGCGAAGCGGACTCTTGGTGGGAGTGCATGAAGCGCACCCATCCGGCCCTTTTCGGCATGTCTTGGGAGGCGTTTGAAGCTATTTAATGACAAATACTTTCACGAAAGTGTTAAATCGTATGAAGAAAAGTGGAGTTCATCAGATTGGAACAAAACAACATGGCGGTGTCTCGATGCGAGGCAAAGTTTGCGAGTTATCGAGTTTTGCACCTCATTTGGTGGAGAATGAGGAGCGTTATGGCGCGGATGTTTCTTAGAGGTTTGAAACGGCGTCGTCGATATCTCATTTCTCATAAATTTTCTCTTTATTCGGATGTTGTAAGCGAGGGCTCAATTATTAGGCGAGATAACGAAATGCACGGTCGGTGAGGACCCTGACGAGGATCGTGTCGAGAGATAGCGATCAGCAAAATAATGATAACTGCGGAGAAAAGCGAGCGGACGAAATGGTAAACCACTCTGGTGGTAATCATAGCCGTGAAAATAGAAGAAGCGAGTCGGGGAGATTTTAAAGAGGAGATTTAACGGCGACCATGTGAAGATAGCGATCTTAAGACATAGCGGTTCTAAGGGAGGAGAAACGACCACCGGTCGTATCTCTACTAAATCTGGGAAAAGAGGACATATCGGTCAAAGCGCCTAGCACATTCAAGGTATGCTATAATTGTGGAAAGGAAGGACATATCGCTCGAGATTATGCGATGGCGAAACCTAGTTCGGCGAGGGCGGTGACTCGAAAAAACATCCCGAAAAAAATCAAAATCAGCGATTAGGGAAGGCGTTTGTTGTGGTTGGTCATAATCGAGGAACCCAAGCGAGGTGATCACGGGTAAGCTATTTATAAATTCTTGCGAAGTTTATACCTTACTTGATCTGGGTCTTACCCATTCATTTATCTCTCTGCATGTGCTCAGCGTTTAAACTTGACTCAGGAGAAATTAGACTTTGACTATCTGTGGAAACTCAGTTAGGAGAAACTTTCATCACATCCTTTGTTTATAAATCTTGTTTGATTCAAGTTGGCACCATTACCTTACACATTGACCTTATCTCTTTAAAGATACTTGCTTTTGATGTGATTTTAGGGATTGATTGGTTAACTTCTCATCATGCCAAAATTGATTGTTTTAAATAAGGTTGTTAGTTTTCATATTCTAACCAACTTTGTTATGCAATTCAAGCAACTAAACCATTAAAATCGATCAACATCATATCTAATCATAAAGCTATTAGTTTATTAAAAAGCGGATGTCAAGCTTTCTTAGCCCATGTTATGGATTTGAATAAAGACACGTCAAATTTGAATGATATTCTGTTGTTATTGACTTTCTGGCGTATTTCACGAAGAACTTCCGGTCTACCCCCGAGCGTGAAGTTGAATTCTTTATTGATCTTGAACTTTGTACAAAGCCCATTTCTAAAACCCCATATCGAATGGCTCTATTGAACTTGAGGAGTTAAAGGTCCAACTACGAGGAATTGTTGGACATCGGTTTCATTAAATCTAGTACATCTCCTTGGGGTGCTCTGTTTTATTAAGTAAAGAAGAAAAGCGGGGTATCGACTTTATATTGACTATCGGGAATTGAACCATGTCACCATCAAGAATAGGTATCCTCTACCTCGTATTGATGACTTGTTTGACCCGATTCTGAGGAGCACAATTCTTTTCAAAAATTGATCTTAGTTACGGATATCATCGGTTTGAAGATTAAAAGCGAGGATATTCAAAGGCGCCTTGAACTTCGGTATGGGCATTATGAATTCTTAGTCATGTCTTTCGGACTAACTAATGCTCCTATGACTTTCATGGATATGATGAGCCGAGTATTCAAGGAATATTTGGATCGATTCGTTGTTGTCTTTATTGATGACATTCTCATATATTCCAAAAGTAGTGAAGATCATGAGCACCATTTGAAATTTGGTACTCCAAAGGCTTCGTGAAAACCAACTATATGCCAAATTGAAGAAATGTGAGTTACGGCTTGAGGAAGTAGCATTCCTTGGGCACGTGGTGTCGAAACATGGAGTATCTGTTGATCCGGCGAAGATTGAAGCAATCTGAAGTTAGAACAGCAAAAGTCGGTGGTGAAATCACGTAGTTTTTGGGCTTATTTGGTTATTATCGGAGATTAAGTGGAAGGGTTTTCTCGAATCGCTACTTCATTAACTTGACTAACTTCGGAAGGATACAAAATTCGTTTGGAGTGAAGAATCGAGAAGAGTTTCCAAGAGCTTAGAGGAGACTTATTTGGCTTTGTTCTACAATACCATCTGGTTCGGATGGATTTGTTATCTCTGATGATGCTTGAGCAAAGGGTTAGGATGTGTTCTCATGCACAGCGTGGGAAAGTCATAGCCTATGCCTCGCGACAACTTAAAAGAGTATGAGAGGAATTATCCTACTCATGATCTAGAGTTAGCGGCCCGATCGTTTTCAGCTAAAGATATGGAGCACTATCTATATGGGGAGAAAGTGGAGATATATTCGGACCATAAAAAGCCTTAAATATTTCTTCACTCAAAAAGAACTCAACATCTGGGCGGCGACGTTGGCTCGAACTATTGAAGACTACGACCACACTATTCATACCATCCACGGTAAAAGCGAGCGTGGTAGGTGGCGCGTTGAGTAGAAGATCATATCTGAGGGAGCGAGTGCGATGATGTCAAGTATCTGCGTAGAGCCAACTTTAATAGAAAAAGTTAAGGTTGCTCAAGCCAGGCCCGGGCGATCGTATGAAGAAGAAAGTACAAGAAGGAGCTATTAGGAGCGAGAATTGATGAAGAAGGAATACTTGAGTCCACTCTAGACTTTGTGTTCTAACGACTACGATTTGAAGTACAAGATTATGATGGAGGCACAATCGCCATTTGCAATCCATCCTGGAAGTACTAAAATGTATCGTGATCTTGACATACATTTTGGTGGAACAATATGAAGAGAGAGATTGCAAAGTTTATCTCGATGTGTTTAACTTGCCAGCGTGTAAAGGCGGACATCTTGTACCTAAGGGTCCGTTGCAACCACTTGAGATTAGGAATGGAAGTGGGAACACATTACTATGGATTTAGTTCTGGGTCTTCCTCCTACGGTTTCTCAAGGCATCAATCTATTTGGGTTATTGTTGATAGATTAACCAAATCTGCTCATTTCTTGCCGTCTGGAGACTTATTCCTTGAGCGTCTTGCTAGTATGTACGTGAATGAGATTGTGAGGTTGCATGGCATGCTGTATCCATAGTTTGGATCGTGACCCAAGATTCACTTCAAGATTTTGGGTTAGCTTGCAAAAAAGCTATGAGCGCAGTTTGCGATTTAGTTGACATACCATCCCCAAGCAGACGGACAATCGAGAGGGACTATTCAAACTCTTGAAGATTTATTAAGACTACTGTGTCCTGAACTTCAAGGGCGGTTGGGATAAGTATTTACCATTGGTGGAATTCTCCTACAACAACGAGTTATCGAGCAAAAGTATAGGTGTGGCTCCATTTGAAGCATTATATGGGCCGAAAATGTCGTTCTCCAATATGTTGGGATGAGGTGGGTGAAGCAACATTGTTGGGACTTAGAGTTAATACGTATGACTCTGAAAAGATCCAAATGATTCGACAACGTATACAAAGCGGCACAAGATCGACAAAAGAGTTATCACGGATCTTCATCGAAAGGCGTGGAATTTAATGTAGGGGATCATGTATTGTTGCGAGTTGCTCCATGGAAGGGAGTTACAAGATTTGGGAAGAGAGGAAAGCTCGATCCACGATTTATTGGTCCATTTCAAATTCTTGACCAGGTAGTAGAAATGTAGCTATAGACTTGCATTACCTCCGAATATGTCTCGTGTTCATAATGTGTTTCACATATCATGCTTAAATAAATATGTGAAAGACCCGAACCACGTTATTGAGTTAGAACCGGACGAGATAGCGAAGACTTAACGTGTGAGGAGGTACTGTCAAGATCTTGGATAGGAAGGAGCATGTCCTACTGCATGAAAGGTCATACCACAAGTTAAAGTTTTGTGGAGGAATCATGCTATAGAGAAATGACACAGGAGTTGGAAGCGGAAATGAAAGCGAGGTATCCTCACCTTTTGAAACACACCGAATGCGTCGTCAATTTCGAGGCGAAATTTCATAAGGAGGGAGGTTGTAAGACCCGAAAATTTTTTAAATAAAAGGAATTTCCTTTATTTATTATTTTGAAATAGTAAGGGTTGATTTGATTAATGTGGATAGTTAAGGGTTAAATCATGAAATATTTCAAAATAAGCAAGTGGTTATAAAATATTCATTGTTGTCGGGGAATATTAGTTTGGTGGTGGAATATTAAATGCTTTGTCGGGAATATTAAATGCGACGGTAGCGACCATGTGTGAGCCCCATAACGGAGAAGCGATTGGATGAAGAAAGCGACAAATATAAGTTGTTTTTAAATAGCAGCGTAGTTATTCTGAGATTATCTTTGTTGGAATACCGGTGGTTAAAACACACTAATACTGCGTTGTTGAGCGATAGCACGCGGTATTGCACCAATTATTGATTCTTACGTGAAGGCACTTTACTCGATAATGGTTCTGATAATTCTTTATTCGATATTTTATTGAGTTAATAATTCTTTGCGTTGATATTTTATATTCTTTGTTGTTTTTGATAATTGTCATTACATAGTATTTTTCATTATCGAAGCAATAATTCATATTATCTGAATAATATTATTAGATAACATTATTGGCAATGTCTAGAAAGTTACATCTAGGAGAGGTTTGGTCATCTAATTGCGGCGCCATGATGAAGAAATTCTTATTGAAAAGCCCCTCTTTCTGAGGCGCTGCAGGTTGTCAATATTGTGATTACGTAATATTATTTGTGAATAATTAATTATTGATTTATATGATGAGGAAAATATTGATTTTATGTGGATATAGATGGAAAATTTTTAAAATGACAATTGTTGAAAATTAATATTTTATCTTTTACGATAAAATAATTCATTTAAATATATTATTTTAATAATATATTAACGGTGATATTTTACAATGAATGTGGGATATATGAGTATATGAGGAGGAAGAGTATTTTTGTGGCATTAAATGTTTAACACATGTTTTGTGTGTTGGTGGACCTGATTATTGGCCAGAAATTTGATTATAGCTTGTAAAATCACCCGTTTGTGGATTTGGTCAATTTCTATTTGGAATTTGGAAAAACTTTCTTCTGCAAAGTTGTAGAAATTGAATTTCCTATAAAAACTCATGAGATTCGAATTTTCTGATGAAAGGGCTATTTATTATGAATTATTGAAGTTAGAAGCTCAAAATAATTGATTTTTGGGAGTTTAAATTATTTTTGTTAAGAAAAACGTTTTTTGTATTTTTTGGACATCATTAACATGTGTGGCTGGTGTTTTGACCAAAAGGTGGGCTAAGGAAAATTTGTATAATTATATTAATATTATATTAAATTTTACGCTTTGATGTTCTAGCGATTTCTATAAATAGGGTCTTGGGTTAGAATTGAAAATCACACGAAGCTGAAGTTTTCTCTCTATTTCTCTCTCGATATTTTGAGCGTATTCTTGTGAGTATTTTGAGTATACTTTGAGTATTGATATACGGTCTGAAGTTCATTCAATTATTCGGTCAAAAATCTTTTTCTTTTTGAGGTAAGGGATATTATTTTTTTCGTAATGATATTATTTCTTCAATATCATTATCTTTGAAATGTTGATCTGAAGTTTTTATCAAATTTGGAACTTTTTCATATCGGGGTTACTATTCATGGTTACTATTCATGAGTTACTATTCACGAGTTCTTATTAAGCG
Source organism: Panax quinquefolius (assembly GCA_020205615.1). NCBI lineage: Eukaryota > Viridiplantae > Streptophyta > Magnoliopsida > Apiales > Araliaceae > Panax > Panax quinquefolius. The sequence goes on from CM035170.1 coordinate 54,162,282, forward strand.
AGTTCTTATTCACGATTCTTACTATTCACGAGTACTATTAATGAAGCGTGAAGATGTTTTTGTGGAATTTCTATCTTTTGGTGTCGGAGTTACTATTCACGTATCGGCCTATTCACGTATCTGACACTATTCACGTATCTGGCACTATTCATAGAAAAATAAAATTTTTCCTTTTGTCCAAAATATCTATTACGGATACTAACTTTCGATTGTATCCATGTTTTGATCATTCTTGAATTTTACACCACTATGATTATTTTTGAGGTATTTTTGGACATGGATAAAACCAAATCTGAATCCTTAATCCTTAATCCTTGTCATTTTGTTTCCTTTGGATTCGTTTCTTTAAAAAATATTTTACATCATCCTCGGTCTTAAATGATGATATTATGGAATATCTTTGGCACATAGTGCAAGATGAATGATTTCTTAAGAATATCTTTGGCACATAGTGCAAAGATGAATGATTTCTGAAGAATATCTTTGGCTGTAGTGCAAAGATGAGCAGTGTTTAAATGAACATGACCAATGATGAATATCTTTGGCACATAGTGCAAAGATGAATATTTGATTCGGATGTATATTGATTGATGTTACGGGGATAAAAGATGAGCGATGAACTTTTAAATTCATACATAGAAGATAGTAGTTTGCATTCTCTACTTAACTCTTCTAATGAATTATTATTTCATTGCGAATATTGATTTAAAATTTGTTGTCTATTGTATTACATTATATTTTTCCTGTTGAAGACTAACGATAATTTGTTGTATATTATCTTAGTCATAATATTCTTTCTTGAGCTAGTTGAGCTCACCCTTTTCCTTTTTGTTCCATTTTTCTCGGAGGCGAGAATATAGCGAGTGCAGTGAGGGTATGGAATGAAGGTTTTAGAAAGGATTGTTTAGTAGTCCTCACCATTTTGTAAAATTAATGTATCGATAAATGTGATGAGGATTTATTTGAGTATAGATATTATCTAGAAGATAATATTTGTATTCAAACTCACAGTTTCTTGTTGTAATAATAAAGTTGTAGTTGTTTACATACCGAATTAATTTAATATAAGTACTCTCATTTATTCCTAATTGGATTAGGAAGGAAAATTAGTTAAAGGAGTTTAATTAATTATCTCTAATAAGATTAGGAGCTTAATTAATTAAAAGAATTTAATTAATTAAATAAAACCCAATTCCTTAATTGTTAAGGTGGGTTGCCCACATCTATAAATAAGAGGAGTCTTATTATGGGTGATGGGGTTGTTGACTTTTTCAACATACGACATAATTCCAATTTGTTGGAAATCGCCTTTTCTATAGAGATAGAAAACTAGGGTTGAGCCAATACCCTTTCTTCTTGAATTCTTATTATTCCTTGGTGGATCACCTCTAGAGGCCAAACACTTGGGTGGCTAATGTTGATCAAAGGAAGGAACCAAACCCGGTGGATTCAAGTTGAACGCGAAAAGGATTGGAGGTGAACTTGTACCTGAGGAAGCTCGGATCTTCAAGGGTATGTTTGATCTTCATATCTTTTCGTTTAAATTAATAATTGTGCATAAAGGGTGATCCGGGTATATGGTTTGCAATTTTTTTTAAACTCTGATTTTTACACGCTTCCGCACTTTTTATGCAATTTGATTGCGTTCATGAATATTACAAACCTAATAGTGGCATCAGAGCCAAACCTTTATGCAAATTATTAATTATTTTAATTTGATATGTATATTGATATGTGTTTAGAACAATTTATTTGGGCATAATTTTATTATATAAAATTTATTAAAAAAAAAAAAAAAAAATAACGTGGACCAATTTTTTTTTAAAAAGGTTGCAGGATAATTTTTGGTTCAAAACGTGGACCCATTTCTCCTTGAATTTTTTTAAAAAAAAAAAAAAAAAAAAAAACGGCAGGTTACACTTGGTGGATACTGCACGAAAAACTATTGGCAAGTTATTTTTTTTTTGAAAAAGGTTACAGGTTATTCCTTTTAAAAGGAAGTCAGGATTTCTTACTGATTTACTTGATTCAAAAAATTAAAGGAATTAAGTTGCTAACATGCACGGAAATTAGTGGCCCAGCGTGGCAATTTTTTTTTTCATTTGCACGGAAACAAGTGGTGATTATATATATATAATATATATTACGTAATATATATTTATATATATATATAATAATTTTATATAATTAAAATAAAATATTTATTTTAATCTTAAAATAAAAAAGTTTATTTTAATTTTAAAATAAAAAGTTTAATTTAATTTTAAAATAAAATGTTTATTTTAATCTTAAAATAAAAGGTTTATTTTAATTTTAAAATTAAAATTTCATGCTAACTAATTAGAGTTGGAATTGGATTCCATGATAACTAATTGGAGTTAAAATTGTATTCCATCTTTCCTTAAATAAAGGAGTTTATTTAGATATGAAATTAGATTTCATATTATTGAAAATAAAAGAGTTTATTTGTGAATTGGAAAGAGAATCCTATTTTTCCTTAAATAAAGGAGTTTATTTAAATATGGAATAAGATTTCATATTATTCAAAATAAAGGAGTTTATTTGTGAATAGGAAAAGAATATCCGTGTTTCCTTTAATAAAAGATTTTTTTTACATGGAATTGGATTCCATAATTAATTAAAATAAAAGAGTTTATTTTAATCAAAGATTTTTATATATATATATATATATGGAATTGGATTCCATAATTAATTAAAATAAAGGAGTTTATTTTGATTAAAATAAAATAGTTTATTTTATTCAAAATTGGATAAATTAAAATAAAATAGTTTTATTTTGATTTAAATTTGGATTAAAATAAAGGAGTTTATTTTGATTCAAAAATAGATTTTATACTAACTAAATTTGCCCATTAAATGATATCAATATATATATATATTAAATGTTTATTATTCATGAGATGAATGTTATTTATTGATGCATATGGTGATGTGTATGATAATAAATGGGATTGATTATGGATTATTGACCCGATGTGATTGGATTTTATTTTAGTTGGATGCATGAATGTATGGGTTTTATTAAATGGGGTCTGCGTACCTCGTCTTCTCTAATTTTTCCTTAATGTAAATTCTATCTCCCTCCTATGTACTTCCCCTTGACTGCTGATCAAGGCTTCTATTTATTTTAAATAGTTTTGTAATAGGAATAGTTAGAATTAATTTTGAAAAATTGGAGATCAAGGAGCAAGGAGCGCTTGAAGACCCGTTTGTAATGGAGCTCGGGTTTAAATGTAATAGTTATATTTAAATATTATTTCTTGCACCCCTAGGGTTTGACCTTTTGGTTCACTTGGTGGCTCTAGTGAACCAAACTAGAATAAAAGTCCATAATCAATCCGAGTAGAATATAGTATTCTATATGTGCATGCTTATACTATATATATTATATATTATGCAAACATGATTCGCATGTTCATTAATATGACGCGTATTTTATATATATATGTGCGTGCACGCTAAACAAGATGAGACAAATTAATAACAAACCCCTCAATTTTTATATTAAGTCCTAAGCGTTCAAAGATATTTAGAATATCGAACGTCGCCTTCTAGCATGATAAAATTAATAGAGTATTAAATATTTAATATGAGTTTGTTGTGTCACCACAAGGCAAGTATTAAGTATTTAAGATGTTAATTTATCACATTTGATGCTTATAAAGAAAATTGAACAATATTGTTTTGTTGTGTCACCACAAGGATGATATTTTTCTTTTTTGAATATATGGAGTGCTAGGTCGGACTTAACTTAGATAATTTTGATTCGGATGTGCCACCACTTGATCAAAATAATCTAAGAGGCAAAAGAAAAGGAGTTGCATAGTTGATGTAATTGACAAAAGTTGTCTACCTATTTATTTATATATAGTTTGTTGTGTCACCACAAGGCTATATACATTTGAAATGGGATCCTTATTCTCACTAGCAAATCTTTAATTAGATTTTGCCAAACTATATAAGTGAGGGTAATATAGTTTGAAGAAAATAGTGGGAGATACCAATTTAAAATAAGACCTAATTTATTTTGGTAATTAATAAAAGAATGTATGTTAAAATATTGTTAATTACAAATTCATTTACGTGAATTTTACAATGTCTAAAATTACTATCATTGCGAAGCATATTAGATGCTAAATTAACTGCAATCAAGAATTAAACGGATTGGTTAAGGAATTTGAGAATAGTTCTCATAGTGAAAAAGCTATCTTATATCCTTAATACGCCTATCCTCGCAATGGTTGCGAATAATGCCTCGAGGAAGAGATTGCTACTTTTAGAAAGTGGCAAAATGATGCACAATTGGCTCGATGCATCATGCTCGCATCCATGAAATAACGAGCTTGACACAAGACATGAAACTATGGATGCTTCTACTATACTCTTGCACATCAAGTAGTTGATGGTGAGGAAAGTAGGACTAATAGATATCAGATATCTAAGGAGCTCTTCCGATCTAGAATGACCAATGGCACTATAGTACAGACAAAAAGTTCTTAACATAATCAATTTGATTGATCAAATTAGGACAACTGGTTTTGTCATGGATGGAGAGTTGAGCCAAGATTTGATCTTGTACTCACTCCCTTGACTCCTTTCATGAATTGTTGTGAATTTTTCATATGAACAAGCTAGATATCGACCTCATTGATTTGCTTAACATATTGAAAAATGTTGAGAGTCACTTTCCAACCAAGAAAGATCAAGTCTTCTTGGTAGGGGCCAAAGGATCTTCCGAAAGAAGAACGATTCAAAGAAGGTAAATATAAAGGCATAAACAAAGGATAATAAGAACAAATCTGATACGGATAGCAAAGGAGCTTGCTTCCACTGCAATAAGCCTGGACACTGGAAAGAAACTGCGAGAAGCATCTTGCAGAGGCTAACCAAAGAAGCTTAGTGAAGTTTCAGTTACAATACAGTTTTTGTTCATGATTGAAATAAATTTTTCTTTAAGTGAAGGTTCTACTTGGGTATTGGATACCGACTTTTGTTATCATAAATATAGATTTATGAAGTGACCAAGCAGAAGTAGAAAACTAAACAAATATAAGTAATCCTATGTGCGGGAAATATAACAAAGGTTGCCATATTAGCCATAGAAACTTATAGTTTAGCAATGCCTACGGGCAAATCTATTAAGTCAATAAGTTGTTATTGTATTCCAGTTCTTGTTAAAAATATTATTTCCATTTTATTGTTGGACAATGAAATCTTTGGTATTATAATTAAGAACAATTGTTGTTCTATTTATAATAATAATGTTTTGTATAGAACTGGAATATTACTTAATAAATTTTGTATACTTGACTTACATGAAAAATTATTTTGTAAATTGAACAAACTAGTATAAGAAAAGGAGATGATCATTCAAAGAGTTGAATGTATGTATTTGTTGAAATACAAGTGTGAATTATTTGAAAGGTTCAAAGAATTCAGAAGTGAAACAAATTGGCATGGTATTAAGATTCTTTGATTAGATCAAGGAATAAATACTTGAGCAATAAGTTTCTAGATCATCTCAAATGGTTGTCTCATAATGGACACATCCTGATACGCAATAATTGATTGATGTATCTGAATGAAAAATCGTACCTTGTTGGACATGGTACGGTCCATAGTGATTTTACTGACATTCCGATATCCCTCTATGGTCATGTCCTAGAAATGGCTGCATATCTACGAAAATGGTAACCTCAAAATCCGGCCCCAAGACTCCATAAAAGTTATGGACAGGGAGGATTCCTAATCTTAAGTATGTTAAGATAAGGGGTTGTCCAACTTATGTGAAAAGGTTTCAAAGGATAAGCTTGGGACAAAATTTGACAAGTGCAGATTTGTGGGACATCCTAAAATAAGTTTAGGGTATATGTTCTATAATCCTACATAGCAAAAGGTGTTTATTGCGAAACACGCTACCTTCTAAGATAAAGGTTTTTATCATTGAAGGGGCTAGTGGGAGGATAATAGATCTTGAAGAGTTCAAGAACCACAAAACACTATAAGTCAAACAAGAGGAACCTGTAGATAGACCTATTGTACCACAACCGAATCGTAAATCTAGAATAGTACCAAAGATACCTAGGAGGTATGGATTCATCAATGATGATGATGATGAGGTACACATCATAGAAGATGATGATCCAGAGTTACATTCGATGAGGTAAGACTTCTAGTGTGTACAAAAGGGTCGATTAGGAGCATCGTGAAATGTCTAGTATTATATGTTGATATACTACGGATGAGGAATAACATACCAATGCTACAATCAGTAAAGATAAAGTTGTCTAAACATTCCTCCACGAATGATTTGGGAAGAGTATCTTAATTGGGGATAAAATCTATATAGATAGATTCAAGAGGATGCTCGACTTAACCCAAGGAATGTATATTCATTTGATGCTAAAGTCGTTTAGCATGGCAAACTCCAAGAGATGTCTCATGTTGATGAGCTATGGAGTGTATCTCTCTTTATAGTCCCCACAGACTCCTGAGAAGAGAGATCGCATGAGTGACAATCATGTATGCAATGAAATATCACGAGACCGATGTTGATCGATCACCATATTATGGAGAAGTTCACTATGAGTCAGTGAAAAACATCTTAAAGTGCTTAACTGGCACTAAGGATGTGATCATATTCATGGTGGGTCTAAATTAAAACTAGAGGGCTTAACAGACTCAAGTTTTTCGACGATGCACCAAGATTACGAAAAAATCCACTTTAAGGTAAAGCGTTATCTTGAACAAAGGTGCAGTGCGTGAATTGGAAAGGTTCCAAACAAACAAAGAGTTCTTTGGTTTAGTGATAAAGACAAAGTATATAGCTATAAATGAAGCTGCAAGTTGATTGTTTGGATTAAAAGTTCATTACAGAACTAGGAATAGTTCCTAAGTCTCATCTTGGATCTAAACATGTGTTGTGGTACTTTCATTTGATTATTAGAATCATTGAAAGATGGGAAATCACTATAGAGATAGTGGACTCTCATGATCAACATTACATATCCATTAACTAAAGCTTATCCAACAAAGGGATAATCGTCACTTAGAGAAGAAGAGTATGAGTTACCATGACGATTGGCTTTAGTGCAAGTGGGAGATTGAAAGTAGTATGCACACAAGCCAATCATGTTTGATGATAAAGCATATACTTTGTAACAATCTTATTCATTTATTAATAAAAAGTATTAATTTATTAAAGGCTTTTAATTATCTACATGATCTTGTGTTTTATAATATGTGATAAACCCATAGTTTTAAGCAATGCTTTTAGAATAATGATGATGATCATTCTAATGAGATCTAAATTCTTAGAAAGCTTAAAACTAAAATAGTTCCCAATCATTAGATTACTAAATTGGGGATTAGTGAATCCGGATAGATTGGTACATCGTTTCTTGCTCATTGGATGAGGATGATTGATCTCATGATCATTTGTGTGGAGACACTAAAGCAAGTATGTAGGTGCTTATTAGAGAATAAGTTCATTTGACGCATGGCTCGCTAAGGAATACCTAATGGAGTTTTACTTGCGCATCAATAGGAATTCTGTAGTGATAGTAGTACAAGTAATCCTTGGACTTGAGATCATCATAGTATCTTGTGTATGATGAGTTATACTTTGACTTATTCCTTAAGACCCTTAGGGTATATCAAAGGTATGCTTGGGTATAATAAGTTGTACATGGAGATAATGTATGATCAATAAAGAATCTACCACTTCTAATAAAAGAAGAAAAATGTCCTATGTGATTCGATAAATGACAACCCAAAGTAGTCCTTGGCGAGGCGAGAATAATGAAATTAGAAAGGAGTTTCTAATTTGCATTATTTGGAGTTGTGCATTTAAGGATCGAAATACATATAATTAAATAAAATAAGACTTGACGAAGAATTCCATGTCTTATATTTAATTGGGACATTGTATGGTGGAAGGATTGAATTGTCTGGTAACTATTTACTCAAAGGTTCTTTAATGATTAATGATGAAATCTATATTATCTGGAAAATCGTTGATCGCTAGGAGGCTTATCCCTATTGTAGAATAAATATTATTTATTTAAATAAATTAATTGTTTAATTTATTTATTTAAATAAGATTAGAATTGTTTCTAATTGATTTATTCACAACCTGGTTTAATATGGAGAACCTAAAGGGTCACACCATAAAAGGAAGAATAATTATTTAAGAAGTTAATGGCATAATCGTAATAATATGTTAAGTATATTTAATTTAATCTATGGTGATAGAATAAATTAAATAGCTTAATATTATTATTTAATATTTTAGAAATATTAAATATAAATTAATAAGAGGAGTCTTATTAATATTATTACAATTATTATTATTTTAATTTCTAAAAGAGTTTAGAAATTAATTTAATATAAGTACTCTCATTTATTCCTAATTGGATTAGGAAGGAAAATTAGTTAAAGGAGTTTAATTAATTATCCCTAATAAGATTAGGGAGCTTAATTAATTAAAAGAATTTAATTAATTAAATAAAACCCAATTCCTTAATTGTTAAGGTGGGTTGCCTACATCTATAAATAAGAGGAGTCTTATTATGGGTGATGGGGTTGTTGACTTTTTCAACATACGACATAATTCCAATTTGTTGGAGAGTACGCCCTTTCTATAGAGATAGAAAACTAGGGTTGAGCCAATACCCTTTCTTCTTGAATTCTTATTATTCCTTGGTGGATCACCTCTAGAGGCCAAACACTTGGGTGGCTAATGTTGATCAAAGGAAGGAACCAAACCCGGTGGATTCAAGTTGAACGCGAAAAGGATTGGAGGTGAACTTGTACCTGAGGAAGCTCGGATCTTCAAGGGTATGTTTGTTCTTCATATCTTTTCGTTTAAATTAATAATTGTGCATAAAGGGTGATCCGGGATATGGTTTGTAAATTTTTAAACTCTGATTTTTACACACTTCCGCACTTTTTATGCAATTTGATTGCGTTCATGAATATTACAAACCTAACACTTTGCGCAGTAGGAAGGGATGGGATGATTAATTTAGGAACTGGGATGGTTATGGGGTGAACTGTGAAGATCAATTGGGCTAATGGGATGATTAATTTAGGAAATGGGCAAGCTGGGATTCATGAATTGAGAGGGAAAAACAAATATCAGAGAGGGAAAAAATAATAGGAGTCGTTGCCATCGCGAACCAGGGCTTGAATTAATAGAACTCATTCTCGACGGCACAGTCGTCGATACTGAGGCCGTCACTATTGAGTTATTCTCGACGAGGTTTTCATCGCCTTTGACTTATGTCTCCGTCGCCAATGAGTTTTCCCTCCACCGCCAAATTTTCGCACCAAATTATCCCATGGGGAATGGCATTATCGACGGCACCCATTATCGACGGCTTTACAGTCGACAGTAAGGTCATTATCGACGGGACTTATGTCGTCGCCAATGGACCTGTCGCCAATGACCCTTTTTCTTGTAGTGTATAGAGATATATCTAAAAGGATGCTTGGCTTATCCCAAGGAACGTACATTGACTCGATGCTAAAGAAGTTTAGCATGGAAGATTCCAAAAGAGGTGTCATGTCAATGAGTCATGGAATACATCTCTCCATGAAATAGGCCCCAAAGACACCTAAAAAGAGAGACCGTATGAGTAAGATTCCTTATGCTTCAGCAATAGGATCTATCATGTACGGTATGATATGTACTAGACCAGATGTCGCTCATGCACTTAGTGTAACAAGCAAATATCAGTTGAATTCAGGAGAAGAACATTGGAAGGCCGTGAAAAATATCCAAAAGTACTTAAGAAGAACTAAGGATGTATTTCTTGTCTACAGTGGGTCTGAATTGAAACTAGAGGGTTTCACAGACTCATGTTTTCAAATAGACCAAGATGACAGTAAATCCATTTTGGGGTATGTGTTTACCTTAAACGGTGGCGCAGTGAGTTGGAAGAGTTCCAAACAACAAACAATTGTTGATTTAGTGACAGAGGCATAGTACATAGCTGCAAGTGAAGCTGCAAAGGAAGCTGTTTAGATGAAGAAGTTCATTACCAAACTTGGTGTGGTTCCTAGCATTACAGGACCAGTACCTTTATTCTGTGACAACACTGGAGCTGTTGCGCAGGCTAAGGAACCCAGGTCTCATCAGAAATCCAAACACGTGTTGCGGCGGTTTCATTTGATCAAAGATATCATTGAAAGAGGAGACGTCACCCTTGAGCGTGTTGACTCTCAAGACAATTTTGCAGATCCATTTACTAAAGCGTTAACACAACAACAGTTCAATCGTCACTTAGAGAAGATGGGTATGAGATACCACGACGATTGACTTTAGTGCAAGTGCGAGATTGAAAGTAGTATGCATACAAGCCAATCATGTATGATGATAAAGTATATACTTTGTAATCAATCTTATTTATTTATTAATAAAAGAATTATTTATTAAAGGCATTTAATTATCTACATGGTGATGTTTTAATAATATGTGATAAACTCATAGTTTTAAGCAATGCTTTTAGAATCATGATGAGATCATGCTAATGAGATCTAAATTCTTAGATAGCTTAAAACTAAAATGTTCCCAATCAATGAATTACTAAAAAGGGGGATTAGTGAATCCGGATAGATTGGTATGTACGTTGCTTGCTCATTGGATGAGGATGATTGATCTCATGATCATTTGTGTGGAGACACTAAAGCAAGTATGTAGGTGTTTATTGGAGAATAAGTTCACTGAAAATGACTGGCTAAGGAATACATAATAGAGTTTTACTTGCATGTCAATAGGAATTTCTGTAGTGATAGTAGTACAAGTGATCCTTAGACTTAAGATCATCATAGTATCTTGTGTATGATGATTTATACTTTGACATGTCCCTTAAGAGTCTTAGGGTATATCAAAGGGTATGTTTGGGTGTTATAAGTTATACATACAGATAATGTATGATCAACAAAGAATCTATAGCTTATAGTAAAAGAAGAGAATGTCATATGTGATTCGATAAATGACAGTCCAATAGTCCTTGGCCAAGGCAGAATGAAATTAGAAAGGAGTTTCTAATTTACATTATTTGGAGTCGTTGTGAAAACCCGAGAATTAAGATATTTATTAAAATCTTAAAAGATTGAATTAAGGTTAAATATTAAACCTAGACAGAAAATAAGTGAATGGATTTGACATTTTTGGGAAAGAATTTTGAGGATTTACAATTTTTGTGGAGAATTATTCAGGATTAAGTATATAAGTGTATATGTTCTGTGTATATGATCATATATGTGTGTTAAGGGTCAAGTATGAATCAGATAAGTGTAACATGGGCAAACCCTAATGCTAAGTATAAAATCCTAAGGGTTAAAAGTTATGTGAGTAATGAATATGAATATTATGTGTTTGTTTTTATTTGATTATTATATAAACAAATAAAATAAACTAGGTAATCTAATTATATATTAGGAATGAAAAATTGAATAACTTAAAGGTTATGTTATGGGAGAATAATAGTATTTATATATATACTAATCCCAAGAGATTTATTTTATACATCTCAATTACTTAATTTTATAACCTAATTATAGCAAGTCTAATTGAGTTAAGAAAATAAAAGTGTATGAGTAAGGATTTAGGTGATAATTGAGGAAATGAAAACCCTAATTAAGTAATTAGGGAATGGTAATATTAAAAGTGTTGGAATATGTTATTTGTTATGGCCCAAAGAAACTAAATTTGTAAGCCCAAAACATTAAATTGAAGCCCAATCTCTTAGCCCAATTGAAGAGGGGAATTTTAGTCATTTGATATACTAAATATTACATAAAACAAAAATCAAACTTGGACAAGCTAAGGCCACTTGTCCGTATGTGTAGAGAAAGAAAAAGGAGGGGGAAAATGTGTTGATTGCTTACTTTAGTTGGTGACCAAACCTCCTATGTGTCACTTGTTTATTTCACCAACATTTTTGTACATTCTTGCAAGCAATCACTTAGTAATTGAGAGAGAGAAGAGAAGAGATATGTTGGTAGATTATGTTAGATATGCAAAATATATCTACATCTTTTACTAACACCCAAAATTTATTTTATTTCTCTTTCATCTTATTTCTTCTAACTTTCTAAGAAAACCAAAGAGAGAGAGAGAGAGAAAGAATAGAGGGGCCATTTCAGCAACCCTAGAGAGAAGAAGAGGAGATTTTGATCTTTATACACCCAAGATTCATCTCATATTTAAGAAGGAAAAGAAGGAAAAGCTAAGGTATAACAAAATTTTTACTTATGTAATCTAATTTCCTTTTTGGTTTGTTTTGATTTTTGACAATATGAAGTTATGATCTTGAGCTTTAAAACGTTATATATATGTGTATATAAGTGTTTCATGTTTAGATCTATCCCTTTTGAGGATCAAAAGTTAGATCTAAAGTATGAAATGGAAACTAGGTTTTTAAAAATATAGAAAATTCTAATTTTCTTAGCCTTGATGATGTTTAATCCAATATTTGATGATTGTTTGATGAAATAGATCATGTATCATGGTAGAATAATGGGTATATGATGTATTAGTAAGTGTTATGATGAGTTATGTTGGTTATTATGTGAAAGCATGAAAGTTTTCATAGAAATCACCAAGAGTTAAAAATGAGATTTTGTGAAAACAAAACACGAAATTCAAATGACCATATCAGCTAATATATTTCTAATTTTTGAGTGTGATCAAGTCCTAGAGTTAGATCTATGAGTTTTCTAACATATCCAAGTGGAATCACTGTGACACCCCCAAATCCTAGTACTTCATTTCTTCAAGATTTGGTGTTCACTTAATCAAAACATTCATTTCTAACTACCCAATTATAAAAAAATTGAATAATAAAAACCTGCCCATACAGAATTATACTTAAATAAAAATCTCCCAGGTTATCTAACCTTTAATCATCATTCAAATGCGGAAAACATTACATAACTTCTTTAAAATAAAGTCTAAGATCAACATAATAAAAGTTTAACATCTTAATCAAAGTAAAAATCACAAGTCTTCATCACTTGTACATTTTTCCCTTTCCTTTGCTAGTCGAAGGTTCACCTACCTTCTCTTCTTTAGCTGTAATGAGTTTATAAATATGCAAGAGTGAGCAAAACAATTGCTCACTGGATATAATATGGAATCAACAGGAGTATAACAATAATAAATGTCGAAATAGGCTCATTAAAAGTGAATAGAACTCTATGAATAATAATCAGAAACTGAAATCCCAAAATATGGAAAATATACATCACTGAGGGTCGTAAGACCATGAACTACGTCCACAGTTGCAAGTAATCTTTCAACTCCAACTTTAACAGTCATAAGACTATAAGGACCTCGTACTTAAGGGGATCAACCCTTCGTACAATGTATTGTGTACAAACATTTTAACGCTATGCGTAAGTTAACCCCTAATCATAACAATATGATTGTTCATCTCAGTATTTAGAGTACAAGTCCGCACCAAAGGATGTTTGGTTTGGATAAGCTTTCAAGGTAATTTAGAATTCAACGAACATCAACTAAGGGACTAGTTGAATAAAATCAATAACATTATACTATAGAATAATCGTGATTGAATCAATCATAGTAAACTAAAGTCATGCTTTAGGAATAATCTAATAAAGATACAATTTGAATAACTATAACATACCTTGCTTGAACAATACTAAGCCAAGGTTAATTAGAATTGAATACTAAGCATGCATAGCAATTTAGTTATGCATGCTAAACAACAAGTTAAATACAAGAATAACTTGTTCAACATCAAACCAAAGTTTAACTTCGCAAAATAACTGCATCATTATAAGGTAATCAATTGAAAACAATAATTAATTCAATGAGATAAAGGATTAGAAAACTTGCCTTGCTTTCGTAGGCTAAATCGAATCAATTCAAATCATATATACCTATATATATATATATATATATATATATATATATATATATATATATATACACGCCATCATGACATAGTTAGTCACTTCCACTTTACAAACTTAACTAACTACATTCATCATGTATGTTTGATTATTTAATCACATAATCAAATTATAACACAAGTTAATCTTTAATAACATAATTATTCAAATTATAGAAATACTAAAATGAATATTTTACAGTTCTACTATCATCACATAATGTTTCTTAAAACTTCATGTACAAAAGTACACTGTTAGACCATTCTGCTAACTCATGCATGCATACCTACGCTTTACATCGCTGGCTCACGCTTATGAGGTGAAGATGGCACCGCGCAGTAATGAACGGTAAATAAACTTCACGAAGTTGCCAATGGCATGCACTCTACTAACGTATCGTTGATCATGGCACAAGCGAAAGTCTATCGCAGCTTCGGAATCGATGTGACCTTCAAGAATAAAGACAAGAAAAGCCATTTTCGCCTACAAGCTCGCTTTCTAATGCACTAATTCACATGCAATTCATACAAAAACTTCATGTAAACATAATTCAAGAACTCCTAACATGTTTCTACCCATACAACAACATAAACAACGAATTTAAAACATCCAATTTCATTATTTTGATAAAACTCACTTTTTGATATTTCAATGAAAATCAACATCAGAAATTTTGTTTTTCAACCAAAACAATTAATTCAAAGTATCTTTATCAATAATTATACATACTCTATCAAATTAGATGGTCAATTTATCAACTAAACAACTAATTAACTCTCAATTTCTACTTTAAATTAACTCATACTCATTCACAAAAACTCTCTGTAAAAAGGTTTTCTTCACAAATTACATACATATCATCAATTCATTGATTATAACTTATGAAAATAGTTTTAACATCATTAGTATGTCATATAAAGCCACATAGCAACAACAATTCATCCTAACATAAGAATTCTATAGAGAATTTAGGAAGAGAAAAACTAAACTTTAAAACTATTGTAAAAAAATAGGAGAAATACCTTGAAGAAGATGATGATGGCTATTCCTTTCTATTCTCAAGCTTCTTCTTCTCCAATCTCTAGCCTTTCTTCCTCTCTTCTTTTCTTTTTCTCTTCTTCTTCTTCTTCCTCTGAGTCTTTCTTCCTAACTCTAACTACGTACTAACAATATAACGTATATAGGATATAATATATATTAAATATATAATTTAATACTAACTTAACTGACATCAGTTACAAAAAAAAATTCGAAATCAAAAGCCATAAGGCTTGTTTGGTTAACTAACTAAAAATAACCCATTAATCCTTATGCCTTGTTTGGTAAAACAAAATTAGATAAAAGACTTAATAACATCATTAGATTATTAGGCCTTGTTTGGCAAAACCTAAATTAAACTCCCTTAATTTATTTTAGTAACTCCTTTATAGCAAGGTTATTTATCACACTTCTATTTAATTAAATAATCAATTAAAATTAAAATATTAATCTATTAAATTACTTTAACACATAAATCATTATCACAAAACTATAATTTCTTTATAATTATAATTTTATTTAACCAACTAACACTCTATTTTAAATCTCAAATTCCAATTAAAATACTATAATTCATTTAATCATTATTAACACTCTAACTTAATTATTAAATTAAATTAGTATATAATCTCATAGTAATTAATTTTCTTAGCTCCTAATTATTTATTCAACAAATAATTAACTAAACCACATCAACTCAAATTGCCATTAAATACTTATATAATTCAATAAATATTTAATATTGCAAATAAATATTTAATATTTAATATTTAATTATTTATTCAATAAATAATTAATTAAACCACATCAACTCAAATTGAACAATTATTTATTCAACAATAAACATATCCATTAAATACTTATATAAATCAATAAATATTTAATACTACACTTTAAAATTCTGGAATGTTACATCATTCCCTCCTTACAAGGATTTTGTCCTCAGAATCACAACTCAAACAAATCATTCGTTACATTCTTCCCTACTTATAAAGATTCTTTCCCCAGAATCGAAGACACAGATTAAATAAATAACTCACGGTACTCTTTCAACATTTTCTCTTCGAGTTCCCACGTAGCTTCTTCAAAGTTGTGGTCCTCCTCATCATCACCTTCACGTAAGGTATCACTTTATTCTGAGCACTTGTTCTTTCCTCGTCGACTATCCGGATAGAACCTCTTCATAAGATAAATCTTTCTCAAACTACAACGGTTCGTATCGATCACATGTTTGTAGTCGGGTTTATATGGTCGTAATATCAAAATGTGAAAAAACATTATGAATGTTTTCCAACTCGAGGTAGAGCTACCTCGTAAGCCACTTCTCCCACTCTTCGCAAACTTCAAAGGGTCCAATAAACCTCGGGATTAGCTTTCACTTTTTACCAATTTTTTTTTCCTTTCCAGGAGAAACTTTTAGGAATACAAAGTTCCTACATCGAATGCACGATCTTGTCTGTGTTGATCAAAGATACTTTTTTTCGGCTCTGCCTCTTGAGTCGCTACCAATCTTGTCTCGATGAGTTTGACAACGCCGCCAGCTTTGTTGTACCAGCCGGTCCCTAATAAGTTATGCGCTCATCGACTTCATCCCAAAGACAGTGGAGTTCTGCACTTTCGCCGCATAAACGCCTCGACGGGTGGCATGCCGATGCTCACATGGTAACTATTGTTGTAAGCAAATTCCACCAATGGTAAATGTTCTTCCCAGCTTCCTTTAAAGTCCATGACACATGCTCTCGCATATCTTCCAATGTCTGAATTATTTGTTCGCTTTGGCCATCTGTTTGTGGTTGATATGCCGTACTCATTCGCAATCGTGTCCCCATGCATTCTCAGTAGTCTCTTCTACGAAATTTGACGTGAATCGCGGATCTCTATCTGACATAATTGATACCGCACTCCATGCCTCAAACGATCTCTTTAATGTATAATCTTGCCAACCGATCAAGATTGAATCTAATCTTTATTGGTAAAAAGTGCTACCGACTTTGTCACCATCCACTATCACCCAAATCGCATCACATCCTCTCTGAGTAGTTGGAAGACCCACCACAAAATTCATCGTGATGTGTTCCCACTTCCATTCCGGTATTTCCAACGGTTGAAGTAATCCACCGGTCTTTGATGTTTGGCTTTTACTCTTTGACATGTCAAGCATTTCGCCACGCATTCTCGAACGCCTCTTTCATATTCGCCACCAAAAATGTCAAGCAAATCTTGATACATTTTCGTGCTTCCTGGATGAATTGAATATTTTGAGCTATGAGCTTCGGCCAAAATTTCTTCTTTCACTGTGTTGCTTGAACCCGATTCTTCCCTCAAACCGTAGTAGTCCTTCTAGACGATCTTGTATTTTACATCACTACTCTCAATCGATTCTCTTTGATTTTCCCACACTCTTCATCTTGTAGAATTGAGCATTCTTCACTTTGTCCACTAAAGTTGGTCCAACTTCTATCCGAATAGTTGTTCATCGATTCTTTTGAAATTTAATTTCCAACTCCAGCTTTTGTCATTCATTGAAATGAGCTCCTCCCGAGTTGTTATCAACATCAACTTCTCCCGACTTTTCCTCGCTAAAGCATCTCGCCACCACATTCGCTTTTCCTTGGATGATAAAAGATTTCACAATCGTAATCTTTTATCAATTCCATCCACCTTTCTCTCGACGCATGTTCAAATCCTTCTCGAGTGAAAATATACTTCGACTTTTGTGGTCCGTGTAGATCTCATATTTCTCTCCATAAAGATAGTGTCTCCATATCTTCGTGAGCAAATACAATCGCAAATTAATTCCAAATCATGAGTCGATACCCTTTCTCGTAATCCTTCAAATGTCTTGATGCATACACAATTACTTTGTCGCTTCGCATAAGAACACAACCCAACCCTTTGTGTGAGGCATCACTATACACCACAAAATTTCTGATTATCCGGTAATGTCAACACAAAAAGCCATACTTAACTTTTTCTTCAAATCTTGGAAACTCTCTTCACACTTCTCCGTCCAAACGAATTTTACAGCTTTCCTTGTCAAATTTTTTAGTGGAGTGGCTATCTTAGAAAAATCTTAAATAAATCTTCTATAATAACTGGCCAGTCCCAAAAAACTCCTCACTTCTGATGGTGTTCTTGGTTGTTCCCAATTGCTTACAACTTCCACTTTTGATGGATCCACTGAAATCACATCCTTGTCAATAACATGACCCAAAAATTGTACACGGTCAAGCCAAAATTCGCACTCAGAGAATTTTGCATACAACTTTTCCTTTCTTATTGTTTCCAATGTCAAACGTAAGTGTTCCACGTGTTCTTCTTGAGTTTTGGAATACACTAGAATGTCGTCAATAAATACCACTACAAACTTGTCTAAGAATGGTTTAAACACCCTATTCATCAAATCCATGAACGCAGTAGGGGTATTTATTAAACCAAAAGACATCACCAGAAACTCGTAATGTCCGTACCGAGTTCTGAATGCTGTTCTAGGTATATCCTCCTTTCTTGCCTTTAATTGATGATACCCACTTCTCAAATCAATTTTCGAGAAATATTTAGCACCCTTCAACTGATCAAACAAGTCATCTATTCTAGGCAACGGATACCTGTTCTTAATAGTGACCTTGTTTAACTCCCTATAATCAATGCAAAAACACATTGTTCCGTTCTTCTTCTTCACGAATAAAACTGGCACTCCCTACGGCGATACGCTTGGTTGAATATATTTCTTGTCTAGCAACTCTTGCAACTGTACCATCAGTTCCTTCATTTCTACTGGAGCCATTCTCATGCGGGCATTCGATATTGGTGTTTGTTCCCGCGCCAAGTCGATCACGAACTCAATTTCTCCTCAAAGTGGAAGTCCTGCAAATCCTCCGAAACACACGTCTTGAATTCCCTCACTACTCGGTATTTCTTCTAGTTTCACACCCTTCTTCCGAGTATCGACTATGTAAGCTAAATAGCCCACACAACCTCGACTCAACAATTTCTTGCCTCGATAGTAATCCGACATTTCATTTGTCTAAAGCGACTTGCTACCATGAAATACTACTTTTGACGAGTCATAAGGTTTACACACTTCTTTTGGCAATTAATTACGCTCCGTATTTGAATGTACCAATCCATTCCCAAAATTACATCAAATTCCCGAGTCTAATCGTAATCAAATCTACCAACAAGATATTCTCCTTAATGTTCACCCTACGCTTTGTATACGAATTTAATAGGATTACTTCCTTATTCGCAATTTCTATGTTCAAAGGAAAATTCAGTTCTTCTCTAGGCAATTCTAACCTCTTAGCAAATTCATCAGATATAAACGAGCAAGTAGCATCCGAATCAAATAATACATATGCATTAATATCATTGATTGGGATAATACCTGACACCACATCTTTTGATTGCACAACATCTTGCACAATCATGTTAAAGGTTCTGGCTGTGTGTTTATTTGATGTTGTAGGTCCTGCAATGGCCCATGTACTTCCATTGTTACCTCCATTGCTTCTGGTTGTCACTCTGTCCTTCTTCTTAGGGAATTCATGAGCAAAGTGATCCTTGGATCCGCACGTGAAGCACACATTCTTCTTAGGTTGAGTGCAATTTGGGGCGATGTGACCCTCCTGGCCACAATTGAAACAAACTCGTTTCCCCATCAAGCACGCACCCTTGTGAAATTTCCCGCATGTCGCACATGCTTCAAACTTTGTGTTTTGCTGGTTACCCTGATGGTTTCCAGCTCCCATGTTCCCATTCCACTTCTTCTCTTGTTGTTGTTGTTGTTGTTTGTTGTTTCCACCGCTACCACCTCCATTCTTAATCTCATTCTCATTCTTCTTCTTCTTTTGTTCCCGATTGAACTTTGTCACCGCCGCTTCCACCTTCAATGAAAGTACTACCTTCTCCATCATCGCTCTTAAACGTTTTTAATCGAATAGGATACCCTCATCAGATATAGCTGTGGCTTCATCCCCTCGTTCAAATCTCTTCGCTTTACGCCGTCTCATGTTTCGACTTGATATGGCGCAAACCTCGCCAATTCATTAAATTTCACAAGATACTAAGATATCGCCATCGCTCCTACTTTAATTCCGAAACCGCACTTCTAGTCGACTCTTCAAACTCTCCGGAAAATAAGTCTCGAAGAACAAATCCTTGAACCTATCCCCAGTCATCACTCCCGCCCTTCACGAGTTTTATCGGCCGCCACCAATAACTAGCTTCGCTTTCAAAGATAAATGTTGTAAAAGCGTCTTCCGGTCATCCCTACCCTAGCGACATCGAACACCTTTTCTATCTCCATAATCCGTGTTTGTGCTTCAACCGGATTCATGGACCCATCGAATTCGTGGTCCAACCGCCTTGAAATCCTTAAACGTTGTACCATGGTTTTGTGGTTGATTCTCGCAACGCCTCACAGCCAAGAGTGTCACTAGTTGTTGAATGGGGTTATCGCCAACATTGTCGTTATTGGTTCCTTCAATGGTTCTCTGTCGTGGTGGTTGACGTCTGGGAGGCATTTTCTTTTAAAAGTACATTCATTAGATTATTATTCAATTCTTTTAAGTAATTTCTACTTAACTTGTCTCCAAAAGAATTAACCACATAACACATAACACTTTGAATAAAGTAACAACTTTTATTTATTCATAACTTTTTTGAAAACATAAAACAATAGCATCACTGCTACCTACATTACTTTCCTGAACTACAAAAGTTTCAGGGCAACATCATAGTCATATCCCATAGGTTGCATAACACTTGGGATTTATAATTTATTTAACCTTTCACTCATCGTAACAACAACTACGATGTTCTATTAAGATACTTCTTAGCCCTATCACGCTCTTCCTCCACGACTCAAACATTGTTCTCACGATCTAACACGAATGATGGCAGCGTCTCGAACTGAATCGGATATCCCATGACCCGATCTTGAGCTCGATTAATTGCGATGTTAAATACATTATCCATCTCTTCCATCTTCATCCTCTTTGCTTGCGTGTCTCTTGCTGCTAATCTGCTTCGTTGAAAAGCTTCCTCGTAAGCATCTTCAGCTCTTGCCCTCTTAGCAGCTTCTTCTCTTAGCTTGTTCTTCAGTTTAGCGACCACTTCGACCAGTTGT
This sequence comes from Panax quinquefolius, assembly GCA_020205615.1. Lineage (NCBI taxonomy): Eukaryota > Viridiplantae > Streptophyta > Magnoliopsida > Apiales > Araliaceae > Panax > Panax quinquefolius. Next base: position 54,183,397 of record CM035170.1, read on the forward strand.
TCTTTTTCTCCTTCAGTCTGTAATAGTTTCTCCTCGACATTTGTCAGTCGTTCTTCACGATCCTGGATCTCGCCGTCTTTTTGTGTCATTGTAGTCTGTTGTTCAGCTACTATCTCCTGCAACTCCTCAACTATATCCTGAAGTTCCACGTTACGATCATGCACCTCATCGTATATACGGCCAGCTATCGAGTTAAGTGGAATCCTTTCCTCCTCTTCCTCTTCATCCATCTGTTGCAGCTCCACAGGATCTTCCTCATCTGTTTCCACGTCATCATCCTCATCTTCAACTACTGTGACCAACGGGGCTGACTCCCGTGGCAGTAGTTGTTCCTAAATTACCTGAATGTCGCGAGGCTCCTCCTCTATAAGCATTTGAGGTTCCTCCTCCCTAGCCTGACTGGATTCTACGACATTAGTCATACTGACAATAAAGTTTTAAAGTTTTAATTATTAATCATTACTAGTCGACACTCACGAGTACATAAATTATAATCACATAAGCACATAAGTGTTTTATTACTTCTTTCTTAAAACTCGATAAGAGTTATCTCCACTATCTTTTCAAAGGTTACTTCCTAGGCTTTTTCCCCACCTAAGGTTCATAACCTAAAGCTTTGATACTAACTTGTGACACCCCCAAATCCTCGTACTTCATTTCCTCAAGATTTGGTGTTCACTTAATCAAAACATTCATTTCTAACTACCCAATTATAATAAAATCAATAATAAAACCCGCCTATACAGTGATTAAACTTAAATAAAAATCTCCCAAAGTTATCTAACCTTTAATCATCATTCAAATGCGAAAACATTACATAACTTCTTTAAAATAAAGTCTAAGATCAACATAATAAAAGTCTAACATCTTAATCAAAGTAAAAATTACAAGTCTTCATCACTTGTACATTTTTCCCTTTCTTTACTAGTCGAAGGTTCACCTACCTTCTTTCTTTAGTCGCAATGAGTTTATAATATGCAAGAGTGAGCAAAACAATTGCTCACCGGATATAATATGGAATCAACAGAGTATAACAATAATAACTCATCAAATAGGCTCATCAAAAGTGAATAGTACTCTCTATCAATAATAATTAGAAACTAAAATTGTAAAATATGGAAAATATACATCACCGAGGGTCGTAAGACCATGAACTACGCCCACAGCTTGCAAGTAATCTTTCAACTCCAACTTTAACAAATATAAGACTATAAGGACCTCATATTAGGGGATCAACCCTTCGCATAAATGTATTGTGCACAAAACATTTTAACGCTTATGCGTAAGTTAACCCCAATCATAACAATAGGGTTGTTCATCTCAAAGATTTAGAGTACAAGTCCGCACTAAAGGAAGTTTGGTTTGATAAGCTTTCAAGGTAATTTGAATTCAACTAACATCAACTATGGAGTAGTTGAATAAAATCAATAACACTATACTATAGAATAATCGTGATCAATCAATCATAGTAAACTAAAGTCATGCTTTAGGAATAATCTAATAGCATACAATTTGAATAACTATAGCATACCTTGCTTGAACAATACTAAGCCAAGGTTAATTAGAATTTAATACTAAGCATGCATAGCAATTTAACGATAGTAAATGTTCGACATTAAGTATATATACAAGAATATAACTAAACAACAAGTTAAATACAAGAATAACTTGCTCCAAAAATAAACTTACATCATTATATCAGAATCGAATTGAAAAATAATAATTGAATTAATAAGATAATAGATTAGAAAACTTGCCTTGCTCAGTAGGCTAAACCGAATCAATTCAATCACAATACCTATATATATATATATATATATATATATATATATATATATATATACACGCCATCATTTACATAGTTAGTCACTACCACTTTACAAACTTAACTAACTACATTCATCATGTATGTTTGATTATTTAATCACATAATCAAATTATAACACAAGTTAATCTTTAATAACATAATTATTCATAGTATAGAAATACTAAAATCAATATTTTACAGCTCTCTACTATCATCACATAATGTTTTTCTTAAAATTTCGTACAAAAGTACACCGTCGCACCATTCTTGCTTAACTCACACATGCAAGACAACAATTTTACATCGTGGTCAGCAACAAGCGCATGAGATGAGGCATACATGCTATGAATAAACCACGGTAAATAAAAATATGGCCGGGATGGCGCCGCGCCACGCCACTAACGTATCATTGGCACAACCATGCGATAAACCATAGCTTCGATCGATGCCTTTCTTGAATAAAGACAAGAAAAAGCCATTTTGCCTACAAGCTCGCTTTTAATGATTAATTCACATGCAATTCATACAAAAAACTTCATGTAAACATAATTCAAGAACTCCTAACATGTTTCTACCCATACAACAACATAAACAACAAATTTAAAACATCCAATTTCACTATTTTTGATAAAACTCACTTTTTGATATTTCAATGAAAATCAACATCAGAAATTTTGTTTTTCAACCAAAACAATTAATTCAAAGTATCTTTATCAATAATTATACATACTCTATCAAATTAGATGGTCAATTTATCAACTAAACAACTAATTAACTCTCAATTTCTACTTTAAATTAACCCATACTCATTCACAAAAACTCTCTGTAAAAAGGTTTTCTTCACAAATTACATTCATATCATCAATTCAATGATTATAACTTATGAAAATAGTTTTAACATCATTAGTATGTCATATAAAGCCACATAGCAACAATAATTCATCCTAACACAAGAATTCTACAGAGAATTTGGGAAGAGAAAAACTAAACTTTAAAACTATTTTAAAAAAATAGGAGAAATACCTTGAAGAAGATGATGATGGCTATTCCTTTCTATTCTCAAGCTTCTTGTTCTCCAATCTCTAGCCTTTATTCCTCTCTTCTTTTCTTCTTTTCTTCTTCTTCTCTTCTTCTTCTTCCTCTGAGTCTTTCTTCCTAACTCTAACTACGTACTAACAATATAACGTATATAGGATATAATATATATTAAATATATAATATAATACTAACTTAACTGACATCAGTTACAAAAAAAAATTTGAAATCAAAAGCCATAAGGCTTGTTTGGTTAACTAACTAAAAATAACCCATTAATCCTTATGCCTTATTTGGTAAAACACAATTAGATAAAAGACTTAATAAAACATCATTAGATTAAAGCATTAGGCCTTGTTTGGAAAAAAAAACTAATTAAACTCCTTTAATTTATTTTAGTAACTCCTTTATAGCAAGGTTATTTGTCACACTTCTATTTAATTAAATTAAATCAATTAAAATATTAATCTATTAAATTACTTTAACACATAAATCATTATCACAAAACTATAATTTCTTTATAATTATAATTTTATTTAACCAACTAACACTTTATTTTAAATCACAAATTCCAATTAAAATACTATAATTCATTTAATCATTATTAGCTCTCTAACTTAATTATTAAATTAAATTAATATATAATCTCATAGTAATTAATTTTCTTAGCTCCTTAATTATTTATTCAACAAATAATTAATTAAACCACATCAACTCAAATTGCCATTAAATACTTATATAATTCAATAAATATTTAATATTACAAATAAATATTTAATATTTAATATTTAATTATTTATTCAACAAATAATTAACTAAACTGCATCAACTCAAATTGAACTATTATTTATTCAACAATAAACATATCCATTAAATACTTAATAAATCAATAAATATTTAATATTACACTTGAAAATTCTTGAATGTTACATCATTCCCTCCTTACAAGGATTCTGTCTTCAGAATCACAACTCAAACAAATCATTCGTTACATTCGTCCCTACTTACAAAGATTCTGTCCCCAGAATCGAAGACACGGATTAAACAAATAACTTAGGGTACTCTTTCAACATTTTCTCTTCGAGTTCCCACGTAGCTTCTTCAGCGTTGTGGTTCCTCCATATCACCTTCACAGAAGGTATCACTTTATTCCTGAGCACTTGTTCTTTCCTCATCGACTATCCGGATAGGAACCTCTTCATAAGACAAATCTTTCTCGAACTACAATGGTTCGTGATCGATCACATGTTTGTAGAATCGGGTTTATATGGTCGTAATAATCAAAATGTGAAAAACATTATGAATATTTTCCAACTCGAGGTAGAGCTACCTCGTAAGCCACTTCTCCCACTCTTCGCAAAGACTTCAAAGGGTCCAATAAACCTTGGGCTTAGCTTTCCCTTTTTACCGAAATGAATTTTCCTTTCCAGGTGAGAAACTTTTAGAATACAAAAGTTCCTACGTCAAATGCACGATCTTATCGTGTTGATCAACATACTTTTTCCGTTCAGATTGAAATCGCTACCAATCTTGTCCTGGTGAGTTTGACAATGTCAGCAGTTTGTTGTACCAGTTCTGGTCCTAACAGTTGGCGTTCAACGACTTCATCCCAAAGATGGAGTTCTCGCACTTTCGCGTCGCATAACGCCTCGACATGGGCATGCCGATGCTCGCGTGGTAACTATTGTTGTAAGAAAATTCCACCAACAGTAAATGTTCTTCCCAGCTTCCTCTAAAGTCCATGACACATGCTCTCAGCATATCTTCTAATGTCTGAATTGTTCATTCGCTTTGGCCATCTGTTTGTGGATGATAAGCCATACTCATTCGCAACTATGTCCCCATCCATTCTTGTAGTCTCTTCTAGAAATTTGACGTGAATCGCAGATCTCTATCGGACATAATTGATACTGGCACTCCATGCCTCGAAATGATATCTTTAATGTACAATCTTGCCAACTGATCAAGATTGAATCTAATCTTTATTGGTAAAAGTCTTGCGACTTCTTCGCTTACCCATCCACTATCACCCAAATCGCATCACATCCTCTCTCGAGTAGTTGGAAGACCCACCACAAAATCCATCGTGATGTGTTCCCACTTCCATTCCGCGGTATTTCCAACGGTTAAAGTAATCCACCGGGTCTTTGATGTTCAACTTTTACTCTTTGACATGTCAATCATTTCGCTACGCATTCTCAAGAACGTCCCTCTTCATATTCTACCACCAAAAATGTCTGCAAGCAAATCTTGATACATTTTCGTGCTTCCCGGATGAATTGAATATTTTGAGCTATGAGCTTTGGCCAATATTTCTTCTTTCACCGGTGTTCATTGAAACCCGATTCTTCCCTCAAACCGTAGTAGTCCTTCTAGATCGATCTTGTATTTTACATCACTACTCTCAATCAGATTCTCTTTGATTTTCCCACACTCTTCATCTTGTAGTTGAGCATTCTTCACTTTGTCCACTAAAGTTGGTCCAACTTCTATCTAGAATAGTTGTTCGTTAGATTCTTTTGGAAATTTGATTTCCAACTCCAATTTTGTCATTGCTGAAATGAGCTCCTCCTGAGTTATTATCAGCATCAACTTCTCCCGACCTTTCCTGCTTAAAGCATCTGCCACCACATTCGCTTTGCCCGGATGATAAAAGATTTCACAATCGTAATCTTTTAACAATTCCATCCACCTTCTCTGACGCATGTTCAGATCCTTCTGAGTGAAAATACACTTCATAATTTTGTGGTCTGTGTCGATCTCACATTTCTCTCCATAGAGATAGTGTCTCCATATCTTCAGAGCAAATACAGCTGCAGCCAATTCCAAATCATGAGTCGGATACCCTTTCTCGTAATCCTTCAGTTGTCTTGATGCATACGCAATAACTTTGTCGTTCTACATAAGAACATAACCCAACCCTTTGTGTGAGGCATCACTATACACCACAAAATTTCATGTATTATCTAGTAATGTCAACACAGGTGCCATACTTAACTTTTTCTTCAAATCTTGGAAACTCTCTTCACACTTCTCCGTCAAAATGAATTTTATAGCTTTCCTTGTCAAATTTGTTAGCGGAGTGGCTATCTTAGAAAAATCTTGAATAAATCTTCTATAATAACCGGCCAGTCCCAAGAAACTCCTCACTTCTGACGGTGTTCTTGGTTGTTCCCAATTGATTACAGCTTCCACTTTTAATGGATCCACTGAATTCCCATCCTTGTCAATAACATGACCCAAAAATTGTACACGGCCGAGCCAAAATTCGCACTTAGAGAATTTTGCATACAACTTTTCCTTTCTTGGTGTTTCCAATGTCAAACGTAAGTGTTCCACGTGTTCTTCTTGAGTTTTGGAATACACTAGAATGTCGTCAATAAATACCACTACAAACTTGTCTAAGAATGGTTTAAACACCCTATTCATCAAATCCATGAACACAGCAGGGGCATTTGTTAAACCAAAAGACATCACCAGAAACTCGTAATGTCCGTACCGAGTTCTGAATGTTGTTCTAGGTATATCCTCCTTTCTTGCCTTCAATTGATGATACCCACTTCTCAAATCTATTTTCGAGAAATATTTAGCATCCTTCAACTGATCAAACAAGTCATCTATTCTAGGCAATGGATACATGTTCTTAATAGTGACCTTGTTTAACTCCCTATAATCAATGCAAAGACGCATTGTTACGTCCTTCTTCTTCACGAATAAAACTGGCGCTCCCCACGACGATACGCTTGGTTGAATATATTTCTTGTCCAGCAACTCTTGCAACTGTACCATCAGTTCCTTCATTTCTACCGGAGCCATTCTGTACGGGGCTTTCGATATTGGTGCTGTTCCCAGCGCCAAGTCGATCACGAACTCGATTTCTCTGTCAGGTGGAAGTCCTGGCAAATTCTCTGGAAAACACATCTTCGAAATCCCTCACTACTGGTATTTCTTCTAGTTTCACACCCTTCTTCTGAGTATCAACTATGTAAGCTAAATATCCCACACAACCTTGACTCAATAATTTCTTGGCCTGCATAGTCGTCAGACATTTCATTTGTCTAGCGACTTGCTACCATGAAATACTACCTTTAACGGTCATAAGGTTTACACTTCTTTTGGCGATCAATTACCATCCGTATTTGAATGTACCAATCCATTCCCAAAATTACATCAAATTCCCGAGTCTAATCTGAATCAAATCTACCAACAAGATATTCTTCTTAATGTTCACCCTACAATTCTTGTATACGAATCTAACAGGGATTACTTCCTTATTCGCAATTTCTATGTTCAAAGGAAAATTCAGTTCTTCTCTAGGCAATTCTAGCCTCTTAGCAAATTCATCAGATATAAACGAGCAAGTAGCACCCGAATCAAATAATACATATGCATTAATATCATTGATTGGGATAATACCTGACACCACATCTTTTGATTGCACAACATCTTGCACAGTAATGTTAAAGGTTCTAGCTGTGTGTTTATTTGATGTTGCAGGTCCTGCAATGGCCCATGTACTTCCATTGTTACCTCCATTGCTCCTGGTTGTCACTCCGTCCTTCTTCGTAGGGCATTCACGAGCAAAGTGATCCTTGGATCCACACGTGAAGCACACATTCTTCTTAGGTTGAGTGTAATTTGGGGCGATGTGACCCTCCTGGCCACAATTGAAGCAAACTCGTTTCCCCATCAAGCACGCACCCTTGTGAAATTTCCCGCATTTCGCACATGCTTCAAACTTTTTATTTTGCTGGTTACCCTGATGGTTTCCAGCACCCATGTTCCCATTCCACTTCCTCTTCAAGCTGTTGTTGCTGTTGTTGTTGTTGTTTCCACCGTTACCACCTCCATTCTTAATCTCATTCTCATTATTCTTCTTCTTTTGTTCCTGATTGAACTTTGTAAATCGCCTTCGCTTCCACCTTCAAATGAGTAATCGCCTTCTCCATCATCACAGAAATGTCTTCTACTAGAACAGGGATACCCTACTGTATAGCCAGGGCTTCAGTCCCTGTTCAAATCTCTTCGCCTTATGCTCGTCTGTTCTGACTTGATATGGCGCAAACCTCGCCAATTCATTGAATTTCGCGGCATACTAAGATACCGTCATCGTTCCCTGCTTTAATTCCAGAAACTGCACTTCTAGCTGACTCTTCAAACTCTTCGGAAAATAGGTCTCGAAGAACAACTCCTTGAACCTATCCCAGGTCATCACTCCTGGCCCTTCACGAGTTTTATTGGCCTGCCACCAGTAAGTAGCTTCTGCTTTCAGCATAAATGTTGTAAAAGCAGTCTTCTGGTCATCCCCTACCCTAGCGACATCGAACACCTTTTCTATATCCATAATCCAGGTTTGTGCTTTGACTGGATTCATGGACCCATGGAATTCAGGTGGTCCAACCGCCTTGATATCCTTAAACGTTGTACCATGGTTTTGTGGTTGATTCTGCAACGCTCCTCTCAGTAGTGTCACTAGTTGTTGAATGGGGTTACCGTCAACATTGTCGTTATTGGTTCCTTCAATGGTTCTCTGTCGTGGTGGTTGACGTCTGGGAGGCATTTTCTTTTAAAAGTACATTCATTAGATTATTATTCAATTCTTTTAAGTAATTTCTACTTAACTTGTCTCCAAAAAGAATTAACCACATAACACATAACACTTTGAATAAAGTAACAACTTTTATTTATTCATAACTTTTTTGAAAACATAAATCAATAGCATCACTGCTACCTACATTACTTTCCTGAACTACAAAAGTTTCAGGGCAACATCATAGTCATATCCCATAGGTTGCATAACACTTGGGATTTACAATTTATTTAACCTTTCACTCATCGTAGAATAGCTACGATGTTCTATTAAGATACTTCTTAGCCCTATCACGTTCTTCCTCCATGACTCGAAACATTGTTCTACGATCTAACACGAATGATGGAAGCGTCTCGAACTGAATCGGATATCCCATGACCCGATCTTGAGCTCGATTAATTGCGATGTTAAATACATTATCCATCTCTTCCATCTTCATCCTCTTTGCTTGCGTGTCTCTTGCTGCTAATCTGCTTCGTTGAAAAGCTTCCTCGTAAGCATCTTCAGCTCTTGCCCTCTTAGCAGCTTCTTCTCTTAGCTTGTTCTTCAGTTTAGCGACCACTTCGACCAGTTGTTCTTTTTCTCCTTCAGTCTGTAATAGTTTCTCCTCGACATTTGTCAGTCGTTCTTCACGATCCTGGATCTCGCCGTCTTTTTGTGTCATTGTGATACATTGTTCACTCATCGTCTCCTCGCAACTCCTCAACTATATCCTGAAGTTCCACGTTACGATCATGCACCTCATCGTATATACGGCCAACTATCGAGTTAAGTGGAATCCTTTCCTCCTCTTCCTCTTCATCCATCTGTGGCAGCTCCACAGGATCTTCCTCATCTGTTTCCACATCATCATCCTCATCTTCAACTACTGTGACCAACGGGGCTGACTCCCGTGGCAGTAGTTGTTCCCAAACTACCTGAATGTCGCGAGGCTCCTCCTCTATAGGCATTTGAGGTTCCTCCTCCCTAACCTGACTGGATTCTCCGACATTAGTCATCCTGACAATAAAGTTTTAAAGTTTTAATTATTAATCATTACTACTCGACACTCACGAGTACATAAATTATAATCACATAAGCACATAAGTGTTTTATTACTTCTTTCTTAAAACTCGATAAGAGTTATCTCCGCTATCTTTTCAAAGTTTACTTCCTAAGGCTTTTCCCCCCACCTAAGGTTCATAACCTAAAGCTTTGATACCAACTTGTGACACCCCCAAATCCTGGTACTTCATTTCCTCAAGATTTGGTGTTCACTTAATCAAAACATTCATTTCTAACTACCCAATTATAATAAAATTGAATAATAAAAACCTGCCCATACAGGATTAAACTTTAATAAAAATCTCCCAGGTTATATAACCTTTAATCATCATTCAAATGCGGAAAACATTACATAACTTCTTTAAAATAAAGTCTAAGATCAACATAATAAAAGTCTAACATCTTAGTCAACTTAAAAATTACAAGTCTTCATCACTTGTACATTTTTCCCTTTCCTTTACTAGTCGAAGGTTTACCTACCTTCTCTTCTTTAGCTGCAATGAGTTTATAAATATGCAAGAGTGAGCAAAACAATTGCTCACTAGATATAATATGGAATCAACAGGAGTATAACAATAATAACTGTTGAAATAGGCTCATCAAAAGTGAATAGTACTCTATCAATAATAATTAGAAACTAAAATCCCAAAATATGGAAAATATACATCACTGAGGGTCGTAAGACCATGAACTACGTCCACAGTTGCAAGTAATCTTTCAACTCCAACTTTAACAGTCATAAGACTATAAGGACCTCGTACTTAGGGGGATCAACCCTTTGTACAATGTATTGTGCACAAACATTTTAACGCTATGCGTAAGTTAACCCCTAATCATAACAATAGGGTTGTTCATCTCAGTATTTAGAGTACAAGTCCGCACCAAAGGAAGTTTGGTTTGGATAAGCTTTCAAGGTAATTTAGAATTCAACGAACATCAACTAAGGGACTGGTTGAATAAAATCAATAACATTATACTATAGAATAATCGTGATTGAATCAATCATAGTAATTAAAGTCATGCTTTAGGAATAATCTAATAGCATACAATGTGAATAACTATAACATACCTTGCACTTCACAAAAAATCGGGGCTATAGCGATTCACCGATAAATCATATAGATAAAAGACCGTCATATAGGATATAGTGACGATTACGTGACACCGTCATATAGAAGTCGTCAATCATTGAAACCTATAATGACGGTCTTTTTTTGCTTATAGAGATTCGGCCGATAGTCACTAGAAAACTCCACAAAAACGCGCTTTAAGGTTTTTACCGACTGGTCCGAAAAGTGGATATACCGACTGGCCACGTGGCCGCGCATAAGAAGATTCGGTCAGGAGCTATTACGTGCGACGGCCGTGGCCGTTTCAGATAGAGTGAGATTTGGCTATGAGCTATTGCGACGATCGTCATGACCATCGCTATAGGTGAGATTTGGTCATGAGCTACTACGACGATGCGTGGCCGTCGCTATATAGGCGTAGATTTGGTCATGAGCTATGCGACGATATCACCGTGGGTCGTCGCTATATCTTCCCCCAAATTTTTAAAGAACATGCTTGTTTCTATACAATAATTTTTATTTATTTTTACCTTTAAGAAACATAACCACATTCAACCATCCAATCTGAATATAACATTTACAACTAAAAGAATAAAACAAATAAAGTCTATTAATGTATAATATCATCTAAATATACATAACCATCCAAAATCTTCATTACTATATATCAAAACAAAGACATAACCAACAACACATTTAATATATTTTATGTATCACATCTAACAAATTTTCATCAAAAATAGTGTTATATATAACAAATTTCCAGTAGCACGTGACATGTCACAGGTCCTCTATAGGATTATTTGATCCGCTAATATCACCATTATCTCCTTCAGTGTATCGATCCTACAAATTAATTATCAAGTGAACTTGTTAATCCATAAAAACATAATGATAGCCCCAAAAATTTAAGTATAAGTGAAGTGAGAGAGAAACACCTGATTGTTGGATTGAGCATTTGGAACTGATGAATTCTTCATAAATTCTCATTATAATTGATAATAGTTCATCCACTTTCCTTGTAGTATCATCTCCTTTTCCCCGCACCTTTTCAACTCGACTTTCAATTCTTGATTCTCACGTTGTACCTCATTATTTGTGTCATGAGGCCCCCAGTGTTTGTAGTGTGGCACCAACTCCACCTTGTCAAAGTCTACCATATCGCTCTGGTCCAAGAACTTGTGCAAGTATATCATTCCGTCTGTCTTCTTGCTTTCACCAATCGATTCACGAGTCTTCTTTAACTCAATAATTTTTCCTGTGAAAATATATAAGGCAAATTATACACAACTTAAATATACAAGGCAACTTAAATATACAAGGTAATTCAACATAACTTAAAGAAGAGTAGCAAATAATAGTAGTAATTCATTATGTTATTCTATTATTATTTTAATCTTGTTCGAAAGTAACTTACAAGATATTCTATTCCACTTACTTAAATGTTCCTTCTTTCTATATTGGTTACCTATTTAGACATTGTTCTTGAGATACCATCTTGTATTTAGCTTCCTGAGTATTGAAAATTAAAATAATTACACTACAACAATGAGTATTGAATTTTAAAGAGTGAGAGATTGATTTTTCATCATTGCCACATTTCCCTTTGCTCTTCCTCATTGGTTGCATACCCCATATGCAAACAACAAACATATAACTTGAAAATAGTAATATATAACTATAAAATAATTAGTTTAAACAAATATATATTAGTTTAAGATTATTTACAAATCCAAACAAAATAAATACTCCCTCCGTTAATAGAGGTATACAGTATTTTGGTATACAGGTTATTAACTACCAAAATACTCTAAAATACTACTTGAGCTCTTCTTGACTACCAAAATACTGTAAAATAGTATTTTCAAGTTAATAGAGGTTTCTTGACTACCTCTTCTTCTTTTATGTTTGTATTATGTATAAGTATTTTGTTTGTCCAATATTTTTTTTCCGTTTTTGTGTGGAGAATGATATTTCCACAAGTTAAATGATATTTTGAGACTAAGTGTATCCCATTTTTATTTGTGGAAATATCACTTTTCTTTTTATAAAAATTACAGTTTTTGAGCAGCTAGATGACCCTTAGTTCCCCTGAATACACACACGGATGCACGTGTATATTCACCTTTTAATATGTTGGTGGAGACTGATGAACTAACTGTACTTAAATAACCAGTAACGCAGGCAAAGTGACCACAAATACATACTCACAAGGAATAAGGTTTCTTACAGAAATTGCAGGTTAGGATTGTCCCTCATCTCTGTTCTATGTAAAATGTAGTGTTCTCATATATTTCTATTTCCACTATTTTCTTAAACCTCTATTAAGTAGTTTAATATACGACACTATTTTATCACAGTATTTAGAATCTGAAAAGGCCAGGTTTAAATTCATGTAAATGAATGCTCTAAAACAAACTCACACACACATACAGGGATAAAGAGTTAAAAAAAACCCATTGTTTGAGGATTGATAAATACGTACCACATTCGAGGATGCTCCCGGTAAAATTGAGTTATCACTTGAGTGTGGGGATCAGTATATACATATTGCTTTCGATCAATCTCTTTTTATTTATTTGGTACTACAAATAAAACAAAAATAGTTCATAATTCAAGAAATACTCTATTTATAAAAGTCTAATACATGATTAATGATAAAAATATTGAAATAACATCAAATATTACCAATTCATGCTTCTTTTTTGAATTGATTTAGTGCCCAATGTATGACCTACCAACAATTTTTTCCGATTTTCACAATTTTTGTTGCTATATCCTCGCGCATTGTATGTATTTATAAATTAATAATAATATATAACAATAAGTAAGAATTGATAATACATAAATTAGAATAAACACAACTGACACATCATCATCGAGTTAATAATAATCAACGCAAATGACCCATTGATTAGGATTTACTCGATCATTGTTGATAGTATTACGCTATCGATTTGGCACGGTCACCACCACACAAAATTATTACTCTTTAAGTTAGACTTCCAATCTCTCCACCTATTGTTCATGATAGTCATCGCTTTCTCTTAGCATTGGGGTGATCTGTGGTAAATCGTTTCTACAACAAACAAATTTACACATATATTAGTTTGTTTCAATGTGCTTAATGTCAAATTCTATAAAATGGTATGATTAATAACTGAATTTCATCCCAAGCCCTTGTCATGTTAGCCTCATGTCATATTGGACCATGTTGGAGTACTTATTGGAAAAAATTCTCCATTCATGAGCAAGACACCCGAGAAAAAGTGGTTAACTTATTGGCCTCTCCCCCAACAGGTTGACCATTTGCATCATAAATTACTTTCTTGGGTGCATCGATATTTGACCATAATTTTGCTCCCATCGTTGGTCCACGCTTCCTCTTAGGTCGAGAACCTAAAAGAGAGAAAGAATCAAGATATATATGAACTAAACAAAACTAAAATATAACATGAGGAATAACTTTCAAATGGTATACATAGACAATATAGGGACTCTATCTTGACTCACAACTTCATCTCAACATTTTACCATAGCAGTCCATATTTAGGCACAGTTTTAGCTATAAATTTACAAACAGTCCATAATAGAACTCAAAAGAAAACTTTAGCAGTCCATAATTCATATAGATCTAGATAACTCATTATTATTAGAAAGCTAGGAGTCCAGAGGCAACTCATTATTATTAGAAAGCTAGGAGTATTGCAAGGTGAAGCCAAATTAATTCTTTTGGCTAATTCTTGATTCATTTATATAATGTAATTCTTCCTTATTGCAAGCAACTTATATCTATATTTTACTTTCATGTTCCCTTTATTTGGGAAGTTAACCCTGGTTACATAATAAAACAGGACAATCGTCTAGGGTTTCTCCTAATAACCGCGTCAAGCGTAGAAGAGTTCACTCAAACCAAACAATTATGAACTATCACCTTTACATAAACTTGGAAGGAAGTAGTAGCGATCTTTGTGGTAATAACAACAATCCTTCATTGTATAACTATATTATAAGTGACGTGTTTCTTATGATGATTTTTACTAGTGTTGATTTATTATTGTCTTTGTAATTTGCTCAAAGTGCATTAACTTTCTTTTTCCTAGATTATTTTTTATCATGGCCAAAATTATAGATATATTGTTATTCCCCTTTTTTCAACCGCTTATTTGTCATTGTTATTAGTTGGTATTATCATCTAGCAATTATCTCTGGCTTGCATGCTTTTCTACTCTACATCTACTTTATTGATTTCAAGTTTATGTATTTAAGAATTGTATTGTTAATTGGAGGAAGGGTAACCTTGCTTAACTGCTAATTGTAGTTATGTTGACATCAAATAGCTCATTTGGGGCTCATAAAAGTTGGAAGTAGGCTCAACATACGTTCTCAATAGGAATGCTCCTCATATTTCTTAAAGCTTTTCATCTGTTGTTGTACCCTTTTCTAGTCCCTAAATGATGGTATCACTGGAGTGTAATTAACTTTTAAAGTGAAGTGTGTAAAAGTTACCTTCATGACAATGCAAGTATAAGTGTAGATATATGCATGGTACCTTCAACATTCTCATGAATACTTTCCTCCTCTACATGTGGTTCATCGGCATGGATCTCATTATCATTAATTTCCGGGCCATTGGAACAGTTAGCACGAGATCTAGACGTTCTATTAGAAGCCATTAAAGCAACCTGAGAAACAAAAATATGAATGTGACACTCGTAAGAAAAGTTATTAGTTAAATCTAATGAACAGTAGAGCTTTCACAGTTTCACTAGCACCTTAAATCTAATGGAGTATTTGGTTAACCTTGTTTTAGATAAGCCATTTCCATTGATGAACCTAATTAGCATATTATCAATAAATCAGAGGATGCAGGGTCAAATTTTAACACAGAAAAATGGCCATAAAACCAACTAAACCTAAAACTACTAACTCCCTTGCCATACACATCTGAAACTAAGTCCCCAAAATTAACAAATACATCCAAATGAAATACATCTGAAAATAAGTTGGCTAGCTAATACAGAAATTTGTAGACACCAAGGTGGGGCAGGAGGGCAACAAGTAGTCCATTTAATTTCCAGTTTAGTCCAATTTGATCTTCAAATCTACTTACATTGAAATGTTGACAAAGAAGTGTGTTTAAAACATTAATAAGATGATGTAGAAAACAAAGTAAAAGATATACTACATCTTTTGATATTTGCTAGATATTTGCTAATAGTCTAGATATTTGCTAATAGTACAAGGAGCACCAAGATATAATATCAAAAACGGATCTATCAAAGTGTAACGGTTTCTCTTTTGGAGAAAATGGACAAAGTGTAAAAAATAGATCTATCAATTGTGATGTTTATCCTCTTCATTCTTCGTCATCTTCATTTTCCTCACTATCACCCTCCTCTTCATCTTCGGGACCCTCATCTTCTCCTTCATCTTCGTCTTCGTCTTCGTCTTCGTCTCCATTCTCATCTTCATTTTCATCAACAATATGTTCAATCATTCGTCTTTTGAAACGAGATGTATCAATTTGAGATCCTAGTTTTCGCTTACATTCCGGTCTTTTTCGTCCATTTTCAACTAATTCAGCATCAACGTCATTCCTAACCCAATTTATGTTTTCAATATCAACTTCTGCAACTGGAGTGATGAATTCTTCATTGGTATCGGGTAAATCGTCACTATCAGAATCTACTTCAGCATCTTCACATAAATCTCTCGGCTTTGTTCATATAACCACACGCTAATTGTTATCCCTTTGATCATCAACATAAAATATTTGTTGAACCTGAGCAGGCATTACAAAGGGCTCATCGGTTGAACCAAACTTTTGATGATTTACAAGCGTAAAGCCATAGTCATCGGTTTTGACCCTCTATCACGTGCTAAAAACGTCATACCACTTACATTTGAATAGAACAACTTTGCGGATCCATAATAATCTAATTCAACAACATCTTCCAAAATACCAAAGTATTCAACTACATCTTCCTTAGGATTTCGATCTCTAGCAGATGAATATCCACGAGTAGTTCTTACCACATATACCCCACTATTATTGCGTTCTCCTCTTACTCTCACAACTTGTCGAATGGAATCGATACCCATTTACCAAATAACCATCTCCTCTCACGCCTATCAAATTTGGGCCAAATCAAGAGCTTGAACTTCCTTTGAAGCATCGTTATTCATAGTTGCCATCTACAAAATGGTAGCGATATAAGCAAATTCCATCCATTTATTATTAATAACCATTACAAAATTTTGCATAAAATTACGTTCAAATAATGTAGTACTTACATAATTCTTAAACCATTCAGAAATTCCTTTTTCTTAGCATTGTCAATTTCCTCTTGGCGTCGGTTTTTGCTTCGCTTTCCACGTCGTCATAACATATATGAATCTTGCCAAATACTACAAATAAATAAACAAATTAAACAAATTTTTTTGTCATAGCTAGTTTGGCTAACATAAGTTATTAATATTTCAAACAATAAATGTCATTCTTTATTTACTCACCTTAGATATGACTCAACCTCTCAGACAATTAAATAGCACATACAGTGTGCACTCTTGACATCATCGCTACATAGAGTACAAACTTTTGGGACATTAAGAAATCGACCTATGTTTCTAAATCTGAGAGAATCTCTTTTCCTTGTTCATATCCACTTCATTTCTTCCAACTCGTTTCCATGCGGCATTGTTTTGACTCAAATATCTTGAGCAAAATGTAACACATTCTTCAAAGAATATACCCTTCTACAATTAACCCTTACGGGCGACTTCTATTGCGAATATACCCTTTTAACTTGCCCATGTATCTTTCAAAAGCCCACATTTGTCGATATTTAACATTTCCACTATCTTAGCCTCTTTCAAAGAAGGTGGACACACAAATGTACCATTATATCAAAGAAAGCGGGAGGAAACACCATCTCAAGCTTGCAAAGTATTAACGAATTTTTTTGTTCAACTGTTCATAATCTTCCGATGTGTTATAGTTGGAACATAATTCTCTGAAGTAGTTACAAAGTTCAATTATTGTTGAAAGAGACATATACAAGGCAAGTCGGTACATCGTATTGCTATTGGAAGTAATTGTTGCATTAAAATATGGCTGTCGTGACTTTTAAGACCTGAGATCTTGCCCCCCTTCAAATTGATGCAATGTGAAATATTTGAAGCATATCCATCAGGTACCTTAACATTTTTCAACACTTGCAAGAAATCATATCTTTCTTTTTTAGACATTGAGTAGCTTGCGGTAAATGAAAAAAGTACTTTGAATTGCTTGCTTGCGACGGGTATTGGATGGAGCTCTCTTCTTATACCCATTTTCATCAAGTCCAATCGTGCTTTTAAATTATCTTTTGACTTTCCTTGCACACTCAACAATGTCCCAATCAAAGCTATCACAAATGTTTTTGGCAATGTGCATTCCATCTAGATTATGGGCGCAACAAAAGTATCCGCTTGATATGGCAATTCAAAGAAAATAGATTTCTTCCTCCAATTATGTTTTTGAGTCATGGGGAATGGTCTTCGTGCTAGTGGGTGTCTTTCCAAAAGTGACATTAATAGCATTAACTTGTTCAAGAATATCAAATCTCGATGGCACCACCGAGCTTCACTATGGTCACATTCTCGTTAAATCTTCGTGTATCAAACCTATAACTATGACCCGACTCGAGAAAACAACGATGCGATATAACATTCCTTACTTTGCAATCTACAAGAACGAGTGTTCATTTGACATGATGGACAAGCTAACTTACCTTTAGTACTCCAACCGAACAACATAGCAAGAGTGGAAAATCACTAATTGTCCACAACAATTGTCGCACGCATTTGGAACTTTGTACCATTAGATGCATCATACGTTTCAACCCCATTACTCCATAGTATCTTCAACTCCTCAATTAAAGGTTGCATATACACGTCAATATCATTACATGGAGAGTTTGGACCAGGTATTAACAACGGCATGATAAAATACTCCTGCTTCATACACATCCATGGTGGTAAGTTATATACAACAATTGTCATTGGCCATATATTATATCGGTGACCCATGGGTAAAGGGACTCATGCCATCGATTAGACGGTCCAGAGTCTTACATTTCGATGTTCTTGAGAGAATGTAGGGTACATTGTATCCAAATGCTTCCAAGCCTGCAGAGTCACTGGATGACGATTCACTCCATCTTTCCGTCGCTTTACATGATGCCACGTCATGTATTTTGCAGTTTCTACAGACATAAATAGCCTCTGCAATCTCGGAATTAACGCTAAATAACGTAATTGCTTCACAGCTACTTTGCTCCTCTTAGTTTTTGTATCTATTTGTGTCTTCTCTGATACAACCATCTCGGTCTGCTTCCATCTCGATGATTTGCAAACTGTACAAGACTCTAATTTTTCATTCTCCCTCCAAAAGAGCATACAATCATTCTCACATGCATCAATCTTCTCATAACTAAACCCTAAATTTCCAACCATTTTTTCATTTCATAAAATTATCGAGCAAGTTTGCAAATGATGGAAATGATGACTTGAACTTACTGAGCAATCCATCAAAGGACACATCACCCATTTGCTAACATTTTATGATTGAAAAGCCATACAACGAATGAAAGGATGCATCTCATTTTCACATCCGAGGATATAAAGGTTGATTGGCCTCGACATGTACTTTTGGTATTTTGAAGCTTCAAATAAGCGAATCTACAATCGTAATCCCTAAATATATCATTTATCATCTCGAGCATCGATGATCATCTTCAAATTGTGATGGTTCGTCATGAATATCATCATTGCTCACATCCCTGACAATCTCATCTTCCTCGTGATGCACCCAATTCGTGTAGCCAAACATAAATCCATCACAAATCAAATGTTCACGAATAGTTGTTCGAATCTGGTATCTTCCATTCACGCAATTTTTACATGGACAAGGAATTCTTCCAATGACCATGCCCACTTTTTCGAAACCAAAGTTCAGAAATCTTTCAAGGCCTGCAAGATATTCTCTAGAATATCTTGGTAATTCCATCCACCCTTATCCATGATATTGTGTCCCTAATTCAAAATGAACCACATAAATGATATTACGTATAGAAATCTATCATAATTAATTATGATAATTAATTATCATAATTAAGTACCTTGAATGCCAACCAAACTCCCGGTTCACTCAAATAAAACAAAAAGGTCGTAGATAATTTAAATATTAATTATCATAATTAACAATTTCAAATAAGCGCGGTAATAATTAAGGGTGACTACACCAAAACATTACATTCAAGGTCTCAATGTTGGACATGGAAGTTCTTTTTAATTATAAGCCTCAAATATTCCTACAAATTAATTGCGAATGCGTTTGTCACCGCTTTGGTTTAACATCCTGTTGGATTCCTTCTAGTCCAATTAATAGAAGGAAGGAAAATACTTCCTTTCCACAAGGGTTACGTTTTGATCCATCTTATCCCTCCTCATTTGACCCAAGACCACCACCCGGGCAGAGCTCGAACTACCCCCATCGCCCATTTGAACAAATGTCACACGAGAACGGACCACACAAACCAGTTTTTGAGGGGAAGGCCACACAAATAAGTTTTAAAATCCAAGTTAATCTTAATTATAATATATCAATTACTATAAGATAAAGAAAATATTACTTAAAGCATGTTGCAAGTTTCCAATATTGATATTAATACTATAAGGAAAAAATTATCAAAAAAGTCATGCATGTCTCACTACCAAGATACTCTACAATTGCAAATTAGCGAGAGAAAACAATAGTCGATGGCAGGACTAAGATAAAAATACTCAAAGTTAAAGTTGTTCCCTTATTATATTCAAAAAAATCATACATAGCTTCAAACTTTATAACCAAACAATCAAGGAAATGAAACGAATACACCAAGATATAATATCACCGTAAGTACCAGCAAATAGCAAATATCACTGGAAATAGGTAAGTGCACAAGGTATAAACCAATATAAAAACTCCACTTACCCAGAAAAATGCTAGTCTAATCAAGTTCAATTTCTCAAATACTCATCATGCCTAAAAGCGCATCCATATTTGAATCTTCCTTTTGAAAACTTATTTAAGACTCCGGTGATAGCCAAGTCAAAATTTAGGGCTTGTTAGATGGAGGAGAGAAATAGAGGAAATCATAACTTAGGGTTAAATATAAATCGAAGCCTGAAATTACCTGCTATTACCTACGCCTCCTCGTTATTACCTCGCCTCCCCCCCTATGAGATCGAGTGGTGAGATGAAGCCGGACGGAGAGATCGATTGGCCGAGATGAAGCCGAATCGGAGAGATCTACTGACTGAGATGAATCCGGATGGAGAGATCGACTGACTGAGATGAACCCCTTTAACCCGCGTTATTATCTACGCCTCCTTTATGAGTTATGACCCTCGTTAAAATCCCCAAAAAAAATTCCTATCTGGCAATGGCCATGACCCTCGTAATAGACTACCATCGAGGCCTATCTGAAGCGATCGAGACTTAGACCGTCGCTATGTATGTCTATAGCGACGGTTCCGTCCCGACCGTCGCTAAATCCCGTCGCTATAGATTGATTTTCTAGTAGTGTTGTTTGAACAATACTAAGCCAAGGTTAATTAGAATTGAATACTAAGCATGCATAGCAAATTAGTTGTGCATGCTAAACAACAAGTTAAATACAAGAATAACTTGTTCAACATCAAACCAAAGTTTAGACAGCTTGCATCATTATAAGGTAATCGAATTGAAAACAATAATTAGTTCAATAAGATAAAGGATTAGAAAACTTGCCTTGCTCGTAGGCTAAATCGAATCAATTCGAATCACAATACCTATATATATATATATATATATATATATATATATATATATATATATATATACACGTCATCATGACATAGTTAGTCACTACCACTTTACAAACTTAACTAACCACATTCATCATGTATGTTTGATTATTTAATCACATAATCAAATTATAACACAAGTTAATCTTTAATAACATAATTATTCAAAGTATAGAAATACTAAAATGAATATTTTACAGTTCTACTATCATCACATAATGTTTCTTAAATTTTCGTGTACAAAAGTACACTGTCAGACCATTCTCTTTAACTTCATTCATGTGCACGGCTGACGATTTACAACGTAGATTGGTCGTATTTGCATGTATGAGAGGATAGCGTTATGTAGCTTGATAAATAAACTACTGAAGCCGCCATTGCATATCTTACTAACGTCTTCTTTGGTAGCGGTGCATGTGAAATCTACAGATTCATTGTGACAACTTGCAGCAGATGACAAGAAAAACCATTTTGGCCTACAAGCTCATTTCTAACAGACTAATTCACATGCAATTCATACAAAAACTTCATGTAAACATAATTCAAAAACTCCTAACATGTTTCTACCCATACAACAACATAAACAACGAATTTAAAACATCCAATTTCACTATTTTTGATAAAAACTCACTTTTTGTTATTTCAATGAAAATCAACACTGTAAATTTTGTTTTCAACCAAAAGAATTAATTCAAAGTATCTTTATCAATAATTATACATACTCTATCAAATTAGATGGTCAATTTATCAACTAAACAACTAATTAACACTCAATTTCTACTTTAAATTAACCCATACTCATTCACAAAAACTCTCTGTAAAAAGATTTTCTTCACAAATTACATTCATATCACCACTTCATTGATTATAACTTATGAAAATAGTTTTAACATCATTAGTATGTCATATAAAGCCACATAGCAACAACAATTCATCCTAACACAAGAATTCTACAGAGAATTTGGGAAGAGAAAAACTAAACTTTAAAACTATTTTAAAAAAATAGGAGAAATACCTTGAAGAAGATGATGATGGCTATTCCTTTCTATTCTCAAGCTTCTTCTTCTTAAATCTCTAGCCTTTCTTCCTTTCTTCTTTTCTTCTTCTCTTCTTCTTCTTCCTCTGAGTCTTTCTTCCTAACTCTAACTACGTACTAACAATATAACGTATATAGGATATAATATATATTAAATATATAATATAATACTAACTTAACTGACATCAGTTACAAAAAAAATTTTGAAATCAAAAGCCATAAGGCTTGTTTGGTTAACTAACTAAAAATAACCAGTTAATCCTTATGCCTTATTTGGTAAAACACAATTAGATAAAAGACTTAATAGGCATTAGGCCTTGTTTGGCAAAACTGAATTAAACTCCCTTAATTTATTTTAGTAACTCCTTTATAGCAAGGTTATTTGTCACACTTCTATTTAATTAAATTATCAATTAAAATATTAATCTATTAAATTACTTTAACACATAAATCATTATCACAAAACTATAATTTCTTTATAATTATAATTTTATTTAACCAACTAACACTTTATTTTAAATCACAAATTCCAATTAAAATACTATAATTCATTTAATCATTATTAGCTCTCTAACTTAATTATTAAATTAAATTAGTATATAATCTCATAGCAATTAATTTTCTTAGCTCCTTAATTATTTATTCAACAAATAAGTAACTAAACCACGTCAACTCAAATTGCCATTAAATACTTATATAATTCAATAAATATTTAATATTGCAAATAAATATTTAATATTTAATATTTAATTATTTATTCAACAAATAATTAACTAAACCACATCAACTCAAATTGAAAAATTATTTATTCAACAATAAACATATCCATTAAATACTTATATAAATCAATAAATATTTAATATTACACTTTAAAATTCTGGAATGTTACAATCACTGGAAAAGGTGTTGCAGATTTTCGTGTGGACTGATTTTAGTAAAGGAGTCAAAAACAGAAAAATGACAAAAGTAAACTGCCCACTTAATTAATGAGAAAACTTTCGGCATTTTTGCACATAAAAATATATGATAATAAGTACTTTCTGTCCAAAAATGAGCTCATTCCGACTTAAAATGACCATGTTATGACCATTTCAATTTTTTGATTTTTCGACGAAAACGGCTATAACCGGAGTTCTATAACTCTGATGGCCACAAAATTTAAACTGGAGGCTCACGTTAACACGTATAAGATTGTGGAAAGAGATGGGAATTTCTGGAGTTGAGCATGATAGGGCTAATTTCTTAAGCTACGAACAAAAAATGCTTTTTTTTTGAAAAATACTAAATGAAGTTGGAAAATTATGGAAAAATACTTTTTGTGTATGAAATATATGTATGTGTTTGGACAAAGGATAGAAGAATAATAAGTTGATTTTGTGTTTTCGTGAAAAGGATATGGAATCCAACTTGCTGGATTGAATATTTTATGAATCTAGTTTGCTGGATTGAAAAATCTGATGAATCCAGCCTGCTGGATTGAAAAGCAGTTTACTTAATTGAAAATATGTTGAATCCAGCTTGCTGTATTGCAATCTAGTTGCTGGATTTGGAATCCAGTGTGTTGGATTGCAATTTAGTTTGCTGGATTGGTCATCTAGTTGCTGGATTTGGAATCCAGTTTGCTGGATTGCAATCTGGATTGCTGGATTGGTATGTTTGGATAATCTAGGTTGGTGAATTAGTATTTGCCTTATTAGATGAAAAAGAAGAACTTATAATATATAAGATTAAAATATTTAAATCATATAAATATGATATTAATGATTTAAAAATCATGATAAATGATAATAATTATTTAAAAATTATTATGAGCTTATGAAAAATATTAATCCTAATTTTATTAAACCAATCGATTTCCAGTTTATAGTAAAAATAATAAAGATATTAAAATCAAAGAAAAATCAACAAACCCTAAAAATTGAATTTTCAAATAAATATTGGAGAATTAGGCTTACAACTTCACTCTAAGCATCACTCTGATTATTATACCTTATTACAGTTTAATCCACTATCCCAGTTTATTAATTAAGAACATGCATGTAGCACTAGCCACCTCTCGATGTACTAATACCGTATTAACCCAAATCCACAATTAAGATAGAATTAAGTTAAACACCTTAATCAACTAACTCACTATATCTCTATGTGAATTACAATTAAAGAAGGTTTAAGTTCGACTACTTTATATGATTACATGCGATGTCAAGCATATCTCTACCCTAACATACATCAAGATTCTGCTCATTGACAAAATTCAAGAACACATGCTATATTAATTAAGTCTAGATTCGTATTTCATCTCTCGAATTCATACAAGTCCACAAAAAATTGTTGATCAGGAAATTCATAAATTTAAGCTCAAATTAATATAGATAAACTAAACAATAGCTTATTAAACTAAAAACAAAGATTACATAATCATCGTTCCACTTAAAGATCCATTATAAGCCTAATAAGTAATTTAGTTCATAACTAATGAATTAAATACTGAGTAAATAAAAGAAAATATCATCCCAATTACACATTTTGAAATTAAAGGAGAATAGTAATACACCACCCTTCTCGCCCGTCAAATCTAAAATCTTCGTGAAATTACTCTTCTTCTTCGTTCCTCCAAGCTTTTGCCTTTTTTATCTCGTTCTTGAAGTGTGTCTGAATTAATTTCTAACTTTTGTCCAACAAGTAGCATAAACTGCCTCCCCTCAACTTCATACCACCAATCCTCATCCAACTCTAACTCATCACATAGAAAGTCAAAAAGAAATCCAAATCCTTTTCAAAACCAAACAAGCCACAAGTCAAAGACTCCCAAAAACATGAAATAACCTCCGTAACACACTCTTATTATAAGCATATTACATAAAGAATTTATAGTTCCAAAAAATGCCCATCTTCCAGCTCATAACGAAATTGATCAGATCATGTTCAAAGTAATTCAAGACGCTTGCGCCCAAGATTTGCTCTCGATAGCGCGCTTACCCTTCTTAGCCATAATAATCCACGACTTAGCGCTAGCGCCGCCATTTACTAAGCAACACGGCATACCCCCCGCTAGTCGAGCGAATGTCAATAATTGCTTGAAAATCCTTCCCATGCTAGCATCTTGATACACTTACTGATTATTCTACAACAAGCATAAAACCCTTCAAAAGTAACATGAAGTAATCAAAAACTAACAATATAACAAGCTAAATGAATATAAATCATAGGTTAAAAACCTACTCATCAAATTCCCCCAAACTTGAACATTGCTTGTCCTCAAGAAAAATGCAATGAAATGCGACTATCAACTAGGAATCCAGTATTAAGACAGTACATAGTTTATCCATACAGCCTTAGAAAAATTAAGTAAACATGTCAACACTTCCTATTAAAACCAATCAACAATTTCTTAACAATCATAAAATCTTAGACTGTTTTCACTAATATAGTGCGTGTGTGCTCCACAACTATGCTAACTGATATAAAGTCAAATTTAACACATAATAAGTCTCTTCGAAGGCATCATACAGTGTAAATTCAAGAAATCCAAAAAAATCTAAATCCAACTAAAATCAAGCAATTACCAATATCGAGGGTCAACATGGGAAACTTATGCTTCATTTTTCATCTACCGGGGCCTTTTACTCTTATTTCCCGTTTTATTCATTTTTTTTAGATAGATGGTTGGTGAGTGCGTTTTACGCTCCATCTTATGCCTGTATTTATGGGGAGTATTTCTCCTCAACCCACCACAAGACTTAACTAGCCTTTATTTTCTTTGTTTTTCTTTTTCTGAAGCTTATATACCCTACTTTTCTTTTCCCCCAAACTTAGGTTCTTGCCTAATTTGTCACCTTCACTGCCCATCCTTGTCATTCTCTTATTTAAACTAGCATTATCCTTTAGAGGTCCTTTATGTATCAATTTAAACTTAATCATTCAACAAGTTATTTTTACTGTGCTATCCTTATTATACCAGTTTCAAACGGAAAAAGACTCAATAAATTACAAGAAATCACATCAAAGCTCTAATAGTCAGTACTAAACTTGTCTACCCAATTCCACTCTCATCATTGGCTAAAAATAAACTCTTACTATCTAATAACTGGATTCATGCAATTTAACTATATGCAAAAAAATAAAATTAGATGTGAACATTTATAACAACTAAACAAGCTAACTAACATGATTAATATAATTTTCATTAATTAACTAGACAGAAAACATAATTGCCCAAACTTAAATCAAGTAATGTCCTCATTACGACAAAATAAATCAATTAAAAGTATGAGGACTTCCCTGAAAACGAGTTACTGCTCGTCATCGTCCGAAGGAGGATATGTTAGCAGGACTGGAGGAATAGGCATGACCACCGGATGTGCATTAGGATTACAACGGGAAAACGCATCAGCAAACGTGTTGAATGCATTGGCGTTGTACTGATGCATTAAATCTTGACGTTAGGCCAACCACAAAAATTGCTTCCTTGAGACCCGAGATGATTGCTCTTGCATTGGTGCCGCTCCAACTGGGGGTGAGGGTTGGCGAATCATAATATAGCCTGTTCCACGTGGGTGTGATCTCGCCCCTTCCCATTCCTTGTACTTCTCAATTGTAGCATGATCGATTATAGGCATCGGTTGTTGAACAGGCTCAGAAGGCTGCCATTGCACCCCAGTTTTACGACATAAATCCGTGATTAAGAAACCATGTAACAACCCTCCCGTAGTACTCCCTCGTAGCAACCGGTCAATGGACTATTGAATACACTCCCCCACATCAACATTAAAGAATGTAATGGAATTATTCACACGGTAATGGTGGTGAACAATCTCGTATAATAGTCGAGTTCGTTCCTTAGTTACATCGTTTTGGTAGCGTGTGGGCATTAAACGGGTACATATGAATGCATACCAAGCTTTACCATATCGACTAAGGGATGAGTGGGGAAAACTTATCTTTTCATCCGTTCCGGCTCGAGTTACCCATTGAGTTCCCGTTTTGCATAATCTGATAATCAACTCATCTATATCAGGTAAACCATCTTCATATTGGTCCGCCTGTGGTGCCTCCAACCCAAAATACTCGTTGATAGCATCGACATGAAACGCCACCGATTTTCCCCAAACCATGACTATGTGATTGACATGTTCCATTGTGTTGGTATAAAATTCTATCACTATATTGAGCACCGCTGGAAGTGGTTGTTCTAATAACTGAAACCAATTCCATTCTACAATTTGTAAGGCCATATCACCATCCAAGTTAGCATCCGACTTCAATCCACGTTCTAGCACCAAATTCTTCTTGTCGATGGATGAATTGAATCTTTCTGCGGCCCTCTCACTAACAAATTTTGTATGATCATATTGAGGTCGAGCAGTGGAGGTGGATGGACGTTGTCTTTTATGGGAACACATGGTGTTTCTGGTGTGGTTTAGGCTCAAAGTTTAGTTCAGGACTTTTATCAAATAGTTGGTGCGCGGACTGGTGAATTCCCCCAAAATTGGTTGCTTGGTAGTATCTTGCTAGCCAATGTGTGAAATTAAACACCACACTCATTGGACACCCAATTCCCAAAGTTTTCCAACCAATTGGTATCAAGAAAAGAGAAGAATATTGATAATGACGTAAATTGTGCTTACCTTTAATGTACTTTGTGTTTCCCTCTTTGTAAAGATGTTCCAATTTGAATGAATTTGTGCAAGGAAAGAATTAGATTTAGGATTGGAGTGTAGTGTTTATATCTTTTATGAATTGGGTAACTTGTATGGTTAGAGTTCATATAGGGGATGACAAACCAACGTGGGTTGGGAGTTGGAGAGTGTAAGGGTTTAATGTGAGGGTGAATGTGACAACCCGAGAATTTAGATATTTATTAAAATCTTAAAAGATTGAATTAAGGTTAAATGTTAAACCTAGACAGAAAATAAGTGAATGGATTTGACATTTTTGGGAAAGAATTTTGAAGATTTAAAATTTTTGTGGAGAATTATTCAGGATTAAGTATATAAGTGTATATGTTTGTATAAATGATCATATGTGTGTGTTAAGGGTCAAGTATGAATCAGATAAGTGTAACATGGGCAAACCCTAATGCTAGGTATAAAATCATAAGGGTTAAAAGTTATGTGAGTAATGAATATGAATATTATGTGTTTGTTTTTATTTGTTTATTATATAAACAAATAAAAGAAACTAGGGTAATCTAATTATATATTAAGAATGAAAAATTAAATAACTTAAAGGTTATAGTATGGGAGAATAATAGTATTTATATATATATATATATACTAATCCCAAGAGATTTATTTTATACATCTCAATTAATTAATTTTATAACCTAATTATAGCAAGTCTAATTGGGTTAAGAAAATAAAGGTGCATGAGTAAGGATTTAAGTTATAATCGAGGAAATGAAAATCTTAATTAAATAATTAGGGAATGATAATATTAAAAGTGTTGGAATATGTTATTTGTTATGGCCCAAAGAAACTAAATTTGTAAGCCCAAAACATTAAATTAAAGCGCAATCTCTTAGCCTAGTTGAAGAGAGGCATTTTAGTCATTTGATATACTAAATATTACATAACACAAAAATCAAACTTTGACAAGCTAAGGCCACTTGTCCGGATGTGTAGAGAAGGAAAAGGAGGGGGAAGAATGTGTTGATTGCTTACTTTAGTCGGTGACCAAACCTCCTATGTGTCACTTGTTTATTTCACCAACATTTTTGTACATTCTTGCAAGCAATCACTTAGTAATTGAGAGAGAGAAGAGAAGAGATATGTTGGTAGATTATGTTAGATATACAAAATATATCTACATCTTTTACTAACACCCAAAATTTATTTTATTTCTCTTTCATCTTATTTTTTCTAATTTGCTAAGAAAACCAAAGAGAGAGAGAAAGAAAGAATAGAGGGACCATTTCGGCAGCCCTAGAGAGAAGAGAAGAGGAGATTTTGATCTTTATACACCCAATATCCATCTCATATTTTAGCGGGAGAAGAAGGAAAAGCTAAGGTACAACAAAATTTCTACTTACGTAGTTTAATTTCCTTTTTGGTTTATTTAGATTTATGACAATATGAAGTTATGATCTTGAGGTTTAAAACCTTAGATATATGTGTATATAATTGTTTCATGTTTAGATCTAACCCTTTTGAGGATCAAAAGTTAGATCTAAAGTATGAAATGGAAACTAGGTTTTTCAAAATGTAGAAAATCCTAATTTTCTTAGCCTTGATGGTGTTTAATCTTGTATTTGATGATTTTTTGATGAAATAAATCATGTATCATGGTAGAATCATGGGTATATGATGTATTTGTAAGTGTTATGATGAGTTATGTTGGTTATTATGTGAAAGTATGAAAGTCTTCTTAGAAATCACCAAGAGTTAAAAATCAGATTTTGTGAAAACGAAACACAAAATTCAAACGACCATATCTCCTAATATATTTCAATTTTTTGAGTGTGGTCATTTCCTAGAGTTAAATCTATGAGTTTTCTAACATATTCAAGTGGAATCACTGGAAAAGGTGTTGTAGATTTTCGTGTGGACTAATTTTAGCAAAGGAGTCAAAAACATGAAAAATGATAAAAGTAAACTGCCCAATTTTTGCAAGGCCAGTTTAGGCCACTTAATTTGTGAGAAATGTTCCGGCCTTTTGGGACATGAACATATATGGTATTAAGTACCTCCTGTCCAAAATTGAGCTCATTCCGACTTAAAATGACCAAGTTATGACCATTTCAATATTTGTGATTTTCCGACGACAATGACTATAACCGGAGTTCTATAACTTTGATGGCCACGAAATTTAAACTGGAGGCTCACGTTAACACGTATACGATTTTATCAAGAGATGGGAATTTCTGGACTTGAGCATGATAGGGCTAATTTCTTAAGCTACGAACTAAAAATGATTTTTTGAAAAATACTAAAGGAAGTTGAAAAATTATGGAAAATATACTTTTTGTGTATGAAATATATGTATATGTGTTTGGCCAAAGGATAGAAGAATAATAAGGTTATTTGGTGTTTTCGAGAAAAGGATATGGAATCCAGCTTCCTGGATTGAATAATTTATGAATCCAGTTTGCTGAATTGAATAATCTGATGAATCCAGCCTGCTGGATTGAAAAGCAGTTTATTGAATTGAAAATATGTTGAATCCAGCTTGCTGGATTTTAATCTGGTTGTTGGATTTGGAATCAAGATTGCTGGATTGCAATTTAGTTTGCTGGATTGGCCATCTGGTTGCTGGATTGCAATCTGGGTTGCTGGATTGGTATGTTTGGATAATCCAGGTTGTTGGATTAGTATTTGACTTATTAGATGATAAAGAAGAACTTATAATATATAAGATTAAAATATTTAAATCATATAAATATGATATTAATGATTGAAAAATCATGATAAATGATAATAATTATTTAAAATTTATTATGAGCTTATGAAAAATATTTTGACTGATAATAAAATTATTTAAGATAATTGTGTTGCGTTTAGACAAAGTCTTATGGATAATAGACTCGTGAATTCTCCGACTAGGTCGTCGGGATGTTGGAATTATGTAAGATTCAACTTAGACTGAAATAGCTTGACTTGATACTAAGTCTTATGTGTGTTATAGACTGATAGGATTATGTGATAATGTGTTTAGGTTATTTTAAATATTGTGATGATATTATTCTAACTTGAAAATCGATATTATTAATATTAGGTCTTCAGACAAAGCTAAATAAATTGTGTAACGATAATCAACGGTACATACAAGTTTCTTATACTCATTTATTGTGCAAGTTTTCCTTAACTCAACCTCGAGTTGTTTATTCTAATATGCTTATGGTTAATCATTGTTGATTACCATGTCTATGAATTGTTGAATCGCACTATGTGCATATTGCATATATTCATCAAGTATGAAAGGATGATCACCTTCATTACCATTCGGTCCAGATATATTTATTTATGTTAAATGTTCGTTCAGCTATAAAAATTTGTTCATGCTAGTTCACAATTATATTGTAGAACTTTAGCCAGCTTATTGTTCAATTCTTTCTATCATGATATATCATAATTTATTGAACTTTTACTTGCTGGGCAAACTTGTTGCTCACCCATGCTATATCATGATAAATATTGCAGATTAGAACGAATACGTCGGATACAAGAAAAGTCAAAGACAAGTTAGGCTTGGGATTATAGGTGCAGCTAAATTTGTAATAGTATTGTATGATAATAAAATTATATGTTAGATAGGTTATGAATTGTGTATAAGTTAAGGTTACTCGACCTTGGGGATTAAAGTGTAAAATTTATTGTATAAACAATTGATGTTTATATCTTCTGCAATAGTAATACAATTAATGGTACCAGATCCGCGGTGATTTGGGACTCGGATCTGGGGCCCTCACAGTTGTGCCTTTAAGAATCGAAATTCATAGAATTAAATAAAATAAGACTTGAAAGTAATTTCATGTCTTATATCTAATTGGGACATTGTATGGTTAAATGATTGAATTGTACGGTAATTATTTATTCAAAGGTTCTTTTATGATTAATGTTGAAATCTATATTATCTAGAAAGTCGTTGATCGCTAAGGAGACTTATCTTTATTGTAGAATAAATGTTATTTATTTAAATGAATTAAATAATTAATTTATTTCTTTAAATAAGATTAGAATTGTTCTAATTGATTTATTCACAACCTATTTAATATGCAGAACCTAAAGGGTCACACCATAAAAGGAAGAATATTTATTTAAGAAGTAAATGGCATAATCGTAATAAAAAGTTATGTGTATTTAATATAAATCTATGGTGATAAATAAATTAAATAGCTTAATATTTATTATTTAATATTTTAGAAATATTAAATATAAATTAATAAGATGAGTTTTATTATTATTGTTAACGTCAAGATCTTTCCACGAACTTCAATCACTTAAAGCTCGTCCAAATCCTGGACAATAAACACGACAATCACCAAAAGCTTGACGGCTTGGCCGTGAGTGAGTGGGGATAACTCTCGTGAGAGTCGATCTGAGACGATCACAAGGTCAACAATGGAGGATAAAATATCTAGTGCTTGAGAGAGATAATAATTCAGTTAAGTGTTGTTACCTTTTTCTTTGTGTGATCTTTACTAACATATACTCCAAGCCCGGTTTACCGTGCCACCCACTACCATTCGACACAGACCCCCACTCCTGGTCATCTCAGCCGAATGCATGCAGCTCACCCACTACATCTTGTCACTGTTTACCATCGCCAGCCGACTGAGTCCCATCCTCATTAGTGCATGGCAGACGGTGACAGAGATAACAGTCAAATGTTATCTCATTCATCATTACTCTGTCAAAGCCCAAGCCAAAATATCATTTACTTTATGGGTCAACCCAACGGTCCGGCTCAATACGAAAAGTATCATGGCCCAACATAGTCCCTCAGTCTTTTATTTAAACAAGGTGTTTAATGAAAGACTATTAATAACATAAGTCCATGAAAAAAGGAATGGTAAAGATTTAAATGAGATCCAACAATGAAACTCACCGAGGCCTAAACGATATAACCCAATCATCAATATAGATAAGAACTAGAAGCCCAATAAAAAAGTCCAGTCCGGTTAATATCTTAAAGCCAAATAAGGACGCTACATCTTCACATTCATCATCATTGCTAGCACTTAAGGCGCCGCCCTCGATTTTATAAAAAATTGAAGTGATCTCTTACTATAAAGTCAATTTTCCCCAATTCTGACGGTTTCACTAACCATTTCAAATTTCAGACATCTCTAGCTCTTTCCTTCCTCTCGCTTTCTCTTTCTACCTGAAAACTTATAGCAATGGCTTCTCAGAGTTCCGATAACCCAATTCCCATTGTCGCCATCCCCCTCACTACTGTTCCTCCTACACCCAGCCCCACCAAGGCATCTTTGGGGTCTAACCCTAACCCATCTGGTACCCCAAGTAAGAACACACCAAAAAAAACACTTCCAAACCCTTCTGTGTTTTTTCAAAGTGCAGAACAGTTCCACCATGCCAACACTCCATTGACCTTGTCTGAAAAGGACGCTAAAAATACATATGAACGGTACCAAATCCCGGCGACTCACCAACTGAGGCGTCCTATAGCCACCGAGAGGATGTACTAGTGCCCTGAGGACTGGACCGCTATGCCTCTGACTCTTCTATTGAAAGGGGTTCGATTCCCCTTACACGCCTTTCTGGTTACCCTTTTGGGGTTCGTTGGCGACAGATTCGCCCAACTAGTTCCAAAGTCCTGCATCCACATCTTGGCGTTCATCGCCTTCTGCCACGAGGTAGGCGTCGCTCCCACCCTCGACTTCTTCTTCTCCATATACACCATCACTAAGTCAAGAGAAAAGGGGTTCAAAGTTCTGGGCAAAATAGCTTCAAAACCCAGAGAAAACTTCGAGAGATGCTCTCTGATCAATACTCCTTCTTGCAACAGAGAATGGCATACTCAATGGCTCTTCGTCAAAGGGCTTGAAATTGTCTCTCTTCCAGACTGGACAACATTAAAGAAAGTATCTGTAGACTTCGGGGATATAGCCAAAGAACGAGTAAAAGAGATGATCGAGCTCCTCGATAATTTCCCGAAGAAGGAATGGAGTCATGGTCTTCTCACCAAACAAGCCTGGTTGTACGACCACAAATGTAAGTCCCAAATTCCTACTAAAATATAACTTGCTGAAATTTATTGTTGTAAATGAATCTAACAGAATGTATTTCCCTGTTGTTGTATCTTTGATTAAACCCACATCGATCGATCGAAGAGATTTGGAAAAACTTCTATCGGGCAAATCCTCATCACCCACCACTGAAAGTTCTCAGGAAGAGGTTCCGGCTTCTGATGCCCATGATACCGAGGTTCCCCCTGTAGAACCAAAAACTGTAAAAGAAACTATCCGACCTCGCAAGAAGAAGAGGGCAATTCAAAAACCAAGGTCCATTTCTTAAGAGTCTCAGCCACTCTCTACCTCTAGTCTGATCGATATGCCTACTAACGAACGGATGCAAGCCCTCCGAATAAAGAAGAGGAAAACTAAGATAACACCTTTATCTACTGACGAACTCTGGGTCCCCACTCCTCTGGAAATCCTTGTTTCTGAAGACGAAGGTGAAGAACAAATTGAGGCTTCAGCTTTATCTCGCAAAAGGAAGCAGCCTTCGGAGGATCAGCCACCACCGCTTACAGGGCCTACTCCTGTTCAACCTCCACCTCCTGTCGATTCACCTACTCAATCTCCTCCTCGCGACGAACATCCCGAACCTCAGCCTTCCAGCGTGAAGCAATGTCCTCGCCTATAGTATGGCCCGAGTTTAATAGAAACTTCCCTTTTCAACTGTTCGACTCGTTTGTCAGGGATACCGATGAGCACAGGTTTGGCAACAGCTCAATTATGGACTTGATCAAGGAAGGCATGAGTTATCATGCCAAGGTAAATAGTTGTTTATCTGTTCATTTGAAATTATATATATATCTCTTAAAGATTAAATGATTATTTCTGAACATCTACAGGCGAATGCTGTCTTCGGGCGTCTTCTCCCTCGATACAAAGAAATCGAAACCGAAGAGGACGCAGCCAGACGAGAGAATGCCATTCTGAAATTGGCTTTGACTAAGGAGAGAAGTGACCTCAGTACTGCTCTCTACAACAACGAATGTCTCCAAAAAGATATACACAAACTTAAAGAGAAAATGGAGGTAGTTGAGGCCACCCACCGAGCAGCTGAGGCCAATCACCGAGCCACCACCGACATGAATATAGACTTGATGGAAAGGAATGAAATCCTCATTCAAAAGAACGATATGCTTGTGAAGACCAACAAGAGTTTGGCGATACAAGTAAATGAGGTTGAAGCCAAGGAGTTATGAATTCAAAAGGAACGGGCGAAAGATCGAGAGAAGTTCGAAGAGGAGCTTCGTGAACTTCGCGCCCTGATAGATATTGGTCCCCCCTTGACCGAAGATCTTCGTAAAGAAATTCAAGAAGAGTACCGAAAATTAACTTAGCTGAATGAGAAGATCTTTCAGATGTTCTTCGATGGGTATAATGAATGTTGAAGCAAAGACAAGGCAAAACTTGAAACAACTAAGGTTGATCCGACCATTCTTGACTCTTCTGAACACGAAGCTGATGCCTGAAGACGAGTATTCTTTCCCCTATCTGTAGGAGTCCTGTAAAAGTTTCCTATCTTCTTGTAATCAACACTATATTAATGAAATATTGGCTTAGTTCCTTATGACTCCTTTACAATTACTTTCTGTCAATACTTCAATATCAATCAACTTGAAAAATGTACAAGCACTTTATGAACTTAACTTAAACTGTTAATTAACAATTACGCAAGTTATATAACAGATAAGATTAAGTAAACTAATGAAGCAATCCGAACTCAACACTTAGACAAAATTTGGTAATAAAGTAAAGGAAAACTTATTCTTTACCGAAGTGTGAGGTAGATCTGCTTCATAGGGAATTTGTTTACCATGAAGGGACTAACAAACCCACAAGATTCCACCGACAAGATAGGCTCTCATCGAATAGTCAACGAGTCCACCCAAACCTCCATACACCGATGACATTTGCCTACCACGAAGGGCCTGACAAATTCATAAGGAGCACCTGCTGAATAGGGTACCATCGAATGGTCAGCGAGTCCACCCGAACCTCCTTACACCGATGACATTTGCCTACCACAAAGGGACTGACAAATTCACAAGGACCACCTGCCAATAAGGCTACCATCGAATGGTCAGCGAGTCCACCCAAACCTCCTTACACCGATAACATTTGCCTACCACGAAGGGCCTGACAAATTCATAAGGACCACCTGCAAATAAGGCTACCATCGAATGGTCAGCGAGTCCACCCGAACCACCTTACACCAATGAAGTGAACAGCAACGAACAGGAAACACATTAAGAAAAAAGGACTTTTATTGATGATGATTTGGAAATTTACAGACTTTCGGTATACTGACACCGTATCTACTGAAAATACTTCTAAAGCTTGCCAGCGTGCCAAGTATTCTTGATTTCTGATCCATCCAATGCCTTCAACCGATAAGTCCCCAGCTTCGGTACCTCGATGACTTCATATGGTCCATCCCAGTTCGGCATCAGCTTTCCCAAGTTTTGAGGCGTAGATGTTTCGACTTCCCTAAGAATAAAAGCTCCCACGTCAAATCTGCGAAGCTTTACCCCCTTATTGTAATGCTTAGCCACCCTTCGTTGATAGGCTGCTAATCTGATCAAAGTTGTTTCCCTGACTTCTTCAACCAAATCCAGATTGACCTTCATCCCTTCTTCATTGTAAATCTCTTTGAATTGACTGGCCCGAAGACTTGGAGATCCAATTTCAACTGGGACCAAGGCATCAGTACCATTGGCCAGCTTGAAAGGTGAATCTCCTGATGTAGTCCTTGGTGTAGTCTGATAAGCCCATAACACGCTGAGCAGCTCTTCTGGCCAACTTCCTTTAGCCTCATTCAGTCTACGCTTGATCCCATTCAGCAGCTTTTTGTTGGTCACCTCGGCCTGCCCGTTCGACTAGGGATGAGCTACTGAAGTCTTTCTGTGCTGAACCCCCAGTTCCTTCAAAAATGCTTCAAATTTCGATCCCACGAACTGGCGTCTGTTGTCCGATATCACCACCTTAGGAATTACGAAACGAAACACTACTGACTCTTTTATGAACTTCAAACATTCTTGTTCCGTTATCAACCTAAGTGGCTTCACTTCTACCCATTTGGTCGTATAATCAATGGCGACTATAACAAAACTGACCTGACTTTTAGCTTTTGATAATGGACCAAGTATATCATCCCTCCAAGATAGCAAAGGGTATATGAGATAAGATCGAGTATAGCTCTTCTGGTGGCTGATGTGGGATCGAACTGTTGAGTTGACACTTCTCGTACTTCTTGACGTACTCTGTAGCTTCCCTGAAGATTGTAGGCCATTAGTATCCTTGACGAAGTACTTAGTAGACTAATGACTTAGCAGCCATATGGTCGCCACAGATGCCCTCGTAAACCTCTCGAAGAGTATAATCAGCTTCGGATGGAGTTAAACATTTCAGCAGTGGAGACGAAAAGGCCCTTCGAAAGAGATCCCCATTTATCAGAACGAAGTTAGCACTCTTATATTTTATTTTCTTGGCCATCATCTGATCCGAAGGTAAGACACCATCTGCTAGATACTCCAAATATGGAGTCAACCAGTAGTTAGAGCGATCACTGCACATTACCGATTCATGTTAAACACTAGGATGTTGCAAAATTTCTAAATAAACCGACCCATCAAAAATGTTAGCATCTGTAGTGGCCAACTTTGAGAGTGCATCGGCAATGAAATTATTGTTACGCTCGACTCCTTGAAACTCGTATGACTGGAAATACTGAAGCCGATCTTTTAATTCTGCCAAGTACTTGACCATTCTCTGACCTCGAGCTTCATATTCCCCTGAGACTTGCTTGATGACCAACTGAGAATCACTAAAGATGACTATCCTTTGCATTTTGAGACTCTTAGCCAGTCGTAACCCTGCTAGCACCGCCTCATACTCTGCCTCATTGTTCATTGCTCTGAACCCGAATCTGATGGCCTGTTGCACTTTGAATCCCTCTGGACTTGTCAAAATGATCCCTACTCCACTGATGTCCGAAGTAGAAGACCCATCTGCATATAGCGTCCACGAGCTCTGCAACCGCTCTATCAGACCCTTCAACTTCTGTCCCAACTTCATCCGCTTTAGAAAAAGAACATTCGACCACAAAATCAGCCAAGGCATGCCCTTTGATAGCTGTTCGGGGATGATATTCAATGAAAAATTGAGACAACTCTGTTGTCCATGCAGCTAATCTCCCCGAGACTTCAGGTTTGTCCATAATATTCTTCAGAGGCTGATCCATGTATACCACTAACAACCGACCCTGGAAATATTGCCTAAGCTTTCGACTAGCCATCATCAAAGTAAAGGCAAATTTTTCAATATTTGGGCACCTTGTTTCAGCATCCCTAAGGACATGGCTTACGTAGTAAACCGGGTGCTGCTTACCCCCTACTTCACACACCAAAACTGCTCCTACTACCAATGAACTAGTTGCTAAGTACAAATGCAGAGGCTCAGCAGGAGCGGCCTTCACCAACAAAGGTGTCGAAGTCAAATAGGACTTTATACTTTGGAAGGCGTCTTCATATTCTGAAGTCCACTGGAACGCCTTTGCATTCTTTGGCCCTTTTAGTGTGTTAAAAATGGTAAACACCTTTCTGCCGACTTGGACATGAATCTCCTCAAAGCTGTAATCCTTCCAGTCAGACATTGGACATCTTTAAATGACTGAGGAGTCTTCATATTCAAGATTGCCTGGATCTTTTCTAGGTTGGCTTTAATTCCTATCTGACTGACAAGATAACCCAGAAACTTGCCAACTCCCAAACTGAAGGTGCACTTGGTAGGATTCAGCCTCAAGTTGTGATGACGAACTGTCTGAAAGCATTCTTCTAAATCATCCAAGTGTTTCTGCACAAACATGCTCTTGACAATCATGTCATCGACGTACACCTCCATGTTCCTGCCCAATTGATATCTGAAGCCAAAGTTCATCATCCTCTGGTACGTGGCCCCCGCATTGATTAGTCCAAAGGTCATCTTCTTGTAGGCATATACCGAATGATGTGTAATGAACGCCATCTTCGGTATATCCTCTTTGCACATGGAAATTTGATGGTAACAAGAAAATGCATCCATAAAGCTCAATAAAGCATACCGCGAAGTCGCATCGATGAGCTGGTCAATGTGGGGTAATGGATAGAAGTCCTTCGGACAAGCTTTGTTCAAATCTGTATAGTCGATGTAGACTCGCCACTTCCCATTCTGCTTCTGGACCAGCACCACATTCGTCATCCACTACAGGTAGTCGATCTCAAAAATGAAGTCCGCAGCTAGCAGCTTTGCAATCTGCTCATCAATGATCCGTTGGTGCTCTGGTACAAAAATCCTCCTCTTCTGCCGAACTGGCTTCTTTGACGGGTCCACCTCCAGCCGATGTTCAGCAATCTTCCTACTCACCCCTGGCATATCTTGAGGTTCCCACTCAAAGATATCTTCATAACAGCATAGGAGCTCCATAAGGTTCGTCTGGAGAGGTTCTGGCAGACCCGAACCTATCTTTACAGTCTTATCTTTCTTGCCAGGAATAAGCTCGATCTCTTATGTTTCCCCAGCTGGCATGACCAATGGTTCTGAACTGCTCTCGGTGAAGGGTTCGATCTCTATTACCATGGTCTGTTTCTGCTTTGACACCCCTACTCCCGAAGTTATCACAACATTTCTATAGCATCGTCTGGCCAAATCTAGATCCCCTTTCACCTCTCCAACTCCATGAGTCATAGGAAATTTAATTTTGAAATGAGGGATCGAGGTCACAGCTTGTAAAGTAGTCAAAGTAGGCCTCCCCAGCTACTTTACATGCACAACATAAAATTTAGAAGTTATTTCTACCTGTTGGGGGGCCGTTCCAAAGATAACCGATAGCTCAATAGTCCCAGCTACTTTGACTGGATCATTGCTGAAGCCGTACAAAGGAGCCTCCTGCCCAATCTCCATCTTCTGCCCATCTAGATGCATCCTCTGATAAGCGTGGGTATACAGAATATCCACAGAAGACCCGTTGTCGATCATCATTCTCTTTATATCCACTGAACCCACTTGTGCCATTATCACCAGTGATCCCTCATGTGGTTCGATGGTTTCCGAAGGGTAATCCTCATCAGTAAAGGAGATTACCGTACCCGGATAAGGTATGTCAATCTTCGGGAGGGTACCTGCCACCGACATGACCGAATCCAGATAACTTCGACACTTCTTCCCAACAAGTTTACTAGAAGTTCCCCCAGTGATGACATCTACCACATGCCTCGCAGGCTGTCCAGGAGCTGTCAATGCTGGCTGAGCTGGCTGAGCAACCTGAACAGGTTCTCTGTCTCTTTGTTGGGCTTGTTGAGTTGTTCTCGCAACAACATACTGAACTAGGGCACCGCCTTGAACCTTCCTCTCAATGAAGTCCTTCAGACTAGCACAGTCATTTGTATCGTGACCCGAAGCCAGATGATAGTCACAATATTGACGAGAATTACCTGCTCCGGGCTTAAGGTTGTCTCGAGGTGGTTCATAGATAGGTTGATTTTTGATCTGGTCCAAGATGACATCCCTATCAGTATTTAGTTTAGTATACGTCCTATTCACTTTCTGGGTCGGAGCGGACGAACGACCTCCTCCCTGTCTCCAGTTGTTGTTGTACTTCTTCGACCCTCCATTGTAGCGGTCATTATTCCCTTCATTTTTCTTCTGGCCCCCGTCAGCTCTGTCCCGATTTGTCTCCTTGAGCCAGTTCGAAGAAGAAAGCTTAAGACTATTCATGGCCTCCTTTACCACGATGTAGCCCTCTGCCTTATTGAAGGCTTCAGCAAGACTCTTCGAGTGGTGAAACATCAACTTCTTCACCAATTTCTCTGACTTTACCAAGTCCAAACCATTCTGGAACAGTCCAACGGCTTGAAGATCATTCAGGTCAGTCACTTGGCCGACAGATTCCCGTAATCGTTTCATATATTGGCTCAAAGACTCATTCGAATATTATCGAACCTGAACCAATGAGCCGGTTGGTTCTCCCCTCCTCTTGTTTCTCTCGAAATGAGTATGGAACTTACTGCACAAATATGTCCATGATGAGACCGAATCTGAAGGCAACGTCCCCATCCACTGCCTGGCATCTTTTTGGAGCGTTGTAACAAAGGTATGACACTTAGCAGTATCGCTAAAGTCATAATAATCCATCAGTCTGTCGAACGCCTGACTGTGGTCAGAAGGATCTCCAGATCCATCATAGCTTTCCATGTGGGGCAACTTCTTGGTGGGGTCAACTTTTTCTCTGAGAATCTCCGCGAAAAAAGGAGATGCCTTCTTTCCCAAAGTATCCTTTATTTGTTAGCAAGCTGTTTCTGAAGCTCCTTTAGTTCTTTGACCATATATTCCACTCCTTTTGGCTGAGATGAGGCCTCTTTTTTTGGTGACTTTCCCTTATTCTGAGTAGACCGGCCTTTAACAATACAACCCCCAACCTTCGAGGGACTTTTCTGACGACGAGCGTCCACAAGGTGGTGTACCCTCAGTGGACTCTCTGGTGTACGACCCCTGGATCTACTTCGTCGTGGGGATCTGTCACTGTGGCGAGAATACTCAAGGCGGGGTGCCTTCTTTGTATTCTCGGGCGTGTACTCTCTGGATCTGCCCCTCTGTCTGCTTCGACCCTACTCCTTAGAACTGACAGGGTGGTGTGCCCTCTTCGATCTTTGAGGAGTAGGGCTTCTCGATCTCCTTCGTTCCCGAGGTTGGCCTCGAGATTCACGACCTGAATGGGCAGGCTCCTTTCCCCTCATGTGCCCATGATCTTCGGACTGAACATAACTAGATGTTGCGTCTTTCAAATCCGCCATCCGAAGCATCTGTTCGGCTATGTTCTGTCTTTGTTTAAAAAGTACCTCCATAGCCTTGTTTGCTTCGTCCGCCATCTTGGCTAACTTGGAGGCCTTATCGTCCTGATCATCTCGGTGTCAGGTTCTAGGCGGTGTGCCTTTTACCCGTTTTCGACCATGATCATGTCCTTTTTTGGTAGTGAAAACTAGTCTTCTCTTAACATTACCAACGCCCTTCGGGTGAGATGCTTCAGATACACGTTTCGAAGTCGTGCTGGCATGAGCACTGTTAGCAGGACCCAACCGGTCCTTGGTAGATACTTGTGGTGTAGACGAACTGACAGCCATCGGTTGTCCTTCGGGTGTAGGTGTCCTACTCTTCCCCATGGATTCTGACGTAGAACAACTAAAGTTTGTGATTGAAAATATCAAGGACACTAGAAAACAACCCTCCTTCTAGCGCTAATGTTAACGCCAAGATCTTTCCACGAACTCCAATCACTTAAAGCTCGTCCAAATCCTGCACAGTAAACACGACAATCACCAAAATCTTAACGGCTTGACCGTCGGGGGATAGCTCCGGCGTGAGAGTCAGTACAAGCGATCACAAGGTCAACAATGGAGGATAAAATATCTAGTGCTTGAGAGAGATAATAATTCAGTTAAATGTTGTTACCTTTTTCTTTGTGTGATCTTTACTAACATATACTCCAAGCCCGGTTTACCGTGCCACCCACTACCGTCTAACACAGACCCCCAATCCTGGTCATCTCAGCCGAATGCATGCAGCTCACCTACTACATCTTGTCACAGTTTGCCATCGCTGGCCGACTGAGTCCCATCCTCATTAATGCATGGCAAACGGTGACAGAGATAACAGTCGAATGTTATCTCATTCATCATTACTCAGTCAAAGCCCAAGCCAAAATATCATTTGCTTTATGGGTCAGCCCAACGGTCCGACCCAATACCTTTTAAGACAAAGTAAATAAAATCCAAGGGAGGAGCCCTACCGGTCCGGTCCAATATGAAAAGTATCATGGCCCAACAATTATTATTATTATTATTTAATTCCTAAAGGAGTTTGAAAATTAATTAATAAAATGTACTCTCATATATTCTTAATAAGATTAGGAAGCCTAATTAATTAAAGGAGTCATATTTTGATTTAGAAAAAATGACAATTACAAGAGTTGGAAGAGTACACATAATATTCTATAGAGATAGAATTAGGGTTTTGTCAAACACCCATCTTCTTGAATACTTGTTCTTCCATGGTGGATCACCTTAAGAGGACAAACACTTAGGTGGCTAACGTTGATCAAAGGAAGGAATCAAACAATGTGGATTAAAGTTGAATGTGAAAAGGAATTGGAGGTGAACTCGTACCTGAGGAAGCTAGTTTCTACAAGGGTATGAAACTGATCTCTATCTCGTTTATATTGATTAATAATTACGCACAAAGTTTGATCATGGTGATGGTTTGTATGAAAATTTTTAAATTCCATTTTTATCACGCTTCCACACTAATTTGATTGAACGATCTCACTATATACAAACCTAACAATAAAATAGTACCAAGCCTTGCCAAATTGGCTAAACTCACTCCTCGAGAAAGACACCACTTTATCACCTCATATAGTTCATTCCGTATCGGGCCTAAACAAGCATTTGATCACTTAGTCTCAATCCAACTCCTCATGCATATACTACGTGAATTCATCATCCTCGATCGGAGCAAGTTGATTGTAGTCATTGATGGACATGTTATTAAAAGACACAGACAAGTTCTTTATTATTTCTCTTATTTCTCTTCTATTGTACTCCTACGATACTAAGACATGTTCTTGAATCATGTTTTTGTTCACTAAAAATGAGGGGAACTGTTCCGACGTGGCCTTACTCACAAAATGAGTCTGATCATATGCCAGTGTAGCCTTGGATGTTGAAATTTCGCCACGTTGTCTTTTGGGAGCCATACCGATGCAGAGAGATACTAAGAAACCAACTAAATTGATGAAAATTTTCTTTGAGGCAATCTATTAAACACTTGGTTGGCGTGCGCTTCAAATTTATCTCAAAATCAAAGCTTTATTTAACTTCAATTATTCCCAATTATGATACCAACCACAAGCAATCCAATCCAATAGAAGAACTCAATATAGAGTAAAAGTAAACTGAT
Organism: Panax quinquefolius; assembly: GCA_020205615.1. Taxonomy (NCBI): domain Eukaryota; kingdom Viridiplantae; phylum Streptophyta; class Magnoliopsida; order Apiales; family Araliaceae; genus Panax; species Panax quinquefolius. The sequence goes on from CM035170.1 coordinate 54,227,533, forward strand.
GTGTTATACTCAATTACCTTTGCTAGCGTTAGAGAAGATGAAAAGATGGATATCCTCTCTTTTTTTAATGCTTTCCAATCTTTATATGAACATTGTATCAACTTTGCATGCCCCAATTGATCTCTAGTAGGAGTTAAATTGATGTAATTGAGTGCAAGTAGAAGTTAGTCTCTAATTAAAGTTGGAGACTTTGGAGAATTTGAGTTTGAGAAAATTTGGGAGTGTGGGACAAATTCTTGGGGCCAAAAATTTAAGTTGAAATCCGTTAGAGCGTCGCGACTTTGCATCGAGCGTCGTGACCCTCAAGCTTAAGCGCCACGATGCCGAACATTCTGTAGTTCAATGCGTGTGGCTCTTTGTTTGGCCCTTCCATTCCCTTGCCCTGGCTATAAGTTGACATTGTCAATGCTCGTGCTTACCTCGCATCGTGCCTGTGACGCCCCCAAATTCGGGTCCCTTCGAACCTCGGATCTGGTCCGCCACGATACTACTATCGTCAAACTATTATATTTTTCATTCATAACATAATGAATAAAACTTTACTTATTACAATTTAGAATATAAATTCATTCCAATTCCATGATCTGCACAATGACCCCAAACTTTTATAAGTTTCTAATCTTTGTCATTTACTATTCATGTATCACATCACATTCAAAGTTATATAAATATGCAGAATAATTTAAACTTTTTCAATCTCCTTTGAAAATAAATCTTTTATTGATTACTTAACTTGAATCAATTACAAATCCCTGAATCAAATTATTCTATGATTCACTTTATTCAATTTCTGTATAAATCTTTACATCTCGATTTGAAATCCTCTATGTATCACATAGTACAACTTAACATATATTACACATCGTAAACTACTATCATATACCTCTACTAGAACCTAAACATGGTTCAAGAGTATATATTTAAACAAATGAATTAATCTCCTTTGATACTATTGAACTTTATCAATCAAGTAACACATAATCTTTACCGTGAGTCCTTAACCTGCATAAGTGGTTATTTCCAAGGGTGAGCTCGACAACCCATCAATTCTAATAGTTTTCATGCAGCACATAGCATATAATACCATATTCAGTTCATGCCTTCATAATCAATTAGAATTTACTACGCATGTTACTTCTCACATAACAGGCATATAGGTTTATTTCACAAGCATATCATCAAAGATCAACTTTCACATTTCATACATATCTCATATGCATTTCATAATATCAACATTTACATAGCATAATATAGCTCAACTAACAGTTTATCGAATTCATATAACAAATAGGAACTGAAAGACTTGTCTGATTCGTAGTTTATCAACTACGACTTATGTGACGCCCCCAAATTCGTGTATCTTCTAACCCGACAGATGGTGCTACACGGTGCTACAGTTCACACAAACATTCAATTGAAATACCTCAAAAGAACGAATATGTCTTATATATATCAAAAAGAATATTAACATTCCCCAAGTTCTTTATAACCATTACATCTGTTCTTGTCATAATAACAATATTATAATTACAAAACCTATACTATTACATAGGTAATCTACGGGTTCGCCTTAACCTTCCCTTTATCCTTGTCGGATCCATCGGTTCGTTCGGTCTTAGCTGCATTCATATGGTTCAAGCAAGAATGAGCCTAACTAGCTCAGCAAGTACAACAATTCTAGTAAAATAGCATGCTTGAAATATAGGAATCGTATATCTTCAATAACTGAACAATAGTTACGAAGTACTATCAGTACTTCAAAATAGCACTTCTTTTCATTCATAATATTTTACAACAACAATATTCAGTAAAACATCAATTCCGGTTCAAGACCGTGAGTATTTTATAAGTACTTTGAAAAGGACGTCCCGACACTAAGTCCGTAAGTCCGGCATAGCTTACGAGCACGTGTAGGTGATCAGCCTATAGTACTCTATGTTGATCAACACTACATTCTTTAAACGTGTATACGTTTAAGTTGTGGCAACCTCACGTGCTTGTCGTTTGACGACAAAACAATTTAGCATACTCAGTCTACTTTTGAAAATAACAACAATATTAGATTTGTAAATCCTTGTCAATACTTGATAGAATAACATAGCATACGTCTAGCCGAAAGAATTGGCTTTGACTTCCTCAGACATTAACTCATGCGAAGAATACATGAATCACAAAGACTTGTCCAGATTAAACTGGAACAAGGGTTAGAGTACTTGCCTTAAGCATCTGCCACAGTTATAACACATGCACTTTAGGTCTTTAAGTCTCTACAGTAGATGATAACATCACATAACACATTAGGTCATGAATGATCATACATGGTTTCTTAAGAATCTTACCCTTCTTCTCACTCTAGTTACGTATTAGATTTATTATTATTGATTCCGACTTTCCGTTACATCATTCTTACGTTCATATGTAATTGACTTAACTTAACCCTAAGTGTTCATACTTAAGGCTTAATTATGTCTTAACAATGTTTCTTTAAGATCCTTGATTAAGTGTTCATCAATTATTATTCATGTTTAACATATAAACATTCCTTATTGTCTAGGTTAAAAAATTTGCTGTATGCGCCTGACTATTACTCTTGGTGCTTGATTTCTTGGCGTCACACACGATAGTGCTTGAAACCGGACTCGAAGCGAGTTTGCAGGGGACTATGGCCACTTTAGTGACATGTACAATGGGACTTTAACTTTAGTTTGAGTCGCCATACTCTCTCGAAACCATAGAAATGTTTGACAGATTTTTCAAATGGTGAGATTCCCAGAATCGTAACTTCTTCGTTATAAGTCCGAATTGGCTCGTTCAAGAGCCTACGGTTCACAAATTACATACTCTACGTGTTCATTCAAGAATTTATCTATTTGACTTTGTTTGCTAAAATTACCCCTATTAGTCCATTTTTAACGAAAACGATAAACGTTCGCGAATGTTCAACGCTCGTTTCTTCGTTCTAAGTCGGAATCTGGCCATTTTCGAGTCCGCAACTCTATAATGCCAAATACAAAATACTACTTCCATTCCGAGAATTTCATGAATTCGACGATTATCGTCCAATCGTGTGAATTCCGGCAAAACTTCATTACTAGTGATTTGTTCATCATTCTAAATACATTTGTTTCATTATCTAGACACCTCAACTTATATGATACAACAACTTATATTAAAATTAGGTTATGGTTTATTCTTCATAAGCTCATAACTCAACAATTTCTTCACTACATGATTTTCATTTCATTATGACTTATTATTGGTTTAAGTCCTTTACTCAATGTTCTCACATCTTATCCAACATACTAATTTATATGACAATCATATGACAAGTTCATCATAAGTTAATAACTTATTTAGGTTCAAGTTACTTATTCATAACTTTATTCGGCTTAAGTCCATTGCTTATCCACTTCTCTTATGTTCTTAACATCTAAGTTCATTTAGATTACACTTCTCTTATCACCCTAGTATGATAGAGATAGAAGAGACAAGATCAATTACCTTTGAAGACTACTTCTCTTTCTTTGGAAATCTAACAATGGAAGGTTAAGCTTCAAAGTGCTTATTCTCTCTAACCAATAAGTTGATTAATGGTGTATGAAAATAACAAGCAACAAATGAATAAAAGGGCTTGTTATTTATAGAGGAGCTAAGGTTAGGGTATTAAGGTCATTAGACATCCCACCTCCTTAACTAACCTCCTTACTATTGATATCTTGCTCATTAAGTAATCTTGGCCATCACTCTTAATTCTTGCCCATCACACAAAGTTCTTGCCCACTACTACACCCATGGGTTGCCCCATGGATCCTATTCAACTAGTGGATCATCATTAGGGCTTAGTTCTTAATCTAATCAATTTATCTTTTGGGCTTGCATTAATTTTCTTTGGGCTTCATAGCATTAACCACTTGGTCTTAATATAAATCCCGCATGGGCTTAAACTTTTAATCTAGTTGGATTTTTTTAATTCATACTACATTACATTAATTCCTTTCATTAGATTTTTAATACTTACATTCTCAATTTAAGTCCGCATGCGAAATATTACGTTTTCCATACTTAGATTATTATTATATAATCCATCTCACCTTGATATTATAACGTTACGTATTTCTCGGAAGTTCAAAAATAATTCCCGAGCGGTAAACGATGAATAGTATTTTTCAGAAAGTTTCTCGGAAAACTTTTATTTTTATCTTGGAAATTCAAACACTTTAATTCATTCACGTGGTTCAAATACTACGATGTTCTGACGTTTCTAGGTTATAGAACGACGTTCATCTTACTAACACATAATAATAATAAATAGTATTATTTTATTCATTATAAACGTATTTACAATTGGCTCGATTTTCCGGGGCGTTACAATTTAACTGCTTAAAGCTTATCTGCATTGCGTGTATTCCTACACGGTTATATAATCATGGATTCATATCCATTAGTCATACATTTCATATGCTCTTAATATAATAATAAATATTGCATCGTTTCCTAACTAGGTTTGTAAAACCTTCATTTCGCTTTCTCATCATACTCTTAGAATAGTTAGGTATGTATAGGTATACTTAACCACCCGTACTTGACATCATCATTCATATACATTTATCACACACTTGACTCGCTATGTGTTCGACACGTATTTAAAGTTTATAGATACATGATCTACGTCGTTCATATTCAAACTACTTAGTTTCATAATGATTTATTTCAATCAATAAAGCTTAACAACTTTCTTTAAACAAGATTCGATGATATAAGCTTTTAAACCATATATTGGTACTAATACGCCCCTAATAGCATGCTTCACATGTATATATCTTATTTACATAGACATAGCATAGTTCATTATTTGAAAATGTATTTTAAACCACACTTGAAAGGTCCAATTCATGCTTAGCTAAATGATGAACATATTCATCATGTCTAAGGGCAAAAGGCGTTCAAGTTCACTTTTAAAAGTCATTCTAGGCCAAGTTAAAGCAACTAGGTGCAACTTTTAATCTCATTTCATAGCTAACTAATCCATGTATATATGTTATCATGTTTAGAACTTTAATTACACAAATTACTTTAAGTTCATTCTTAAAGTTTCAAGTTTTCTTTAGAAATCATTTTCAACTAAGTTATTGTAAGTTGATAATAAGTAAAGTAACTTTAAATCAATTCTCATTCTTAAGTATACTCATAACTCAACAAGATGTATGTGTTAAAATATCATAACTTCAAAGACTCAAGGTTCGTCAATATTAATTTTTCAAAACTCCAAGTTTCCTTTCAAAACACATACTAAGTCATGCTAAAGCATTCTATTATGAGTAAGGCAATCTTATATGTCATGTCTATTATAGTGCATATTTATGTTTTATCACTTAGAATAACATATTCCATCGTTAGGAGCACTATACTTGCGTATGTGCTCGCTCGACGCCCTCCGATGGCCTTTGATTACATAACAGTCACAAAGGTGACTATTTTGACCCTTTCCAATGACCTCAAATTGAAAAACATAAAGAACAAAAGTTGTAGGTCTATTCACTCCCTTTCCGGATCATCTTGAATCTCCTCAATCGGAGTTTGTATGAAAAGGTTATGCCCATTTTAGTAAAACATATTTTGTCAGATTTTGTCAACATCTGTAATCAGACCACCCACCGTCGGGGCGGGGGTTTTGCCCTAAAAATAGCCCGCCGGGACGGGCCTAGCTGCTGCAAACTCGAAATTTCATTCCCTGCTACGAGCTATCATGCCAAAATTTTTTCTAACCTTCATAATTTGAGTTATACATATCCAAATTAGTCCGTTTTTGATTCTATTGATTCATAATTCATAGAACTATAACATACTAGAATTATAACAATTTAAAGAAACCCTAACTAACCTAATTCTTAATCCAAAACTCATGTTCATACTAATTTTCATATTTTAAAAAGTTTAGCGAATTCATTCACTAAGAATTCGTTTCTAAACCAAATTGGTTCGTTTAACTTCCGTTGATTTCGTATTCAACCCTATTAACGATGTCTAGCATCAATTGAGACATTCTATCATGCTTCTACCATAAACTTTTTGGCTCAAAACATGTATTTTGGTACTTTTCTAAGAACTTGCAAAGAACTTGAATTTAAGAACATAGTTTAAGAATTATACCTCTTGAAGCTAAATTGTCAAGGTTGTTTCTAACTTCAGATTGCTCACTCTAATTTCCACTTACTCCCTATATAGAACTCATCAAGAACCCAAATAACCCAATTAGAGAAGAGAAGGCTCCAATTTATAGAGAATTTCTTACCTAGACCATGGTTTTACCTCAAAGATTGAATCCAATAGGAGATGGAAGAAGATGTTGGTCAAGAAGGATTTGGTGGAAAATCAAATCAACCCAATCACCTCTTCATCATTTGGAAGCTATGGATTTTGGAGAAGAAGAAGCAAGATAGCTAGCTAGCCTTTTTGTATTTCACGTGGAAGGAGAAATGACACACAAATTGGGACATTACCCTTAAAACTCAGCATTCCATATTATTATTAGCATACTTAGGTTTATATGATATTTTTCCCCAAATGTGCATATATATACACCCACTCACATAGAATTATATAATCCATGTACATTGGATTATTCCAATTAATATTTTAATTGGGCTAATTATAAAATAGTTGAATATTCTCAATCCATCATTTTCCATAAAATTTATCATCTCAAATATACCCAATTATCATAATGATAATTAATATCAATTATTTATTAACTCACCATTTATTTTCCCATTAAATCCCCATTTGATTTAACTTCACTAGTTATGCACTACAAGACATAATTATGTGAACTTAGTAATTAATAGCTCATAAGCTTATTGTGACACCCCCAAATATGGGTACTTCAATTTCCACATGATTTGGTGTTCACTATTCACACATCATATATCTATCTACCCATAATCAATGAAAGCATTAATAATTAGAAATAAATACTCTCCTTAAGGAGTTACATCGAAAGAATACATAAATCTCAGGTCATACTAACCTTAAATCTTAACTGCGGAAAACATAAATAATTAATCATCTTACACATCATTAACATAAGTCTAAAACATAAATTCAATATCACATAAACCAACAAGTCTTCGTCACTTGTGAATCTTGCCCTTGCCTTTGCTAGTAGAAGGCTCGTCGTACCTTTCGTTCTTAACTGCACTGTTATTATTACGCAAGAGTGAGCATGATTGCCCACAATTATAAAAATGAAATAACAATATATAATAACATGCGAGTGAATCAAGAACTTCTGAAATAAAATTCAACCTTTGAATCAATAATGAATAACAAGGATTCAAAAGATTTCTGAGGGTCATAAGACCTTGAACTATGTCCTAGGTTATCAAGTGTTATACTTGAAACCTTTATGATCATAAGACTATGGACTCTTCTACTGCATTTCTTGGGGGATCACCCCTTAGTACCATATTGTGCATAATATCTTAACGCTTAACGCATAAGAAATCCCTATCTGAGGTTGTTCATCTCGGTTGACATTAGAGTCCGCACCAAAGAAAGTTTGGTTTGGATAAATCAATAAGAGTTCTGAAATTTAGAACGTTCATCAACTATGGACTAGTCGAATCAAATAAGGTTCACTAGTCTAATATGGTTCAACAATAAATGATATTTAAATTGAATAACAATATCAAGAGGTATACAATAGAACAAGTATTGTATAACAGAATCATACTTTGAAAAGATAAATAATCTTCAATATAACAATTTGAACTTGATTTAATAATAACGAGAATTTATTCGGTGTAATTTATAAACTCTAATAATGATAACAAGTAGGATTAGGAAACTTGCCTCGTGCGTAGGCTAAACGATTACTACTTCCGTTCACCACAAATCCTACACACATACCATATGTATTCACGACATTCATTAGTTACATTTTCACTTAATTATTTAATATAAACTCCACTTTATTTAACAAATCATTCCCCTTCTAATTTAATTACTTAATTAAATTAGAATATTTTCATTCTCTTACTTATTATTACACTCGAATAAATTATTTCATAATAATTTCCATCGAATATTTATTTTATTCCATAAATATCTCAATTAAAATATTTACTTTATTTTATAAATATTTTAATAATAATTTTCATCGAATATTTATTTTATTCCAAAATATATCTAATTAAAATATTTAAATTATTTTATAAATATTTTAATAATAATTTTCATTAAATATTTATTTTTATTTTTTTATTATTTTTATTTTTTGCTTTCGTAGGAAGTGGGTAATTTAGTTTGATAATTCCCAGGAAGCTGGATTACCTGAACTTCGGTTTACGCAATTCGAACATAACAAGGCCAAATTAGGCCAAAAAATCTCTCACAAGTAAAATTATACGTTCTGTGAAGTACACAAAATATGACCATAACTTCCAATTAGTTTATTTTTACACGAAATTAGACATGCCCAAACACTGTAATACATATATGATCACTGCTTAACCCTTCTAGCATGATTTTAACATGTTAAAACACATAATTTGCAGAATCAACACATGTAATTTACTATTCTTGCTGTTTTTTGAAAGTTTTGAATTCAAAACATGACAATCAACACTACGGATTCGTTATAACACCGAATCTGTTCATTTGAAGTTTGGTCTCTTTGTTTTAATATGCATAATTATATACATGTATAAAATTTATGACACAATATATGTTGGACGTATTAAATTTGTGAGTAAGGGCCATATGACCATATTTCTATACTCTATAATTTTGCAGCAACAATATACGACATATATTTATGAAACTGATGTTATGGTTCATACAACATAGTAAAAACATACTACGTTAATCATATTAACACATATATGTGTAAATTTATAATACAACTTATGATTATCGAGTTAAATTTGATATGTAAGGTCATATGGCCATATTTCATACTCTGTAATTTTGAAGCAACAATATACGGCATATTTTATGAAACTGATGATATGGAAATCTACAATATATAGTAAAGACATGCTATACTAACTTATTATCACATATATATATCCACATAATCAATACAATTTCCAATTACAGAGATTTTAACCGAACTTGAAAGCCATTTTCATGAAAACTATTAAATTACGTGAATAAAATAAACTGGGTTGAAGAGATTACCCAAAGCGTAGATGAGTAGGGATGAAACCCTTATCAATTAATTCTTCAATCACACAACTCACAAATTCCCTCAACAATTTCTCAATCTCTCTCTGTGATTTGCTTTGCCAGACTTAGAAAATAAAAGACTTAATCAAAATAAAAGAAGACGTATTAATTTTATAAAAGAACTGAGTGCAGAGTGGTGGTCAGTTAACCCATCATGGGTTAACTGCTACTAACTTCCCTTAGGGCCTCGTTTGGCTGGCAATAATAGACTACAAAATCATTTAATTTAATGATTCTCTTATACTATAGTTTAAAACATGTCACACCCAAATTACACAATAAAATCAAATATCTTATTTACTTTAATTTAAATAAACTATGATAATTTCTCATTAATTCCCATAGTTATAAAATTAAATTTCTCATTTATTAAATAGGTCAAATTATTTAATATCTAATTAATTATTAAATTAATTAAAATAACATTATGCTTATTAAATATTTCATTTAATTGATAAGCTCACATAAATACATAATCTAAGTAATAAAATTCTCCACATTAATTTAATAACTATAACACATATAATTAAATTAATTTACCACAATTGCATCAATTAATTATTAAATCTAATAATTAAATCATCGAAAATATTTATTTAATTCAATAAATATTAAAATTAAATTACAAAATCTCGTTTGTCACACTTATAATAATATAATCTCACAAAATAACATTATTCTCAACTTTTAATCTTATAATTTGGTCATACAAGTGATCCATTGCATCATGTTACATTTTAATATCTCACTTGTACATAATGCTAACATACAAGCCTTTATACATATATATTCAAATACTTCCTATATTATATAGTTATCATTGAAGTGTCACACTTCAATTCATATCATATAGATGTAGCTACTATATAATATAAAATCATTGCACATACAAATTAATTCCTTCAATTATTCATTCATTAAATTATTTGATGAATGCTTATTCCTTCACTTTGCCACACTAGGCATATCTCACAAGCTCACATTAAGCTTATCATTATTCTCATTACTTATTCATTTACCACCACCTTACTATTTATAATATGTTCAATTTACATCGAACTATTAAATCACAAGGTTCACATATATAAATATATCGTGAATGGAGATATCAAAATATTCTTTATAACATTCAGCGGTAATATACTAACTCAAGTTATTAAAATAACTTAGTTTTCTTTTAACTTTAACTCTCTTGGAAATACATTACTATAATCGAAATTATGTATTTTACCATAACATAACATAAGATGTTTTATCATGTTTTCTCTCAATATAGGAACTAATCATAATAAAATGATTTACTCATTTTCTCAAGATATTACTCTTAATATAATATCTTTGTATTATTAAAATATTTACATACACGACACACGTACATACTATATATAGAAAATAAGTTTATTTTCTATTATGATAAATTGTTTCCATCAACTTATATAGAAAATATGTTTTAATATATTTACCATATTACTTAATCCCACACATCTGTCTCGTCTGAAAGCTATATAAGGTAATATCAAAATAATATTCCCCTTTTATTAAAATAATCAAATGCTAGAAATTATTTTAATATCCTTTAGTAGAAATATACTATAATTATTTCTCTTTCCTTTCTATAGATTGTCTCAACACAATTTCTTTAATCTATACATTTAACCATATCTCAATATTAATCAATAAATCTCTAACTAATATTTATCTAAAGATATATCGATTTCCTTCTCTCGTCAACAACGTACATATATACTAGTCTAAACCTAGCACACATCGAGTCATTAATAGTATTCAATATAGTATACTAAATGGTTTCCCACAAACAACCAACAAATTAGTTTCCGTCTCGTCTATCATGTTTTCACAGTGAGTTAGATCGGTTACTAATTCGTATATACATCTGCTCTCTGAAGGAATCGTTTAGCCCAGTTCCTATACATCCACCATTAAAGGGTACGGTTGCACTGCCTTAGACTTGATACTTACTCGTACATATACTCAAGAAATTGGTAATTATCAAAAATATTTAACGTCACCAACTTACTATGATAAAATAATTTCAAATAAATTATTTAATATCGATAGATAGATTTCTATCCATCTTCTTTACTTCAAATAACTCGCCTCTATATAATAAAAATAAATTTATTAAACACAGAAATCACTTATTGCATAGTTTATATTACCTCATGCAACACCATTCCACATACCTCACAACACATATATATTCTTATTCGAACCCTTCTAATGCCTTAAGAATTTTATTTACAAAATTCTTATTTTAATAATTTTTGAAAATTCGGGTTCTTACATCCTCTCCTCCTTATAAGGATTCCGTCCTCGGAATCACCAAAACTTCCTCTACTCGGTACTATTCCGAATATTACATACTCTTTTTAAATAATTTTATCCATTCTCTTTTCGGAAGTTTTATTATAACTTGCTCACTTGCATTCTACCACTTTTCCTTTATAAGGAACATGCTACTTACTACATTCATCCTTCAGAAGAATAAGAATCTTCCATGATTTTTCAATAATCGGGAAGTAGTATGAATAATCTTAGATTCCAAATTATGCTGAGGGGTCACAAGACCGTGAACTCTTCTCTAGGTTTACAAATGCTTCAACAAAATCCTTCACAATCCAAACCAAAGTGTTTGTCAATCACAAAGACTGAAAACACCCTCCACACGTACACTAGGTGGCCAACCTATTGTACCACTACGTTAGGCCACAACGTAGTGTTTTGTAACGACTATATGCGTTACGTTCGGAACCATTGTCCCCGAAAACATGTCCCCTTATAGGGTTATTCACCTCAACTTTTAAACATCTGAATCCGCACCAGAGCAATCTGGTTTGGCATAAATACTCAAGAATTCTCGAATTCAATAAATATTTTTCAACAGTCGTCTAGCCGAATCAAATAGCTTAGACTTTCAACAACTCGGAAATCAATCAAAATAATTTAGTCAACTTAATTTACCTTCTTCATAATTTAAAAAAAAACCAAAAATTCTTTTATGATGTCATGATACCGTACCAAATTAGTAATACGTTGAGGATTCCGCCATTATGTGACTTTATCATATTATATCATACCATAGTGGGCTGACGATCTTTCGATCACAACCAACACTAGGTTCGACTGCATTGCTGACTCCATCGTTTACCATTTTCTACACCATATCAAATGATGCGCATGGTTAGAAATACATTTTGAAAATTTTCAAGTCATTTTTGTCTTAGCCAAAACAATTAGCATAGACATATAAATAACGGTATTGTTTTTAAACATCATTAGTTCAATCACATGATCCAATGTTTTTCAAGAAAATAGAAGTGCAAACATCAGCACAAAGTCAATAAATTTTGAAGATCTAGCAGAGCTAGGAGATTTAGAAAATCCATGTTTCTCCATCAACTTCAATCTTTACATCATTGCTTCATTCTATCAATCTCTAACACCATCAATGCTTACTATACCAAGATTTCTTAATTCTTACCTCGGAAGTTTTCTATACCCAATATAGTTCATCAAACTTACCACACTTTGGAAGTTCAGGAACTTGCCACAATAATATGAGTTTAAGAACTTATCCTAGTCAGACCATAGGCGTCTATAACGACCCCAAAATTTATACAATTCAATTATCGACTTCGGTCATTAATAACACATCTAACTTCTGATTTTACATCATTATTCAATGTTAAACTTAATAAAATACGGAATAATTTAAACTTTTATATCTTCTTACTTTAATTTCCTGAATCAAAACCTTTATCATATACACATCTCTGAATCAAGTTATTTTATGATTCGCTTCATCAAAGTTATTATATAGAATCTTACATTTTAATTCGATAACCTTTAATATCAGATAACTCAAACTTGACAGTTTATCATTACATAATCATTGTAACTTATCAAGTAAATTTCTCAAAACCTGTATCTTTACCTACCTTTAAACCATACTTAGTTTATTACTCACCTTATCAGAGTTAATAAAAAAAACCTACATCCAGGTTCAATACCCTATCATATAACAAACAAAACTTAAACTTTATAACTCAACATCTATTAAACATCATACATTATTCGAAACCCTAAACGTGGTTCAAATAATAATAATTGAGGCAAAGTGTATAAATCTTCAAGTATCACATCTGATTCATGTCTTTCAAGTAGCACATAACTTTACCTTGAATCTTGAACCTGTAAAAGTGGTTATTTGCAAGGTTGAGCTCGACAGCCCAACAAAATCTAACAGTTTTCATGCATCACGTAGCACATAATAACATGCTCAACATATATCTCATAAACATTGGACTAACATAATATACATGCTACAATTCATATAATAAGTATAAAGATTGAGTTCCTTACTCAATCAACATGCTTTACTCAATCAACGTAGTCATAAATTGGTTTTAACATTTCATACTTTCAACATATATATAACACATCATGCTAGTTGCAATAAAGGTAAAAAACAGTTACTCATCAAGTTCACATAGCAAATAAGAACTGAAAGACTTGCCATGATCGTTGTTTACCAATAATAGTTTAACAGCTTATAGTTATCTGCACTTCACGTGCCCTACACAATTATATAATCATACACATCAACTATTAGTCACATAACAATACAGAGTAGTTGTAATGTAAACTTTACTCTACATCACATAACCCTTCTTATTAATCAATACATAATGTTTAATTTGATTGTGTTAACTTTCGACTTATATCTCACTATATTTCATACACGACGTTCATTCAAGTGTTTAAGTCTTGATAGGAATCATTATTTGTTTTATATTAACCCCATTTAATATCTTATAATATTCATTTCATTTGACTTAAAACACTTTTTACATTCATTAACACTTGTCATGGCGTTTCGACGTTTATTCGTCACACGCCCAATTTGTCTCTCTTCTATTTACTTAGTATGCTTACCTAATACATCATTTGTTAATGTTCAGCATCATTATATTGACTAACATTCATAATTTATAACTTAGAATAACATCGTTTAACGTCAGAAGCACTACACTTGCATACGTGCATGCTCGATGCCCTCTAATTGCCTACGAAAACACAATAGTCCCAAATATTTCCATTTTGACCTCTTCTAATGACCTCAAATTGAAAACCTAAGAGAATAAAAGTTGTAGGTCCATTCGTCGTCGTTTTGGATCATCTTTAATCGCCTTAATCGGAGTTTGTATGAAAACGTTATGGCCGTTTTACCAAAACAGGTCAAAGTAGTCACATGTAACACACTTTAGGTGCGGCCGCGCTTCTTCTTCACACTCCAAAGACGCTTTGCATGGGTTAGCGATGCTTTCGGTGACCCTGGCAGCGCTCTGGCAGCGCAATAAGCTTCAGATTCACCAGATACAGCTTTTTGCGTTGTTTTTACTTCAAATCTTCACAACTTCTTCATTTTAAGTCGGAATTTGTTAGTTTTCGACTCTATGAACTCGTGAAACACTAAACTACTCATCTACAGAATAATTATAACACTTCAAGAACATTAAAAATTCACTTTACGGGTTCCAATTCAGTGTTCATGCTAATTTTTCATGTTTTAAACATATTTAGCGAATTTATTCTCTATGAATTCGTTTTACATCCGTTTTGACTCGTTCAACTTGGGTTGTTTTCGTTTTTCAATATACTAACAATATCTAGCACCAATTTCAGATTCTATTCATGAACTAACTAACAAATTTGACTCCAACATAAGTCAAAAATGGACATATTCAACCAAAACTCAATTCCTTATTTTAAAACATGTTTCATATGAATTTGATTTTTAAAACTCTTTCTAGATAACAACTAATAGATTATAAACATCTGACAACATATATATATATATATATATATATATATATAACATCTATTTAGCAATTCATCCAACTAAATTTCCAATTTTAAAGGATAACTCAAAAACACCCAAACTAAGAAGAAACTAGGTTATTTACCTCTTAATACTTGTTTAGCTTTGTTACGAGATGTTAGAGAATTGCTACTTTCTTCATGTTTTCAAGGATTTCTCTTCCAATTGCCTCCCAATTCTTCTCTAGAGCTCTCTCTCCCTCTGTATTGTCTCTGTAACTCTCCCTTCTCTCTTTGGCCAAACCTTTTTCACGTAAAACCAACGCACAAAGCTAAACGTCTAAAAACTGACGTTTTATTAAATATAATAATGATATATCAATTATAAATTTTAATATATTTTATTTATATTTATATTTTATTTTTATTATTTATTATAATTCAAACACAAAATTCAAAAGCTATAAGGCTTTGTTTGGCAAAAACACTTTTAAAATAAAGACTTAATATTTTTAAGCCTTGTTTGGTAAATCCGTTTAAGCTACTATAATTTACTTCAATAAATCATTTATACTATAGTTTATTGTCCCACATTATTTACTTGGATTTCCAAATCCAACCTTAATTAAATAAACAAAACTAATTACCATAAAATTATAATTTTCATTATAATTTTACTTAATAACTTAACATATCACTTTAATTACGAAATTAAATTAAAACAACATTCTAGAAAACTATATAATCCTTAACAACTCTCTAATTTAGTTATTAAGTTAAATTAGAGTATTATCTCATACATTTAATTCATCACTCATTTATCTTAATTATGTTAATTTCCATAACTCGTGAATTATTTACCTCATAAATTATTTACTTACTAATAAATAATCCAACAAATATCTACTAAATAACAAATACATCAATTAAAAATACTTATTTAATTTAATAAATATTTGAAATTACAAATAAAATTCTGGATTGTTACAGCGTCCATTCGCTGAGGGGTTCAAAAACATGCATACTACTATGAGTCACAAACATACCATAAGCATGAGTTTTAAGAACTCGCGCCTAATCTTAATATTCTCTACCTTAATCTTAATAGTCTCTATCTATCAAATATGATATGAGAAAAGAATCACCTTTTCACCATAAGCACATCGATAACGCGACACTGACATTCCATTGATTATCATTGTGAGGAACCGAGCGTGAGCAGAAAGCCTCCGCCCACACAAAGACGTCGGGATTTTTAGTTGTCCCTTTTCGTTACTTGTTCTTTGGTGTTCTCATTTTAGGTGAGATTTGTTTAAAAAAATAAGTGAAAAAGGTCTGACATGTATAATGTCAACGATGGACTGTTAAGAGTCGCCAGTTGGTTTTTTAAATGGTTGTACCAACACAACCGAGAAAAGGTTTGCACATTGAACCAGTGATGTGACATTGTTAAACTGGTCGGTGAAACCGAGATTCATTAGGGTCCGGGGACTTGATTATGCGGAGGGAAGGTGTTAGGCACCCCTCGACATCCGTGTTATCACGTTGACCTCCACTTTTCAAGAAACTGTTATCTAAATGTGTGTGGGGGGGTCAATGTGTTGTTATTTGGAAGTAGTGTGAGGCATCGTTCGCACCTATATACACAGGGTTTGAATTTATGTAAAAATTCAGTTTTTGAGCAAGATATGGCAGTAATGTTTTGCAAAAGAGGTTTTTCAAACCCTGATGCTCAATAGTAATTGAGACCTTTTGATACTTCCATTTTATTCAATATTCGGCTTGATTGCTTTTATTATTGAGATGCGAAGCATCTATAAGAAAATAATGTACAACATAATGCCGACTTCCTCGTGGGTATGAAAACTATCTGAGGACATTCAGACACCGCAGATGAATTTATAAGCTACTTACAGCTGAAAAGGTCCATCACGGGAACGGAATCTAGATTCAGTTGACTGAATCTGTGATCACATGATTCCTAGGCTCACATGATGCTGCAATTGGTATGAAAGCAGTAAGCAGGTATATATATAAAAGCTATAAATATATATATACAGACATGATCAGCCACCACGAAGCACCTCCATGGAGGATCAGAAAATATAAAGAAAGTTGTAAAACCCATCAATGCGGCCCACGGAGGAAACTCCAAAGTGAATTTAAATATATATATATATATATATATATATATATATATATATATATATATATAAAAAGCAATAAACGTCTTTGGATATAAAATCCGGCTCATCGAATGTAGTTCGACACACGATTCATATATATTATAAATATATATATATATATATATATATATATATATATATTAAAAGCGATAAGCGCTCGGATGTAAAATCCGGGCTCATCGAACAAAGTCCGACAACAGTTAATATATATATATATATATATATATTAAAGCAATAAACGCTCCAGACCGAAGTCTAGGCTTATCGAACAAAGTTTGACACAATTTATATATATATATATAAGTGTATATATATAGATAAAAGCAAATAAATGCTCAAGACTGAAGTCTAGGCTCAATCGAGGCATAACTCGATAATGTTAGTCCATATATATAAATATATATATATATATATATATATAAATATATATGTACATACAAACTGAAATAAAACCACGGACCGAAGTTCGGGCAAACACACGCAACACGACTCTCAATGTGAAGAAGGGTGTGTGCAAAGATGAAGAGAAAGGCTTTAAAGTGTATGAGAGGGCTTACAGTCAGCTGCCAAAAGAAGACTTCTATATCTTTAAAGTGGATGAAACTCGGCTCCCGCCGGTACAAGAGTAGCTATATGTGAGCTCACAAGTGTTTAAAATGAGAAAGGACTCAGCTTATTGCAAGTACGAAGTAAATTTGACAAGGCTTCCTCGCCTTTTCCTCTTCTTAAAATGGCCACCTCAAGCCCTCTATTTATAGAGGGGAGAGCCTCAGTGTACTCACGCCAAATTCAGTGTACTGCCACACCGTAGTGTACTGAGGCAGCCCGATTGCCTCGGGTTTCTCGGGCCGCGTCGTCTCGTAGTACGTGCACGGAGGCACTGTAATGTCCGCTCGTACTTTCAGAATTGCAATTCGGGCATCCGACTGAGGTATGTAGGACCTATTTCGGACCACCATTGTCGAGAGTTATACAATGGCATGGGATTAGAGGTTGTACGAAGTCATGAAGATGGGACGGTGCCCTCCGGTCTTCAAGCTTCAAATTCTATCTGTTACCCTGCATAATAGTCACTCGGGATTTGTTTTCCGTGATTCTTATGGGACATTGTTGTGTAAAAATGTGTGCATGAAATGTTGAGATGACGTGATGTGGCTCTAGAGTGGCGAGATGATGCCTTTTCCCTCAAGAATTTATCATTTGGGTTTGGGGCGATAAAACGAGGCGTTGCTTTCGTGGTTATCACCGAGATTGAATCACTAAGAATGTTGAAGGTCCTCAGTGTCATCTCTGAGGTGTGCCTGTCTTCCCGGTGTTATCTCCGGGATTTGTACTAAATGCCTCTGTGTGAGTGCCGAGGTTGAAGCTGATCGCATGCATTTGAAACAAGCATTTCTGGGGTTATCGCCGAAATTGCATTCTTTGAGGTTATCACCAAGGTTGGTGGCTGCTACTCCCATTGTTGGGACTAAGACTGAATACCTCGGGGTTATCTCTGAGATTAATCAGTCCTCTCTGGTGGAATTTCTGGTATTGGAACTGCATGCCTCGGGGTTATCTTCGAGGTTGGAATTATTACTCCCGGTGTGTGTTCCGGGGTTGAGATTGAACTTCCGGTAGTATCCGGACTTGACGTGAACTGTCATCCAGGGTTACCTCTGAAAGACGAATCTGCCTTCCTACAATGTCAGTGACAAGTGTGCAGAAAATTTTGAGTGTCTACAGTTTGTACAACTCAGCTCTTACATGAGTCCTCAACTGAAATCCCACTTAACTCTATCTCACTCTTAACTTGCTCTTTGCTCGATACGAATTTTTTGTATCTCATCATATGCAACTCCTTATGAGTTCATCGCGTACCATTTCATAGTACATTCTCTTATAGCATCAAGCTATACACACTTAGTCATTACAGACTATTTATCACTTCATAGCTCAATCCGATCATGTCGTGATCATCAATTTACCTTAGGGTTCTTTCCCTATTATCAACAAAACTCCAACCGAGTTAATTCTTATTATCTTTTTTCATGTCCATCTTATAGACATCATCTTATCATTTTTATTATCGGAGTTAGGAAACTCCTGAATTATCATTCTCTTAGATACTTCAAGATTCTTCTTTAAATCTTCACTTATATATTTTAATCTTTATCTTTCTCTCTCTCTCAAGTTATTGTGACACCCCCAAATCCGGGTACTTCATTCCCTCAAGATTTGGTGTTCACTTAACAAAAACATTCATATCTAACTACCCAATCATAATAAAATTGAATAATAAACCTTCCCATAAAAGGTTACATTAAATAAAAATCTCTTAGGTTATCTAACCTTTAAATACAATCATTCAAATGCGGAAAATTAAATAATAACTTCATTATAATCATTCAAATAAAGTCTGATAATAAAAGATCAACATAATTACAAGTCTTCAATACTTGTTCATCTTTCCCTTTCCCTTACTGGTGCTAGGTACCTTGACCTTCTCAACTTTAGCTGTAAGGTTATTTAAGCAAGAGTGAGCAAACAAAGCTCACTTGAAATAATAATGAATAAAATCTTTACAACAACTGCAAAATAATAGGTTCAATAAAACTGAACAATATGTTCTATCAACATTTTGAATTATATAACTGAGGTTACTAAGACCACGAACCATGTCCATAGTTATAAGTAATCTTTCAACTTAAACTTTAACAGTCATTAGATTATAGGGACTCCTCGTACTTAGGGGGATCAGCCCTTCGTACAATGTATTGTGCACAAATATGTCAACGCTAAGCATAAACCTTAATAATAGGGTTGTTCATCTCAGTATTTAGAGTACAAGTCCGCACCAACGTAAGTTTGGTTTGGATACGTTTCAAAGGAAATTTAGAATTCAACGGTCATCAACTAAGGATTAGTTGAATAAAAAGGTACTAACTCTATGTTAAAGAATAAACCATAATTGAATCAACATTGTATACTAAGTTCATGCTTTAGGAATAATCTAATAGCATAAAGATTGAATAATATCTCATACCTTGCTTTGAACAACATTAAGCTAAGGTTAAAATCTTAGAATTGAATATTAAGCATGCATAATAAGTAATAACTTGAACGATAAAACTTGTTCGTTGGAATGAAGATTATTGCATGCTAAAATAACAAGTTTAGGTTTAGAAAAACTTGCATAATGTAATAACAGAACTAACTCAACAAAAGTGTAGAGTAGGAAAACTTGCATAATGTAATCTAACTAGAAACAATAACTTGCTCAACGAAACAAATTAAAACAAGAATAATTTGCTCAATATAATTTATTGGGAGAGTGCATATTTGGATTTGATGTTTAAAGTAAAAGCTCATGATTATACGTAAAGTCCTTCAAGGAATATATGTACAAGGGCTTAGTGATAGATCAAATTTGTTAGGTTGATCTTGAGATGTAATAGATAGGCTTCGAAGAAATCGTAGTGTATCAAGCTAATCAAGATTAAAGAAGCCAAGGCAGAAATGTAGAGCATCGAGGATCGTAGTGTGCCTGCCTTAAAGGGCCTCTTCAGAAATTGTAGATTGGTCCTAACGTTTGCCGAGCCAACTCAGAGATCGTAGTGTGCTCTCGTAGACGTAGAGCTTGCAAGGCAATCAAATGAAGATCATAGTGTGCAAGTGTTTAAGAGAAATCGTAGTGCTCTCATTTAATAGCATCAGGTCAAGCTCCAAGGTGACAAGACACCACGACCTAAATCATAGAGTATCATCTGCCTTTTATCAGAAGCATCGATCCCTACCTTTTTGTTTGGAGATAAATTCCAACAAATGTGGAATGAGTTTTAAACGTTAAAGTCCTCACCAGTCCCAACAGCACAAAAGATATCCTTAGTGTACAACAAAAGAAACGTATTCAAGAAGCTAAGGAAAGGACCATAGGACAGAGAAAAACACCTTTTTAGGTGTTAGGTGAGAAAGCAGTCTGATGTGTTAGTGGGCCGGAATGCAATTCAGAAGGTGTGCAGAAAAGTCTCCATCAGTCTCCATCAAAGTTCTGAAATGTCAAACACATTTAATGCTTCAACGAATGGCTTCAACGGATAGATCTCAAGGATCACATATATACAAAACATATACAGATGAGCAAAGCAAGTAAGCATTGAACAAAAAGCACAAGAACACTCAACGCTCAACTCTACGATCTAAGAAAAAGAGAAAGCTTGCCCAACTACTCAGTTCTTTCGAACAAGTGTTTAACGGCAACTGAGTAGCATCAATCAAGAACTCAACAACTACCAATCAACTGAAGTAAGAGTACCAAGTCAGAAGGACTTGAAGAGTTCTAAGTGAACTGTGAAGAACCAAGTCTGCTGGACTTGAAGAGTTCAAGAGTGAACTGAGAAGTGCCTAGACTACTAGTCTAGAAGGAATTTGGGAGATTCAGAAAGTGTAAAAGACATCCTTATTGGATTTCCTACTTAAGGAGTAGAAGAGTGGACTAGGAGCTTTATGTGCTCTGAACCACTTAAAACTGCCGTGTCTCTTAAATTCTTACTATAACTGTTATAACTGCCTCATTCTCATTAACTCAATATTTCTAAAATGGAGATTAAACAAATCATAATTCCGCTGTGTTTAAATCGTTAAAAAAACTAACAAAGTATTTTGAAAATAATTTCAAATATCTATTCAACCCCCCTTTCTAGATAACTATTGTGCCTCCGGGAACTAATAATTGGTATCAGAGCAGGTTCTACCATATAGCCTACAAAGCTTAAGTAGATCCAATGGAACATTTACCAAGCGAATCAAAGACTGCAGGAGGCAGCAAGACACCAATGTGCAACAAAGATAAATTCGCCAACTGGAAAGTTCTGATGCAAGCATACATGGATTCAATAGCTGAAGAACTATTTGAAACTGTTTAGAATGGGGCCTATGTTCCAACAAAGCTTATACCAGCTACAGACGACCCAAACAGAATACAAATCAAAGTCAAAGAGAAGTGGACAGATAACGAAAAGAGAGTTGTTCAACTTGACAAAAAGGCCAAAAACATTTTGTTCCAATCATTAGAAGATGATATGTTCAAAAATGTGGTCAACAGCAAAGCAGCAAAGGAAGTTTGGGAAGCATTGCTCATTATGCACGAAGGAACAGAAGAAGTCAGAGAAAACAAACAATCTCTCTTGACTCAGCAGTATGAGATGTTTGCACACGTTCAAGGAGAAAACGTCACTGCCACCTACGAGAGATTCAATGTACTGCTCAACTCTCTAC
This sequence comes from Panax quinquefolius, assembly GCA_020205615.1. NCBI lineage: Eukaryota > Viridiplantae > Streptophyta > Magnoliopsida > Apiales > Araliaceae > Panax > Panax quinquefolius. The sequence goes on from CM035170.1 coordinate 54,250,044, forward strand.
GAGCCTATGGAAAGATCTACCCTAATAAAGATCTGATCAAAAAATTTATGAGAGCCTTACCAAGCAAGTGGGATGCCAAAACCACTGCTATTAAAGAGTCAAAGAATCTCCATGAGATTATTGTTCAACAATTATATGGCAACCTTCTTAAATACGAACTGGAGCTGACTCAACGAGCAGAAACTCTATCTGAAGGAAGAAAGAAGGATAAAGGTGTTGCGCTTAAGGCAATCGAAAATATCTCCAAAGTCAACACTGAAATTGACTCTGACTATGATGAAGATGATGATGAGGACTTTGCCATACTGGTGAAGAGACTCAGAAGGTTCATGCGTCAAGGCAAAACCAGCAAGTCAAAGAAAGTCAAGAATCACAAAGACCAGAGCAATGAATGATCTATGCTACAATTGCAAGAAACCTGACCACTTCATTGCTAACTGTAACAAACCTCTCAGAGAAGAACTAAAGAAGAAATCACATCCAAAAAAAGGAATACAAAGGAAACAAAAGGCCTCAGAAGAAAGACAAAGGCCTTGTAGCTGGAGGATCGTGGAGTGATTCAGACAATGACTCAACTCCCGAATCTGGAGATGATGAAGATCCTCAAATGGAAAATCTATACCTAATGGCCAAACATGCAAAGGACAAACAGAACTCCAACATACATGAAGTAAGTATCGATGAGGTATTTGACTTTAACTCTCCTGATGTAGACATTGATGATTTAAGAACTTCACTGTATGGCATAACATCTGATCTGCATCAATACATGAAATGGTTCAGGGTTCTGTCAAAGGATTATTCACTTCTTCAAGAGGAGAAAAAGAAAGTTCAAGAAGAACTGGAAACAGCCCTTCTAAGTACAAACTCTGTCTCCAAGCTTGAGGCTGAGAATAAGCTCTTAAAACAAACCAATGAGCTCAATGCACATAGAGAGTCAAGTCTAACCTCTAAAATTGAGGAGCTAGAAAAGACTGACTCTACATGGAATAAATCCTCATCATCCATGGACTCCTTACTCTCTAGTCAGAGAAGTGCATCTGACAGAACAGGCTTAGGCTTTGGGGGATCCACCTCAGAGCCATGTGTGGAAAAGATAAATTAAACTAGCACTAGTAATGGTTCAAGTTTTAGTAGATGCATTACATTTGTGAAATCCTCATAGAAGGAAGAACCAGCCCAACCCTGTTCTACTGATTCAATCCATACTCCAAGGAGTAAAGGATCTCATGCTGGCCTGGGCTTCAAAAAAGAGAAGAGTAACCCATCCACTACTCACTAACCTCGAAGGATTGTAGAGTCGAGTAAGACCAACTCTACAAATCAACTGAGAAGGTATAGTAGAGGTAAGGTACACTCTTCACAATTCATGAAACTCAAGGATATGTGGAAGAAGGAAAATCAGTTTAACATGAGGATGACTAAAGAACCACACAAGTCCAAATGGAGGATGAATTCTCACACACACAGAGGCATGCATCATACTAGATGTTTTGTGTGCAATAAAGTTGGTCACAAGGCTGCAAAATGCTATTATAATTTCATGCATGTGAGACCCAAAATCAAGAAGATTTGGGTTTCCAAGGGTACTAACAAAGTAGGACCCATACAAGTATAGGTACCAAAATGAAAGTTTAATGTTACCACAGAAAAAGAGCTCAACGATCACAACCTGGTATCTGGACAGTGGATGCTCAAGGCACATGACTAGGAACAAAGCTCTTTTGTCTAACTACATAGAGAAGGAGGGTCCCTCAGTCATCTTTGGAGACAACGGCTCTGGCAAGATAAGAGGATATGGCTCAGCTAGAAATGGTGCATTATCCTTCAGTAAAGTGGCCAATGTGGAAGGATTACAACACAATCTTCTGAGCATTAGCCAACTCTATGACAAGGGCCATCAAATAACATTCCTCAACAATCAGTGTCAAGTCAAAGATTTGAAGACATCTGTTGTAAAGCTAACTGGAACAAGAGAAGGAAATGTCTACACAGTAAATCTTGGACAACTAAGCTCAGACGAGACAATATGTTTTCTGGCTAAAGCATATGAAGAAATGAGCTGGTTTTGGCATAGAAGATTATCTCATCTCAACTTCAAAAGCATGTCCAAACTGGCCTCAAAAGATCTTGTTGCAAGCCTACCCAAGTTCATCTTCGTCAAAGAAAGGTCATGCAATACATGTCATCTTGGAAAGCAGACCAGAATCTCATTCAAGAACAAAATTGCCAACTCAATTGACAAGCCCCTGCAGTTGCTCCACATGGATCTATTTGGGCCAATTCCAACAACAAGTCTCGGAGGGAAGAGATACTCACTGGTCATAGTCGATGACTACACCAGGTTCACATGAGTGTTCTTTCTAACCTCAAAGGATGAAACAAGCTCCCAACTAATCTAGATGTTCAGGCTGGTGATGAACGAGAAAGGAGAGAAAATCAAGGCTATAAGGAGTGATCATGGCAGAGAATTCGACTTCTCAGAAATGGACCAGTTCTGCACAAACAATGGCATCAGTCATAACTTCTCAGCTCCATGAACTCCTCAACAAAATGGAGTAGCTGAGAGAAAGAACAGGACTTCTATAGAGGCTGGAAGAACTCTACTAGCAAGCAATGACTCATCAATACTTCGGAATACTTCGGCCGCTACACTCTAATCAATCAACACTCTACGATTAAGAAGACTCCCTATGAACTGTGAAAATGAAGAAAGCCAAGTGTCAGTTACTTTTATGTATTCGGCTGTGCATGCTACATTCTCAACAATGGAAAGTAATACTTGACAAAGTTTCAACCCAAGTCAGACGAAGGAATCTTTCTTGGATATGCCACAAACAGTAAGGCCTACAGAGTGTTCAACAAGAAGACACTGAGTGTTGAAGACTCGATTCACATCATCTTTGATGAGACAGACTTAGACAAAATAGTGCTTTAAGACACTACGACCGATAGTTCAGACACTACGAACGAGGTCGTCGAGCTCAACACTACGATCGTAGTGCCATATAGTGAAATCGTTGAGCAAGGAAATGAGATTGTAGAGAGGTCTATGCAAGACAACGAACCTCTACACCAAGAAGAAGAAATAGATCTTGAAGACCTAAGACAAGAAGGCATCAAGATAGACGTCCCAACAGGAAACAGATGGGCAAGAGATCACACTCAAGACTTAATCATTGGAGATCTGAGTGCAAGAGTCAAAACAAGAGATGCCACCCAAAATGAATGTTTTTATCTAAGCTTCCTGTCATAAATAGAACCAAAGAAAATAGAAGATGCTATGGAAGACTCCAGCTGGATAGAAGCCATGCAGGAAGAACTTAACCAATTTGAAAGAAGTAAAGTATGGAGATTGGTACCAAGACCAAAGAGTCATCCTATCATTGGAACCATGTGGGTCTTTAGAAACAAGATGGATGAAGATGGAATAATAACCAGGAATAGGGCAAGACTAGTGGCCAAGGGTTACTCTCAAGAAGAAGGCATTGACTATGATGAAACATTTGCACCTTTTGCCAGACTAGAAGCCATTAGAATATTCATTGCCTTTACTGCTCACATGAAATTCAAGGTCATTCAGATGGATGTCAAAAGTGCATTCCTGAATGGTGAACTTCAAGAAGAAGTCTATGTAGAGCAACCTCCAGGTTTCATCAATCCATCTCTTTCCAATTATGTTTATAGATTAGACAAAGCCTTATATGGTCTCGAGCAAGCACCTAGAGCATGGCATGAAACACTAACTAACTTTCTTATTGAAAATGGGTTCACTAGAGGTAGAGTAGATACCACATTATTCCTTAGAAAATATAAAGACAAAATCTTATTAGTTCAAATATATGTTGATGATATTATTTTTGGTTCTACTGATGAAAAGCTATGTAAGAGATTCTTCAAGCTTATGCAGAGCAAGTTTGAAATGAGTATAATGGGTGAGCTGAACTTCTTCCTTGGACTGCAAGTAAAGCAGACTGATGAAGGAATCTTCATAAACTAAGCCAAGTACATCAAAGATTTACTTAAGAAGTATGGCATAGAATCACCCTCTCCCATGAAAACCCCAATTGCTCCTGCAACCAAGCTTGACAAAGATGAAAAAGGTAAAAGTATTGATATAACTCAATACAAAGGTATGATAAGCTCTCTTCTATATCTAACACCAGTAGACCAGACATAATGTTTGTAACATGCATATGTGCTAGATTTCAGGCTATCCTAAGAAATCACATTTAACTGCTGTAAAGAGGATTTTCAAGTATCTCAAGGGTACACCTCACTTGGGGCTTTGGTATCCTAAGGAGTCCTCATTTGAACTAATAGGATACACATATGTTGATTTTGAAGGCTACAAAATAGATAGAAAGAGTACCAAGTGGCACCTGTCAATTGCTAGGAAATAGACTTGTGTCCTGGTTTAGCAAAAAGCAAAACTCAGTATCTACTTTAACTGCAGAAGCTGAATACATTGCTGCTGGCAGCTACTATGCTCAGATCCTATGGATGAAAAATCAGCTAGCAGATTATGGGTTTGAATTCAAATCCATACCTATTCCTGTGATAACACAAGTGCCATAGCAATAACTCATAATCTTGTCATGCACTCTAGAACTAAGCATATAGAAATAAGGTATCATTTCATTAGGGATCATGTGCAAAATGAAACCATATCTTTACAATATATCCCTACTGAAAATTAACTTATTGATGTCTTTACAAAGCCTCTAGATGAAACCAAGTTTAACAAGTTAATAAGTGAGCTAGGCATGCTTAATTTACAACCATGAAATAAATGCTCTAGTCTGTGCTAACCATACAGATATAAAGGCTATGTTCGAAATTGTAGACATGATCAAAGGAAGACCACGATCGTAGAGTTGCAGTGACAAAAGACAAAGATTGTAGTGCAGACTCAATGATCGTAGTGCAGACTCAAGGATGGCAGAAGCCACATCAACAAAACAAAGGAGCATCCTGTGATGAGAAAGTTCAAAATAAAGCAATCTCTCTGTTAAGTGCCTCAGGAACAAACCTAACCCTTGATTCACTCTATGAGGTTGGCCCTTCCTGAGTTACCTTAAACCGAGAAAAATGCTAAGTCAAAAGTTCATCACAAGGACTCGGTCAGACTCAATGATCGCGGAGCAGACACGATGATTGCTGAGAAGACACGATGATTGCAGTTGAGACACAATGATCATCGAAAGCGAACACAAAAGAGTGGTGAAGCGGACAAGACGACGATCGCAGCTCGTACATGATGATTCTTTGCGCAGCACACACACGATTGCAATTCAGACAAGACGATTGCTGAGCAAACACAACGATTGTAGTTCAGACATAATGATTGCAGTCCTGACTCGACGAATGCAAAGCAGACTCAACAATCACAAAGGCTACCTCAATGATTGTAGTCCTCCCTAAGGACACATTAGCTTAGAAGGAGCTAAGGGCAAATCAGTACAATCCTCCTCAGTCAAATTCATAGAGCCAAACAGAACTTGACACATTCCCCACTAAAAAAAATTGGAGAGAGGGAAGTGAAAAGTACAGTTTGAAAATGCCTTTTTGAAATCAGAAGTTTAAAAGCATTATCTCTCTCTTTCTCTTTACAAGCAAAAATCCTAACTCTTAAGAAAGCTCAAACAGCCTTAATCCCTACAAAGAAAGCAATGGCAGCCTCCAACGTCATATCTGGCTACAGACTATGCTTCAATGAGTTCAAAACCGCTGAACCCAAATTTCACAAGATTCTGACATTGATGAAGAAGGCAGGTCTCGAAAACGCTCTGGGTACGAGCACATGGATATACCCTAAGCAAATAAAAGAATTCTAAAAGAATGTGGCGTTCGAAAATGAAGTCTTCACGACGAGAGTCAAGGACGTGGAAATCAAGCTAAAGGCTGAGAACATCAACCTAGCCCTAGGCTTAAAATCTGAAGGGTTTTGGTTTTTAGATGGCATCGATTTCCATGAAGGACTTAGGAAGATGCATCACAAAAAATTCCACACTGTCAAAGGATACAAGAAGAAGGACTTTCCCCAGAGGTATGAATTTTTGGCTGATATTATTGGGAAGTGTATATGTTGTAAAAGCTCCGGTCACGATTCTGTAAATGAGGTGCAGCTAAAGCTCATGACTGCTATAAGTTGTGGGATACAGCTTAACTATGGAGCTCTACTGCTTGAATGGATTGGAAAATGGATTCTTAGCTTGGAGAAGATAAAGAGCTCTCAAAAGATGCTCTGGGTGATAAGATTGGGGACGATGAAAGAGATTCCATCAATCCAAACAGACGGATGACCCAGCAACTGTTTAAAAACTGGAAAAGGAATCCAGTTGAGAATGTATACATAATGACTGAGTCTAGTGGTACAACTAGTGATCTAAAGGAATCAGGGATTCCAGGAAACATGTCAGTCGTCAAAGAGACTGAAGAATAAGAGGAAGAGATCAACAAGGAAGAACCCACTGCCCTAGTCAGAAAAAGCAAGGGCAAGAGAAAGCTAAAGACTAGAATGACAGAAGAACCCCAGGGATCAACTACTGATATACCTGTAGAGGCTTCTGATATTGAAGCTCTAAGGATCCTAAGAAGAAAAGAACAGCAAGCTGAGGCAGATGAAGACAGAGCCACCATCTCACAGCTGCTGAAGAAGAACAAAATCAATCACAAGTCTAAGAGACCATCTGTCTCTTCGATCGTAGAGTCTCTACCAATCATAGAGACCAGTCTGAACACCTCAAGCAAAGAAGTTGTTGCACCAGATGTTCTGGCTGATCAACAGGACATAGCTGAAGCTGAAAAGAGTCCTGAGGCTATGGCTCAGCCTAGAAAACTAAGACGAAAATTGGTTAAAAAGTACATCCTTGTCAATGAAGGAGTACTCAAGGAGGAAGACAAAAAGATGGCTACTGAAAAGGAACTATCCAAAGAAAGCCAAAAGGTCATAGCTCAAGCTGAGGGGGAAATACCTGAAGTTCTCACCCCAGAAAATGTTCCAGCTAAGGGGGAGCTACTAGTCCTACAGATGGATGATCATGTTGAGGGGGAGCCTCATGATATCCCCATGAAAAAAGAAGCTACTCCTGCAGAAAATAAGAGAGAACCTGAGCAAGATAGTCAAAAGGAAGTCATTGATATAATGGAATCCTCAAAAGAAGATAGAGAAGAAAAGGAAGAAGAAGATGATAATGAACTTGAGATCACAGCTGTGGGCCGTGATGGGTATAGGAGTTTTCTCTACGAGCAGTTGTTCTCCTATCTACCCATGATGCCTTTTCATAGAGCTCAAATTCTAAATTCCTGGAACCACATGTTCTGGAGCTTCAAAGAATATCCAGCCATCTCTGTGCTAGCTCATGGATTTCCAGGAAACTTCAATTTTTCCAAAAAGTTGATCACAAATGGTCCCTCCTCAAGAATGGTGCATGAGGTATTAACTATCCCAATCTTTTTCAGAGTTAATCACTATTCACTGTCTTTTTCCAGCCAATTTTATGAATTCCCAAGCTGGCTGGAAGTGGCTCTTAATCCACTAAATCACCTCCCAGTTGCAGAATCCCAAAATTCTGTAACTGATGAACCACATATGCCCAACTTCATATTGATCCCAACACCACTAATCTCTACGATTACTGACACTATCCCATCGTAGAGTCCCATGCTCAAATCGTAGATCCACCTACTCCAGATGCCCTAACACAGACCCTCCATCAGATATTCCCTCTTCGTCCACAAATGAATACTTCAACCTTGATCTTGCCCTCTACTCCTTGCAAGATCAACACAAAAGAACATCCCCTCCTCCAAACAATCCACAACTCTGTGATTTACTTTCAGATCTGCCCACCAAAGCTGAGCTGACAGAAGTGTCGAAGAAAGTGATCAAGGACATCGATGATAGTCTTGAAGCTCACACATAACTCATTCATCTAAGACTAACAAAGATGATCAGTGCTGCAAATAATCTCCCAAGCACCCTAAACTCTGAGCTTACAAAGAAGCTGAGGGAGATCATCAAGGAAATGGTTAAGAGCATAAAGGACAGGGATGATATTCACTTTCTAGCAGCTAAAAAACACAGAGATGTTGTTCTTGCCTTATAAATAACTCAAGACGCCCAGAATAAACTTATGTTGGAGAGCATCATCAATCTGCAAACTGCCGTAAAAGAATTCCAACAATTATACATCAACCAAGGACAGCAGACTGACAATGTTCTAACCATACTCTGACATAGGGAAGCTCGATCTGACGCTCTCATCAAGGAAAATCTAGAGGACATTGCTCAAACTCAAAGTCAACTCAATGAGCTCGTCCAAGGAGTGACTCGCCTCTCCGAAGACATTCGAACCCTTGATGCTGACATAAAGGGGGAGAATGAAAGGAAAGGAGACCAAGGCAAGGGCAAAGGCAGAGGAAAATTCCAAACTCAATCTTCAAGGAGTCCTCCTACAAGGCAGTCTCACCAATAGACTCCACGATCCGGCCATCAGACTCAACGATCTGATTAGCATGAAGTTATAATGGCTCAACCAATAAGGAGTCTAGGGCCAACTACCAGCTCAAAAAATGCAACCACCACAGGCCAAAGAATGCCAATTGGAGATTCTACATTCATGAATAGGCATGATCACAATCCCAGGCTAAGCCCAAGTGAGCTGGAAGATCTAGCCAGGAGAGATGAAGCAAGCGGGAAAATGAGAGATGAGGAGTATGCCAATCCTCTACGCAAAAGATCAAAGAAATAGAGATAAGTGAAAATTTAAATTCTTATTGATGTAAAGCAAAATTGTAATATCTACTCCTCAAACATCAATAAATTCATGCTTATTCTCTAGAAATTTCAGCTGCTCACTGAAATATTAAGTCATATTTACTTTCCTGCAAATGCATCTAGAAACTAATAATCATGACAACAAATCTCCTTGGTTATGTCAACATCAAATAGGGGGAGATTGTTGGGAGAATACATATTTTGATTTGATGTTTAAAGTAAAAGCTCATGATTATATGTAAAGTCCTTCAAGGAATATATGTACAAGGACTTATTGATAGATTAAATTTGTTAGGTTGATCTTGAGATGTAATAGATAGGCTTCGAAGAGATCATAGTGTATTAAGCTGATCAAGATTGAAGAAGCCAAGGCAGAAACGTAGATCATCGAGGATCGTAGTGTGCCTGCCTTAAAGGGCCTCTTCGGAAATCGTAGAGTGGTCCCAACATTTGTCGAACTAACTCAGAGATCGTAGTGTGCTCTCGTAGACGTAGAGCTTGCAAGGCAAGTAATTGAAGATCGTAGTGTACAAGTGTTTAAGAGAAATCGTAGTGCTCTCATTTGATAGCATCAGATCAAGCTCCTAGGTGACAAGACACCATGACCTAAATCGTAGAGTATCATCTGCCTTTTATCAGAAGCATCGAGCCCTACCTTTTTGTTTAGAGACAAATTCCAACAAATGTAGAATGGTTTTTAAACGTTGAAGTCCTCACCAGTCCCAACAGTACAAAAGATATCCTTAGTGTACAACAAAAGAAACGTATTCAAGAAGCTAAGGAAAGGACCATAGGACAGAGGAAAACAACTTTTCAGGTGTTAGGTGAGAAAGCAGTCTGATGTGTCAGTGGGCCAGAATGCAATTCAGAAGGTGTGCAGAAAAGTCTCCATCAAAGTTCAGAAATGTCAAACGCATTTAATGCTTCAATGAATGGCTTCAACGGATAGATTTCAAGGATCACATATATGCAAAACATATGCAAATGAGCAAAGCAAGCAAACATTGAACAAAATGCACAAGAACACTCAACGCTCAACTCTACGATCTAAGAAAAAGTGAAAGCTTGCTCAGCTACTTAGTTCTTTCGAACAAGTGTTTAACGACAACTGAGTAGCATCAAACAAGAACTCAACAACTACCAATCAACTGAAGTAAGAGTACCAAGTCATAAGGACTTGAAGAGTTCTAAGTGAACTGTGAAGAACCAAGTCTAATGGACTTGAAGAGTTCAAGGGTGAACTGAGAAGTGCCTAGACTGCTGGTCTAGAAGGAATCTGGGAGATTCAGAAAGTATAAAAGACATCCTTAGTGGATTTCCTACTCAAGGAGTAGAAGAGTGGACTAGGAGCTTTAAGTGCTCTGAACCACTTAAAACTGTCGTGTCTCTTATAATCTTGCTATAACTATCATAACTGCTATAACTGTTATAACTGCCTCACTCTCATTAACTCACTATTTCTAAAAGGGAGACTAAACAAATCATAATTCCGCTATGTTTAAATTGTTAACAAAACTAACAAAGTATTTCGAAAAGAATTTCAAATATCTATTCAACCCCCTCCCCCCCCCCCCCCCTTCTAGATAACTATTGTGCCTCCGGGAACTAACATAATCAAGATAGGATAAATAAACTTGCAAAATCGTAAATAAACTAGCTCAACAAAAGTGTGGAGATAGAAAACTTGTCTTGCTTGTAGGCTAAATCGTAATAATTCAATTCACAATATCCTATACACATATCATTAGGTACAATTAGTCATTATAAATACTCTATAAGTTTCTATTTCATATATGGTTTGATTGTTAACCACATAGTCAAATTACATCCATTTAAAAAAACTATCAAAACTTGTTAGGTGTTAATAACATGCTCGTTCTTAGCACTATAATACCATAATAACAAAATTACATATTACACAATCATCATATTGCATTACATTAACAATTACAGACTTTTGTGCAAGATAAAAGTCATTCCTGGACCTACTGCTAATCGACGCTACGACGCCACAGTTTGCATTGTGTCAAGTACGTGCACAAGCGATAAGATCATCAACTACTTGCAGAGTAGTGTCATCTTGACGAAGACCCAAGTAATTGTCCGTATTTGTCATGCTGAAATCGAGCTTCGGCTCGACTTTGGCTTAAGCCGCTTGACTCGGGTTTGGGCTTTCGATTTTGGTACCGAGGCGCCAAAACTTTCATGTAACTCAAAAACGAAGAATGAAAAAACTAAATTCTGGACTAATTAATACTGCTAACATCTAAATTAAGACGTATAATTTACATAGTTTACTCATAAATATTTACTCATCATACATATACCAATTTTAAGCAATTAAACAACAATATCAGAAAACTTATATCTTTGAGACCATAGTTTAAATCCCAAAACTCAACTGTTGACATTTGTTAAACACAGTGAACGCTGTAATCACAGTTATAAACCGATTTAATTTATTCTAACTATATTCTCTTTAATTCTTACCCAATTAACATAATCACAGTTTAAATTTCACAATTAGCTAACAACAAATTACTAATTTTGATATTCCTACAAACCACGCTCATGTATATATTCACTGTAAAAACCAATTCCCTTCCTTTAACACGTAATTAGCATACAATCAGCATACAGTCGCATATATATATATATATATATATATATATATATATATGCTAGTCATAACAATTACAAATATATATATATATATATATATATATACACACATAACTTATTATCAAGCATAAAGGAACTTGGATTACAGAAAATTTTGTAAACACTTTATACTTCAGTGAAGTGAAAAACACAGACTTTAGGCATAATGACGTAAAACATATATACGTACATAAATTAAGGTTATAGACACATATCTATTGTTTGCTTTGTAATCCTTGCTCATAGCAGACAATTCCAACTTCACAGACTCCTCTTCAACTCACTGTATTCCCTCTCAATTCTCTCTGGTTTTTCTGAAAACTCATTTTCTTCTTTTCTTTTTCTTAGTTAACAGTATAAGCCCATACTCTATACGTAAACTAAATAAAATCCAACTGATAACCTATGCGTACTCTAAAATTGATAAGCCAGCGTAACATAAAAGAAACGTATATGGTCATTATAAACTTAATAAATAATATCAGTTACCAATATAACGTATAGATTATAAATATATTTTATTTATATTCTATTTATTTAATTTATATTATTAATAATTCAAAATTCAAAAATCCAAAAGCCATAAGGCTTCATCGTTTGGAAAAACTCTTTAAAATTTAAAGACTTAATATATTTAAGCCTTGTTTGGCAAAACTAAATTAAACTCCTTTAACTTATTTTTATAACTCCTTTGTAATATAGTTATTTGTCACACTTTATTTAATTAAGTTTTAATACTTAATTTAGTTAATTCTAATAACAATTTATTAGATTAATTTACCCCATAAATCAATACAACATAATTATAATTTTCTTTATAATTATAATTTTATTTAATCAACTAACACATCAAATTAAAATATTATTATAATAAATCATTTAAGCATTACAAACTCTCTAACTTAATTATTAAATTAAATTAGAATATTATCTCATAATATTAACTTTTTAATTATTTATTTAACAAATAATTACAAACTCTCTAACTTAATTATTAAATTAAATTAGAATACTATCTCATAATACTAACTTCCTTAATTATTTATTTAACAAATAATTAACCAAATCAAATCAAATCAATTAATATTTATTCAACGATAAACACATCTATTAAATATTTATATAATTTAATAAATATTTAGAATTACAATTAAAATTCTGGATTGTTACAGTTATAGCCTAAGGTACACTTACCTAAAGTTTATAACCTACTTCTTTGATACCAACCTGTGACGCCCCCAAATTCGAGTCCCTTCGAACCTCGGATCCGGTCTGCCACGATACTACTATCGTCAAACTATTTATATTTTTCATTCATAACTTAATGAATAAAACTTTACTCATTATAATTTAGAATATAAATTCATTCCATTTCCAAGATCTGCACAATGACCCCAAACTTTTATAAGTTTCTAATCTTGGTCATTTACTATTCCTGTATCACATCACATTCGATGTTATATAAATATGCGGAATAATTTAAACTTTTTTAATCTCCTTTAAAAATATATCTTTTATTGATTCCTTAACTTGAATCAATTACAAATCCCTGAATCAAATTATTCTATGATTCACTTTATTCAATTTCCGTATAAATCTTTACATCTCGATTTGAATTCCTCTATGTATCGCATAGTACAACTTAACATGTATTACACATCGTAAACTACTATCATGTACCTCTACTAGAACCTAAACATGGTTCAAGAGTATATATTTAAACAAATGAATCAATCTCCTTTGATACTATTGAACTTTACCAGTCAAGTAGCACGTAATCTTTACCGTGAGTCCTTAACCTGCAAAAGTGATAATTTGCAAGGGTGAGCTTGACAGCCCAGCAATTCTAACAGTTTTCATGTAGCACATAGCATATAATAGCATATTCAGTTCATGCCTTCATAATTGTTGGTCGATTTCGCAATCAATGAATACGTGCAAGTATACACGCTCAACAAGTAATAAAGTGAAAGTAGAGTATCGTTCCCACGAGAAATTATTTAATAAAAATCACCAAGTACTAATTCTTAACCAAACTAATTTTATTTAAACAATCTCAAATCGCTATTTTTCTAATTAAGAAAACTAAATTAACTAATTAAACTAAATTGCTTTATGACTGAATTCAGATAAATAAAGATTAAGACTTCAATATTCCCAATTATGAACTATAAATCAATTATCCAATTATCCCAATTATTATGCCTACTGAATTGTTAACAAGAATTCACAAATGCCAAAAGTCCTTTTCCAAGTGATCAATTGACTTCTATTTAATCCTGATTAATTTGCTATATTCCTATGCAAAATAATTGAATTAAACTCCTTCTATTCCAATTCCTTATGTGTTACATGCGGTGAACAAATATTTTCATTCAATTTACAAACCTAATTATTCACCATGCAAATAACTAAGTCACATGTTATCATGCCCAGTTCTAACCCTAGAATTCCTCTTTCAATTTCTTCTAGAGTAACAAGGTAATTACTGATCAGATAATTAATCAATAAGCTCAACACAAGATAAATAATTCACTTTGACATAAATAATTGGAATAAATCAAATAAGTAATTTATAGACATAAAAGGTTCAATTGAAATCTTAATAAAAGAGTTAGTTCATAATTAATGAATAGAAACCAAGAATCCACAACTGAATAGACATTAAAAGATAAAAGTATGATAAGAGAAGAGAATAGAATCTGTTGTCAGCAAATCTGATGCTCTCCTCTTGCTCTTGCTCTTGCTCTTGCTCTTGATCTTCAGTGTTCTTCAATTTGCTTCAATCTCCAATGGCTAATTAAGAATTAGGGTTTATATTCTAATATAATGAAGTGTTTTATCTAGGCTAATCTATGTAATCTACCTTTTATTTTATGTCTTACATCATGTATTTATAGGTTACAAGTCCAATTTTTAGCTTAAGAACAAACCCTATCCAATTTGGAGTCAAAAAAGTGTCAAAATTCGCCCCAAAATGCGTCTAAGCTTACCCAACCTCTTCCCCTCAGGTGCCCAAGACCTTTGGCATGGCGCTTCAGATTCTGCCCCTAGCTCCCCCAGTATACTGAAATGGCCTTGGTTTTGTGCGCCTTTACGTTGGGTCTTTTCCAGAATTTTCTATTCTGACGTCCTTTGGAAAAATGGCCATAACTTCTTCATACGAACTTCGATTTTGATAATTCAAGATGTTCCAGAAAGAAGAGACGTAGATCTACAACTTTCATTCTTTAAGTTTTTCGAAATAAGGTCCTGAGAAATACTCAAATTGGCTCTGAAGTGACTGCTATTTAAATGGCAAACCAAAAACGCGCATCTAGCCACCCCAAACGTCGATCCAAGTAACTTTTGTCCCATATCCTACAAAACAACATTAAACATGCATGAATAGACATAAACACTTAAAAACATCCAAAAGATTAAGTTCAAACACACTCAATTATGAGTATAAAACTTACTCATCAAATACCCCCAAACTTAAACTTTTGTTTGTCCTCAAGCAAAAACACAAAAGAACTAAACATAAACAACGTAAATTAACTACATAAATGCATATGCATGATCTACTTCCTAATATACCTACGAACCAATTAATAAATCAATATGATATATAGCAACAGGCCTCAAAGATACCATAGATACTCAAACAATTTATCCGATCAAACCAAAGTCCATAACTCTAACCAGTTAGTCAATCCAAACCTGTCATCACCCATGTTGTGCTTGTTAACCATTCTAACCAACCACAATTCAAGATAATCACATAACAAACTTCTAAGAAGGAAAATTTCAGTTCCAATTCAATTACTTTTGTGAACATGACAACTCCGGTTAAAACTAAGCAATTACCAAGTCTAAGGGTAAATATAGGATTTATTTATACTTTTATTCAACCACGAGGGCATTTTTGCTCTTTCTCGTGTTTTTTTCATTTTTTTTATTTTTCTAATGGCTGTGCAATGTCTTATTCCCTTAGGCTTTTCAGTGCTACCTTAACGAGCATTCGACCAACGACTCCTAAGCCATTAAGACCTTAGGGCGCTAGGTGTAAAGACAATCCCCTCGGGCTTACTTACTCAAGTAGCAACGGCCACAAAACTAGACAAGCATGCTACGGTGTTTATTCACCTTTTTTTTTCTTTTTCTTGATTTTCTATTTTTTTTTCTTTTCATCATTTCTTTTTTTTCATTTTCTTTTTCTTTTTTCATTTTCATTTTGTATATATATACCCCATAGATTCCCCCAAACTTAAGCTTTTATATCATTCCAACCTTTATCGCCAGTTCACTAATTTCCTTAAATTTTAACCAAGATTTTCCCTCAGAAATAAATTATGAAACCCTTGAACCAAGTGGATTAAAACAGTTAAACTTTAAGTGCTAACTTAGGTTACATAAGTTTAAGATGACTTCTCGATTATCATCATGATAAAAATTAGAACTCATCATCAATTATCAACACTGCTTCAAGTTAACATGCAAAACCAATCTTATCATATCATAGTAGAGCTAAGACCACACCAACCGATCACACAGATTCATGCAAAAAATGCAATTATACTACATGAACACATACTAATGCAACACATATATGAATGTGCAAATAACTACCATGTATTATATATGCTGACCTAAAAACAAACACAATGCTAACACATAAAAAAACGAACTACCATGAAGATAACTAACTATATGCAATACGACACTAAAATGCCCCCAAACTTAAACTAGACATTGTCGTCAATGACTAAAATAGAAAAAATTAAAGCGGAGGACTTCCACGAAAATATAGCAATCTTCCTCCTTGTCCAAGCTAAGTTTGGAGAATAAAGCTAGGCACATGGAATAAATTGGGCACCACACTTGAATTTGACTTGAATAACCTGTAAACCATGATAGAAACAATTTTATTAAATTCTAAATAAATGCAAATTCAAAACTACTAATATAAAACCTAATAAAAACTAAAAATAAAAATTAAACTTGGGTTGCCTCCCAATAAGCACTTGTTTTATAGTCTTAGTCTGACTTCTTCAATTCTCTATCCAATTCCCCTACGAAAATTGAGGAACCCTCCATCCATATGAAGCAATGTCTCTTTTGGGAGGTTCCCATTAGTAATGACCCTTGAATGAAAGTCACCTAGCATGCTCTTTGTATATATGTTCCCCATTAAGAACGTCCAAAAACTAGGTGTTTCCTCCATTATGTCGATGATCAGATTTGGGCATTGAAGCTTAGTAAACACAATGGGATCTTCCTCTATCTTCTCCTTTTCAACCCACCATGACCCCACAGTTGTACTAGCTCTTATGTCACAAAGAGCTTTGTCGACGACATGACTGCCAATTGGGCATGGTTTTGCAAAACTACCCAGATTCTTGAACTTTGGTGGAGGAGGCACATGGGATACTAATGAAATCGGCTCATCTTCGTTGAATCTTATAGTTAGATCTTCGTCGATCTTCTTTTCTTGGTCCCCAAGTCTTTCCTCTCTTTCAACATCTATATCATTTGGCACATCCGGTTGCAGATTTGGTTCAGGCTCACCATCAGTCTCGGAATCCATGTCATAGAGCCAAGTGTATTGAGGACAAATGTTCGATGCCTTGTTTAGTTGTTCCATTTGGTTCGCAAATTTTTGACTCAATATCTCTCGATTAATCCTCCACTCCTCACCTGAAGCTATGAACTTGGACAAAGCTTTCTCCCAATTTGAATGTTCTTCCTGTTGTAGTGGAGGTGGACACGAGAAATCCGGTGGGTATGTTGGACTTGGAGCATAAAATTGATCTAGATGAGTATGGCTCCATGAAAAATCCTGGTGATACCCCCAATCATGATAATAGTTGTTGGGATAGACATAATTATTGGGGTAATCACCATCAGACAGTACCGGCTCAAAACTTGTGGTGTATTGATGACTCATATGATTTCCAGCACAATAATCACAAGTAAACGCCACACTTTGACGACGTTGAGCTTCAAAAGTGTCGACCATCTTCAAAAGTGTCTCAATTTGTGCTAATAATGCAGAAAGTGTCGCGAGTCTGTCAATCTCTGATCCCCTTATCTGAGTCATTCTTGCCATCCTTTGACTCCGTTGGGTTGCGATAACCTCCAACGTCTTCAAATTTGTCTCAATTTGTATTGGCTCTACAGAAGATGTATTAAGTCCATCAATCCCTGTTTCCCTTGGTTGAGTCATGTTCGTGTATGGCCATTGATACGCAAAGTCATCCATGGTACCTAAAAAGAGAGAAATAAAGGAAGAGAATTAAAAATAAAAATGTTTAAATTAAGACTAATTTGATTGAGATTAATATTGGTAAATAATTATTAAATTAATTCCCAAGAATGGCGCCAAAAAACTTGTTGGTCGATTTTATTGATCAATGAATACGTGCAAGTATACACTATCAACAAGTAATAAAATGAAAGTAGAGTATCGTTCCCACGAGGAATTATTTAATAAAAATCACCAAGTACTAATTCTTAACCAAACTAATTTTATTTAAACAATCTTAAATCGTGATTTTTCTAATTAAGAAAACTAAATTAAATAATTAAACTGAATTGCTTTATGACTGAATTCAGATAAATAAAGATTAAGAATTTAATATCCCCAATTATGAACTATAAATCAATTATCCAATTATCCCAATTATTATGCCTACTGAATTGTTAACAAGAATTCTCAAATGCCAAAAGTCCTTTTCCAAGTGATCAATTGACTTCTATTTAATCCAGATTAATCTTGCTATATTCCTATGCAAAATAATTGAATTAAACTCCTTCAATTCCAATTTCTTATGTGTTACATGCGGTGAATAAATATTTCCATTCAATTCACTAACCTAATTATTCACCATACAAATAACTAAGTCACATGTTATCATGCCCAGTTTTAACCCTAGAATTTCCCTTTCTATTACTTCTAGAGTAACAAGGTAATTACTGATCAGATAATTAATCAATAAGCTCAAGACAAGATAAACAATTCACTTTGACATAAATAATTGGAATAAATCAAATAACTAATTTATAGACATAAAAGGTTCAATTAAAATCTTAATAAAAGAGTTAGTTCATAATTAATGAATGAAAACCAAGAATCCACAACTGGATAGACATTAAAAGATAAAAGTATGATAAGAGAAGAGAATAGAATCTGTTGTCAGCAAATCTGAAGCTCCCCTCTTGTTCTTGCTCTTGATCTTCAGTGTTCTTCAATTTGCTTCAATCTCCAATGGCTTTATATTCTAATCTAATGGAGAGTTTTATCTAGGCTAATCTATGTAATCTACCTTTTATTTTATGCCTTACATCATCATGTATTTATAGGTTACAAGTTTAATTTTTAGCTTAGGAACAAACCCAATCCAATTTGTAGTCAAAAAAGTGTCAAAATTCGCCCCAAAACGCGTCCAAGCTTGCCCAACCTCTTCCCCAGCGCCCCGACACTGGGCATGGCACTGGGATTTTGCCCCCTAGGGCCCCGGTGCTGGAAATGGCCTTGGTTTGGGCGCCCCGGCGCTGGGGTCTTTTCCAAAATTTTTTGCTCTGACGTCCTTTGGAAAAATTGCCATAACTTCTTCAAACGAACTCCGATTTCGATGATTCAAGATATTCCGAAAAGCAGAGACGTAGATCTACAACTTTGATTCTTTAAGTATTTCAAAATAAGGTCCCGAGCAATACTCAAATTGACTCTGAAGTGACTATTATGTAAATGGCAAGCCGAAAACGCGCATCTAGCCACCCCAAACGACGATCCAAGTAACTTTTATCCCAATTCCTACAAAACAACATAAAACATGCATGAATAGACATAAACAATTAAAAACATCCAAAAGATTAAGTTCAAACGCACTCAATTATGAGTAGAAAACTCACTCATCAAATACCCCCAAACTTAAACCTTTTTTTGTCCTCAAGCAAAAACACAAAAGAACTAAACATAAACAACGTAAATTAACTACATAAATGCATATGCATGATCTACTTCCTAATATACCTACGAACCCAGTAATAAATCAATATGATATATAGCAACAGGCCTCAAAGATACCATTGATACTCAAACAATTTATCCGATCAAATCAAAGTCCATAACTCTAACCAGTTAGTCAATCCAAACATGTCATCACCCATGTTGTGCGTGTGTGCTTGTTAACCATTCTAACCAACCACAGTTCAAGATAATCACATAACAAACTTCTTAGAAGGAAAATTTCAGTTCCAATTTAATTACTTTTGTGAACATGACAACTCTGGTTAAAACTAAGCAATTACCAAGTCTAAGGGCAAATACATGATTTATTTTTACTTTTATTCAACCACGAGGGCATTTTTGCTCTTTCTCGTGTTTTTTTCATTTTTTTATTTTTCTCATGGCTGTGCAATGTCTTATTCCCTTAGGCTTTTCAGTGCTACCTTAATGAGCTTTTGACCAACGACTCCCAATCCATTAAGACCTTAGGGCGCTAGGTGTAAAGACAATCCCCTCGGGATTACTTACTCAAGTAGCAAAGGCCACAAAACTAGACAAGTATGCCACAGTGTTTATTCACTTTTTTTTTCTTTTTCTGGATTTTCTATTTTTTTTCTTTCCATCATTTCTTTTTTTTCATTTTCTTTTTTTTTCATTTTTATTTTGTATATATATACCCCATAGATTCCCCCAAACTCAAGCTTTTACGTCATTCCAACCTTTACCGCCAGTTCACTAATTTCCTTAAATTTTAACCAAGATTTTCCCTCATAAACAAATTATGAAACCCTTGAACCAAGTGGATTAAAACAGTTAAACTTTAAGTGCTAACCGGTTACATAAGTTTAAGACAAACTCAGATTATCATCATGATTAAAATTAGAACTCATCATCAATTATCAACACTGTTCAAGTTAACATGCAAAACCAATCTTATCATAGGCCGAGCTAAGACCACACCAACCGATCACACAGATTTATGCAAAAAAAATGCAATTATACTACATGAACACACACTAATGCAACACATATATGAATGTACAAATAACTACCATGTATTATATGCAACCTAAAAAACAAACACAACGCTAACACATAAAAAAACGAACTACAATGAAGATAACTAACTATATGCAATACGACACTAAAATGCCCCCAAACTTAAACTAGATATTGTCCTCAATGACTAAAATAGAAAAAATTAAAGCAGAGGACTTTCCTGAAAATATAGCAATCTTCCTCCTTGTCCGCTAAGTTTGGAGAATAGGCTAGGCACATGGAACAAATTGGGCACCACACTTGAATTTGACTTGAATAACTCAGTAAACCATGATAGAAACAGGTTTTATTAAATTCTAAATAAATGCAAATTCAAAACTACTAATATAAAACCTAATAAAAACTAAAAATAAAAATTAAACTTGGGTTTGCCTCCCAATAAGCGCTTTGTTTTATAGTCTCAAATGACTTCTTCAATTCTCTATCCAATTCCCCTACGAAAATTGAGGAACCCTCCATCCATCAGAAGCAATGTCTCTTTTGGGAGGTTCCCATTAGTAATGATCCTTGAATGAAAGTCACATAGCATGCTCTTTGTATATATGTTCCCCATTAAGAACGTCCAAAAACTAGGTGTTTCCTCCATTATGTCGATGATCAGATTGGGGCATTGAAGCTTAGTAAACACAATGGGATATCATCAAAGATCAACTTTCACATAACAGGCATATATGTTTATTTCACAAGCATATCATCAAAGATCAACTTTCATATTTCATACATATCTCATATGCATTTCATTTATATCAACATTTGCATAGCATAATATAGCTCAACTAACAGTTTATCGAATTCATATAACAAATAGGAACTGAAAGACTTGCATGTTTCGTAGTTTATCAACTACGACTTAAATGCTTAAAGCTTATCTGCACTGCGTGTATTCCTACAAAGTTATATAATCATGGATTCATATCCATTAGTCATACATTTCATATGTTCTTAATATAATAATAAATATCGCATCGTTTCCTAACTAGGTTTGTAAAACCTTCATTTCGCTTTCTCATCATACTCTTAGAATAGCTAGGTATGTATAGGTATACTTAACCACCCGTACTTGACATCATCATTCATATACATTTATCACACACTTGACTCGCTATGTGTTCGACACATATTTAAAGTTTATAGATACGTGATCTATGTCGTTCATATTCAAACTACTTAGTTCCATAATGATTTATTTCAATCAATAAAGCTTAACAACTTTCTTTAACAAGATTCGATGATATAAGCTTTTAAACCATATATTGGTACTAATACGCCTCTAATAGCATGCTTCACATGTATATATCTTATTTACATAGACATAGCATAGTTCATTATTTGAAAACGTATTTTAAACCACACTTGAAAGGTCCAATTCATGCTTAGCTAACTGATTAACATATTCTTCATGTCTAGGGGCATAAGGCGTTCAAGTTCACTTTTAAAAGTCATTCTAGGCCAAGTTAAAGCAACTAGGTGCAACTTTTAATCTCATTTCATAACTAACTAATCCATGTATATATGTTATCATGTTTAGAACTTTAAGTACACAAATTACTTTAAGTTCGTTCTTAAAGTTTTAAGTTTTCTTTAGAAATCATTTTTAACTAAGCTATTGTAAGTTGATAATAAGTAAAGTAACTTTAAATCAATTCTAATTCTTAAGTATACTCATAACTCAACAAGATGTATGTGTTAAAATATCATAACTTCAAAGACTCAAGGTTCGTCAATATTCATTTTTCAAAACTCCAAGTTTCCTTTTAAAACACATACTAAGCTATGCTAAAGCATTCTATTATGAGTAAGATAATCTTATATGTCATGTCTATTATCATGAATATTTATGTTTTATCACTTAGAATAACATATTCCATCGTCGGGAGCACTATACTTGCGTATGTGCTCGCTCGACGCCCTCCGATGGCCTTTGATTATGTAACAGTCACAAAGATGACTATTTTTAACCTTCTTAATGACCTCAAATTAAAATACTTAAAGAACAAAAGTTGTAGGTCTATTCGTTCTCTTTCCGGATCATCTTGAATCTCTTCAATCGGAGTTCGTATGAAAACGTTATGCCCATGTTAGTAAAACATGTTCTGTCAGATTTTCTCAACATCTGTAATCAGACCACCCCCCGCCAGGGCAGGCCTAGCTGCTGCAAACTCGAAATTTCATTCCCTGCTATGAGCTATCATGCCAAACTTCTTTCTAACCTTCATAATTTGAGTTATACATATCCAAATTGGTCCGTTTTTGATTCTATGGATTCGTTTTTCATAGAACTACAACATACTAGAATTATAACAATTTACAGAAACCCTAACTAACCTAATTCTTAATCCAAAACTCATGTTCATACTAATTTTCATGTTTAGAAAAGTTTAGCGAACTCATTCATTACGAATTCGTTTCTAAACTATATTGGTTCGTTTAACTTCCGTTGATTTCGTATTCAACCATATTAACGATGTCTAGCATCAATTGACACATTGTAATACCCAAAAAAAAAATATTAAATAATAAAAATTATTTTGTTTAAAAACATATTAATTGGACTTTATCATTTATTTTGGGTCAAACTAGTTATTTAATTTGTGTGGGCTAATAAATATTAATAAGAGATGGGTAAATTAATTTAGTACAAATTGAGCCTTAAAATTAATTGGGTTTAATTTATGTGGGTAATATTAAAATCCTATTATAATTAGGAGAAATAATAAGATAATAAATAAAACATAATTCACTTAAACATTACGCCTGATACGAGTTGGGGAAAAGAAGGGAGAAACAGCAACATAGCAACACAAAGAAAAGACGAAGACAAGATTAGGAGGCTTATATTTCGGTATTAATTAATACCTTTTCGGTGAGTAATTGATTTAATTTTAAAGCATCTTGCATATTGAGGGCATACATCATAGATATTTGAGAATGATGGGTATTAATTTATATATTAATAAAGTGAATCTGCAGAATGCTTGGGTATTGGATTTGTAGTGTGTGTGTGTATATATATATATATGCAAGAATTGAATATGGTATAAAGCAAAGGTAAATTTTATTCTTTGAAGATTTAATTTAATTAATTAATTAATTAAATTAATTGTTTAATATTAAAGGGAATAAATAAATTAAATAAAGTAATGTTTAAATATAATTTATTAATTAAATTAGATATATAATTATTTATTAATTATCAGAGTAATTATAATAAAAATTATAATTATAATTATTATAATGGTAAGCTATTTAAATTGGTGGCAGGGGTGACAAATAAAAACTATATGATATAAGATTATTAAAATAATCTAGTTTGGGAGTTATGTGCTTAGCCAAACAAGGCCTTGTGGCCTTTGGCTTATTCAACTGACGTCTTTTATTTTCTTTAACTGATAAGTATGTGGGAGGTGAGGCTCTATCAGTTATATTACGCGTCTTATTTCTCCTAATGGCTAACTAAGAAGAACAGAGAGGTAGAGAGAAAGAATACAAAGAATTGAGAGTTGGAGAAGGAGTGGGATTGAGAAGGATTTGTTAGAACCTAGTTAACATCAAAGGGTTAAGGTATAATCTACCCCTAATTCTAATATTTGGTTTTTATAATTTTCTATTCTCTGGAAATTAGGTTTTGGTTGAATTGTTGTAGAAGATGTTGTTTATATGTATGTATTCTCTTGCTAAATCTGTTAGTTATCCTATATAAGTCTATGTTGGTGTTCAAATACATGAAATTTGGGTTTATAAAGGGAAAAGTAAATAACAGTGTTTTTGTTCAAAAATGGCTTTAGAAAGTACAAAATTGCATGCTTAATATGTGTTATAATCTGTTATTTGATGTTAGAATATGTTAGTATGTTAAGAAACAAAAGTGGAGTAGTTTAAATCGTGTTAATTGGTTAAGAAACGAAGCCGTGGCGATCGAATTCGCTAAATGTGTTAAAACATGAAAATGGAGTATGAACATGTGTTTTGGGTCAAATTTTAGGTTGGTTAATGTTTTTATAAATTGTTAGAATTCTAGTATATTGTATTTTTATGAATTACGAATCCATAGAATCGAAAAAGAACTAATTTGGATGTGTATAACTCAAGTTATGAAGATTAGTATGAGAAAAAAGGGCCAAAAATCGCGAAGAACAGTAGCTTCAGGTCTCATTTCTACTAACGGACACAGTTGCGCTGTGCCCTAAGTCATTTGGGGCGCAGCTGCGCTGTGCCCAAGGCTTAATTGGGCGCAGCTGTGCCCAAAGTATGTCAGGTGTGACTGCTTTGACCTATTTTAGTAAAATAGGCATAACGTTTTCATACGAACTCCGATTGAGGTGATTCAAGATGATCCAGAACGAGGACGAATAGACCTACAACTTTTATTCTTTAGGTTGTTCAATTTGAGGTCTAGAACAGGGGTCAAAATGGTTATTTGTGGGACTATTGTGTTTTTGGGGACAATCGGAGGGCGTCGGGCATGCACGTATGCAAGTGTAGTGCTCTTGATGATAAAAGATGTTGTTCTAAGTTATAGAACATGAATATTATGAAGTATAATGATGATTAACATTAATAAATGATACATTAGATAAGTTGTATATGCATACCAAGCACACATAAGAGAAGCAAATTGGGCGTGTGACGAATAAACGTCGAAACGCCGTGATAAGTGATAATGAACGTAAAAAGTGTTTTAAATCAAATGAAATGAATATTATAAGATATTGAATAGTGTTAATATAAAACCATTAAGTAGTCCTAGCAAGACTTAAACACTTGAATGAACTTCAAATATTAAATATAATGAGATATAAGTCGAAAGTTAACACAATCAAATTGAACATTGTGTATTTGTGATAGGAAAGGTTATGAGGCGTAGATTAAAGTTTACATTACAACTACTATATGTTGCTATGTGACTAATAGTTGATGTGTATGATTATATAATTGTGTAGGGCACGTGAAGTGCAGATATCTGTAAGCTGTTAAACTGTTATTGGTAAACAACGATCAAGGAAAGTCTTTCAGTTCCTATTTGCTATGTGAACTTGATGATGAACTGTTTTAACTCTTTATTATAAATAGTATGATGTGTTATATATATGTTGAAACCATGGAACGTTCAAGTCAACATCTGACTACGTTGATTGAGTAATGAATGTTGATTAAGTAAGGAACTCAATCTTTATATTTGATATTTGAACAGCAACATATATGTTATGTTAGTTCAATGTTTAAGAGATATATGTTGAGCATGTTATTATGTTTTAAGTGATGCATGAAAACTGTTAGATTTTGCTGGGCTGTCGAGCTCAACCTTGCAAATAACCATTTTTGCAGGTTAAGGATTGATGATGACATTATGTGTTACTTGAATGAAGTGGATCAGAAATAATATACGAAGATGTATATTTTAGCTAAAGTTGCTATTTCCTTAAACTATGATTAAGACTCATGAGATGTAGTAAATGTTTTATGATGTATCGTTTTATATTGAGTTGTAAAGCTAAAGTTCGAGTTATCTAATATGTAAAGGTTATCGAATTGAAATGTAAAATTCTATATGATAACAGTGATCAAGTGAATCATAAAATAAGATTGATTCAAAGACATGTAGTTGATAAATGTTTTGATTCAGGGAATTAAAGTAAGAAGACATAAAAGTTTAAATTATTCTGCATTATATAAAGTTTAACATCGAATAACGGTGTAAAATTAGAAGTTTGATGTATTGTTAATGACCGAAGTCGAGAATTAAATTGTATGAATTTTTGGGTCGTTACATATAATATTCGATTGGTCGGGGAATATTTATTTTAACAAGGAATATTCGTACGACGGCACAATCATTGGTGGACCCCACAACGAAAGTATTGTTGTAGTTAGAAAACGATAGAATTATCTTTTTATAAAAATAACGGCGAAAGTTTTACCGTTGAACTACCCGGTGGTAAAAGTACAGTAATACGCGTGGTTGCATAGTAGCACACGGTAATGATTATTGATGCTTACGTGAGAAGTCACTCAGTTATACTCAATTATTGCTACAATAATTACGACATAATATCTCTCATATTATTGATTCAATTATTGTCACAGTATCATCTGCATAATATCTTATATTATTAAATGAATAATTGAGACGATAAAGTTATTCATATTATTATTTGCAATATTGACATTGTCTAGAAAGTTCTGTCAATGAGAGATTTGGTCACCTAATTGCGCGCCAATGAGGAGAAATCCTTATCGAAAAGCCCCCTCTTTCTTGGGAATGATCTGGTTGTTAAATATTATGAGTTATAATATTAATGATAAATAAGTTCGTGTTGATTAAAGATGAAATTGATATTTTCATTGTGTTGGGATTATTAGTGTTAGTGGAAATCGACATCTATTTCAATAATAATTGATGTCTGGAGGTTATATTGACCGATCAAGTAATTAATCAGATAAATGAGCAATTAATTGCTATTAATTCACATGCTTATAACTATTTGTTCACATGCATGCACTATTAGGGGAGTTGATGCAAGATTGATAATATTTGCATGACTAAATTAAAAATAGAGGTATAGATGAAGGTACTATACCGTAACTATTTTTTTCACATATGTGTACTATTGATTCACATGATGTACTATTAAGGGAGGTGGTGCAAGTTTGATAATACTTGCAGGACTAAATTAAAAATGAAGGAAAAGATGAAGGTATTATACTATAATATTTTGAGCCCCAAAATGTGCAATTATCGAAACTATATTTTCCTATAAATAGAAGCTCATTCTTCTTTCATTCTCACCAATTCACTAAAACTCATAAGAGAAATTATAGAAAAAGAAGCTATAGAGATGGAAGCTTTAGAGAGAAAGTAGAAGAGAAGTCTGCTACCTCACTATTCTAGTATTGAGTCTTCTTCTGAGGTAAGGGATATTATTTTTTTGTATTCATAAGAATAATATTGTCTTCCATACTCTGTAGTATGTGAGTAATATTATTTCGTCTCGTATTCCTAATAATACCCTCATTTTGTTAAAGTATTGCTTCTATACTCCGTGAAATTAGTAGAATATCCTTGAAATTTGTGTTTCATCTAGTATCGTTTTACAAGGATATTTTCTGCACATTCTTGTTAAATTTTAAGCTTTTCATGTCGGAGTACTGTCCATGTGTACTATTCATTTATGCGGTACTATTCACAAAGTACTATTCATTGGGTACTATTCACAAAGTACTATTCACGAGTACTATTCACGAGTACTATTCACAAAGTACTATTCCCAAAGTACTATTTATAATGTACTATTCACTTTGGTACTATTCACCCAGGGAATTAATCATGACAAAAATTGATTTCTTTTGTTGTCCAAATCATTTTTGATACAATATTATTCTTGAATTTTACTCCACAAAGCAGTATCATGTTGACAATTTGGACATTATTGAATTCTGGATAAATTAAATTATAAATCTTTAAAAATTTATCCTTTGCTTTCTTTTAATTGAATTCTTATATCATTGTCATCATCCTCATGCTTATATTGTGATAAAATTCATCTGTGGCTTACGTGCATAGTTGTACTATTGATTGGTATGATTATGACCAGGGATTATTCGGTATAATCATGACCGTAATGTTACAAATGATGTGGTAAAAATCCTCATTGGCCTATAGTGCATTGATGGACAGTTGTAGGTATGATTATGACCATGGATTATTCAATATAATCATGACCATTGATGATTACATGATATCATTGGCCCGTAGTGCAGGGATGATTCGATGATGTGGTTTATTTATTAAGCTGAGTCTCAGCGATAAAATTGATGATAAACTTTTTAAATCATAGAAGATAGTAGATAGCATGCTCTACTTGACTCTTCTAATGGATTGCTTGTTCACCGCAGATTAAACTTGATGTTTATTATATTTTATCGGTTTAACACTTTATTGAAGGCTAACGATAATTTATTACGCATTATCTTAGTCATAATATTTCTTCTTTGGGCTAGTTGAGCTCACCCTTTTGCTTTCATTATTCTCTTGAGAAATGAGAACGTGGTTGGGACTAGTCGGGGAACAGAGTGACGGTCCGAGATGGTGGCTATAGTAGTCCTCACTATTTTATGAAATAGTATGATAATAAATATAATGAGGACTTCATTTGAGTTTGAATACTGCATAGAAGACAATATTCATATTAAAACTATCAACTTATGTTTTGTCATATTTTACACGACAGTTGTATAATTAAGTTGTATTTGAATTTTGTACCATGTATTTGGCGACTCAGAATGGGTGATGTATACCTATTTTGGGGGCGTCACAGTTGGTATCAAAGCTTAGGGATATGATCCCTGGCTGAGATGTGAGACAAGAACTAGGAGGGGAGAGACGGGAAATTCCTTCGCTAGTATGACCTACCTAAGTTTATTTGGTATTTATTTGGTTGGTCAGAGTATAGGGATAATATATGACATGTCAATTAACCCTTGTTTTGTGGCAGTATTTGAAAATGGGATCCAAAGTTTATTGGAGAGCCAAAACCACTTAAGGCGGAGACGTGGATAAAGCAGATCACCGAGATATTTGATGTCTTGGGATGCTCCGAGGAGCAAAAGGTTCCCTTTTCCACCTTTATGTTGCGTGGAGATGCAGATTACTGGTGGGAATCGGTAAAGCGTACTCAACCTGCCGCGATGAAGATTTCTTGGGAGAAGTTCCAAGAACTGTTCAACGACAAGTACTTTCCCGAAAGTATTCGTCATATGAAGGAGGTAGAGTTTATCAAGCTGGAGCAAAACAACATGACCGTGTCACAGTACGAAGCTAAATTTTCCAAGTTGTCCCGGTTTTCGTCCCATTTGGTTGATAATGAGGAGAGAATGACGCGGATGTTTATAAGAGGTTTGAAACCCGAGATACGTCAATATCTAATTTCTCACCAATTGTGTTTGTATTCAGATGTTGTAAATAGGGCTCAGTTATTGGAGCGCGATAACGAGTCAACCCAACCAAGATAGAGCAGCCGACAAATCGATAATACCAGTGGTAGCAGTCATCGAAGCGGTGACAACAAACGTGGAGGGAATCAACATGCCAGAAATGGTAACCACTTCGGTGCTAATCATGCCCAAGACAATAAAAGTGGGAATTTCAAGAAGAGGAGATTCAATAATGATGGAAGGACGTCAACACCAGCACCTGTTGTTAAGGAAGGAGAACGACCGTCGGTCGTATGTTACAAATGTAGACGGGAGTGACACATCAGTCCAAACTGTATGAAACAGTCCAAAGCATGTTACAATTATGGATGAGAAGGTCACCTAGCCCGATTTTGTCGTGCACCGAAGTCAAGTCTAGTTGGGATGGCGGCATCAAAGGTCGTCCTAGACAAGACAAAACCGGTAGTTCAAGGGAGAGCGTTTGTCATAACTTTCCTAAAAGTGAGGAATCCAAACGAGGTGATCACGGGTAAGCTAAACATAAACTCTAGCGAAGTCTATACCTTATTTGATACCAGTTCTACCCATTCTTTTATTTCTCCTACTTGCGTTCAACGTTTAAATTTAACTCTAGAGAAATTAGACTTTGATTTATCTGTTGAAACTCCATTGGGAGAAACATTCATTACATCCACTGTTTATAAGTCTTGTTTGGTTCAACTCGGTACCCTCACATTACCTGTCGATCTTATTTCCTTAAAAATACTTACATTTGATGTGATTTTAGGGATTGATTGGTTAACTAAGCATCATGCAAAAATTTATTATTTTCGTAAGGTTAATAGCTTTTATATTCCTAACCAACCTATTATGCGAATTCAAGCAACCAAACCACTAAAGTCAATCACTGTCATATCAAGCCATAAAGCTATTCGTTTATTGAAAAATGGATGTCAAGCTTTCTTTGCACATGTCACAGATTTAAACAAAAATACGTCAGATTTGAATGATATTTATATTGTTAATAAATTTACTGACGTATTCCATGAAGAACTTCCTGGCCTACCCCTAGAGCGTGAAATTAAATTTTATATCGACCTTGAATCCGGTACAAAACCCATTTCCAAAGCCCCATATCGAATGGCTCCTATTGAACTTCAGAAGTTAAAAACCCAACTACAGGAATTTTTAGACATCGGTTTCATTCGTCCTAGTACATCTCCTTGCCCTGTTCTATTCGTGAAGAAAAAATATGGAAGTATGCGACTTTGTATTGATTATCGGGAGTTGAATCATGTCACCATCAAAAATAGGTACCCGTTACCTCGTATTGATGATCTGTTTGACCAGTTACAAGGCACCAAATTCTTTTCAAAGATTGATCTTCATTCCAGATATCATCAATTAAAGATTAAAACTGATGATATTCTAAAGACTGCTTTCAGAACTCGGTACGGGCATTACGAATTCCTAGTCATGTCTTTTGAATTGACTAATGCTCCTGCTGCCTTCATGGATATAATGAACCGAGTATTCAAGGAATATTTGGATCACTTTGTGGTCGTCTTTATTGATGACATCCTCATTTACTCCAAAAGCCATGAAGATCATGAGCAACACATGAGGCTGATACTCCAAAAGCTTCCTGAAAACAAGTTATATGCCAAGTTGAAGAAATGTGAGTTCTGGCTTGAGGAAGTTGTAAGACCCCAACTTTTATGAATAAAGATTAATTTTTCTCGAAATATATTTTTGAATATTATGGTGTGGATTTGAAACCCGAGATACGTCAATACTTAATTTCTCACAAACTATGTTTGTATTCAGATGTTGTAAACAGGGCTCAGTTATTGGAGCGCGATAACGAGTCAACCCAACCAAGAGAGAGCAGCCGACAAAATGATAATACCAGTGGTAGCAGTCATCGAAGTGGTGACAACAAACGTGCAGGGAATCAACATGCCAAAAATGGTAACCACTTCGGTGGAAATCATGGCCAAGATAATAGAAGTGGAAATTTCAAAAAGAGGAGATTCAACAATGATGGAAAGACATCATCACCAACACCTGTTGTTAACGAAGGGGAACGATAGCCAATCGTATGTTACAAATGCGGAAGGGAGGGACATATCAGTCCAAACTGTACGCAACAATTCAAAGCGTGTTATAATTGTGAAAGAGAAGGTCACCTAGTCCGATTTTGTCATGCACCGAAGTCAAGCCCAACTGGGATGGAGGCATCAAAGGTCGTTCTAGACAAGACAAAACCGGTAGTTCAAGGGAGAGCGTTTGTCGTAACTTCCCAAAAAGCGAGGAATGTGAACGAGGTGATCACAGGTAACTCTAGCGAAGTATATACCTTATTTGATATCGGTTCTACCCATTCTTTTATTTCTCCTACTTGCGCTCAACATTTAAATTTGACTCTGGAGAAATTAGACTTTGACTTATCTGTTGAAACTCCGTTGGGAGAAACCTTCATTACATCCATTGTTTATAAGTCTTGTTTGGTTCAACTCGGTACCCTCACATTACCTGTCGATCTTATTTCCTTAAAAATACTTGCATTTGATGTGATTTTAGGGATTGATTAGTTAACTACGCATCATGCACAAATTGATTATTTTTGTAAGGTTGTTAGCTTTTATATTCCTAACCAACCTATTATCCGAATTCAAACAACGAAACCACTAAATTCAATCACTGTCATATCAAGCCATAAAGTTATTTGTTTATTGAAAAACGAATGTCAAGCTTTCTTAGCACATGTCATGGATTTAAACAAAAATACGTCAGATTTGAATGATATTTCTATTGTTAATAAATTTCCTGACGTATTCTGTGAGACCCCGAATTTTATGAAATAAAAGTATTCAATTTTTCTATTTTGGTAAATAGTTAAATTGATTAAAGTTTAAAGTTAAGGGTAATATGTGAAATTTTTTTCAAAGTAATCAAGTTGATATAAAATATTCATTGTGTCGGGGAATATTCTTTTTATCGGGGAATATCCGTACGACGGTACAATCATTTGTGGACCCCACAACGGAATTATTGTCGGATTGAGAAAAAGACAAAATATTTTTATGAAAATAACGGCGGAAGTTTTACCGTTAACTGTTGAAACACCCTTGTTAAAAAAAAATGATGTCTGCGTGGTTGCATAAGTAGCACACGGTATTGATTATTGATGCATATGTGATAAGTCGCTCAGTTTTGTTTTATTGGTATTATTAATGTAATAAAACAGAAAAGCTTTTTATATAAAAAAGAATACTTTTATAAAGTTATTCGTTTTATTAGGCTAATAGTAAAATCTTTTAATATAAAACAGAATACTTTTATAAAGTTATACATTTCATTAAACAATAATTAGAATATATTATATTTTATTATGCATAATGTTTGCATAGTAAAATCTTTTATAAAGTTATTCGTTTTATTAGATTATAAATAGAATATATTATATTTTATTTAAAAGATTTTGCTTTAAATATGGACCGTCAAATTAAAGTAAATCAATCTGGACCGTTCATGAGTTAGTTACTATGCAGTCTATTTTTCTATAAATAGAAGCTCATTCTTTCATTATTTCTTACGAATTCACTGAAACTCTAGAGAGAGAAACTATAGAGAGAGTTCTTCTTCTATAATCTTGAGCGTATTTCTTTAGAGTTTAAGAAAGCTTTGAGCGTAGTGCAAGTTTTCTTCAAGTATATTCCCGCCCTACCAGTCGGAATACTTTTCTTTTTAAGGTAGGGGATATAATTGTCGTACTCGTAAAGGATATTATTATTATTATAGTAAGGAGTATTATTTCTTTTGTATTCATGAAGAGAACTTTTGTTATTCCATTTTTTATTATTCTGTTTGAATAACCTGTATACGCGGGCTACCCTATACTTGGTGAAATTCTTCTATTATTCCATTCTTTATTATTCTGTTGGAATATCCTGTCTGTGCGTTGTACGCCGGACCTGGTTCCGTCATCTGTGGCCTGTAGTGCATAGATGGACTTGGTATGATTATGACCAGGGATTATTCGGTATAATCATGACCGTAATATTGCAAATGATGTGGAAAAAGTCCTCATTGGCCCGTAGTGCATTGATGGACAATTTTTTGTATGATTATGGCTATGGATTCTCTTCGGCCAAGGGTGCAAAGATGAATTGTTTTATAGCACGATCAGGACCGTTGATAAAAACATGATTATCTTTCGCCCGTAGTGCATGGATAATTTGTGGTTGTGATACTAATGAAAAAGTCCTCATTGGCCCGTAGTGCATTGATAGACAATTTTTAGTATGATTATGGCTATAGATTCTCTTCGGCCAAGGGTGCAAAGATGAATTGTTTTATGGCATGATCAGGACCATTGATGAAAACACGATTATCTTTGGCCCGTAGTGCATGGATAATTCGTGGTCGTGATATTAACGAATATCCTTAGCCGTAGTGCATGGATAATTCAGTGATATAGATTGATTATCGAGATGAGTCTCAGCGATGAAATCTAAATTCATGGATGTGATATTAACGAATATCCTTGGCGTAGTAGTGCGGGGTGATTCGATGATGTGGATTATTTATTAAAATTCGAGTCTCGTGATAAAATATTTATTATACACTTTTAATTAAGTAGAAGATAGTAGATATCATGCTCTACTTGACTCTTCTAAAATACAGTTCTATGTCTTTGGCATGTAGTGCAAAGATGAATTGTTAATGAATATCTTTGGCCGTATTTCAAAGTTGAATTTATTAGTATGATTATGAGCATGAATTCTGATTTGGTATAACCATGATTTTTGATGTTTCAGGTGAAGATAGGTGATGAAAATTATCTTAAATCACAGGTTGTGAAGAGGAATTTAGAACCACAATTATGATTATGAGTTATTCATATGATTGTGGGCGAGAACTGATTGATTTATTTTACATGGATAAAACATTATTGGTGGACTTTTAACATAGAGAAGATAATAGACCTTATGATCTATTTGACTCTTCTAATGGATTGCTCGTTCCGCTGCAACTATGGTTGAAAAGATTTATCATCTACCATATGTTCTAAATCTCTGATTTATTATTGATGAAAGCTATTGATAATTTAACTATCTTTAGTCATGATATTCTTTACTGGGCTACTTGTGCTCACCCTTTCTGCTTCACAATTTCTTTCAGGTAATAAGATTGTTATCGTAAGAGTGTTGTCGGGTCGAGCAGGGATAATAGGGGAATAGAACGGTGGTCTCTAGCTGTGGAGGTTCTCCCTAAACAGTATAGAAAAGTGTGTTGTATTCTATACATTATTTAGTAGTTATATTTGGTGAATCAAATAGGGTGAGGCGAACCCAACTTTGGAAGGGTGTTTTGCCACTATCATATAAGATGTCTAATGACATACAACCTCGTGTTATCATAAGATAGGATTGTGTGCATCCATTTGCTGAGTATATCTACGGGCACTACCTATATGATCTTGGAGTTTATTTGAAATATAATACTCACATGGAGACAGTGGAGATAGTTATATGTCAAGAGAAGACTCACCATTGGAAAGAAGATGATAGTAATCTTCTCGTTTTTCTTTGGGGTCTATTGGGTCAACCAAGGATAATTCTATGGCCATATGATATCTATTATAACCTAGACGCATGGCCTCCCATGTACGAAGGTTTCCTTGAGCATTTCCCAAAGATTTTAAATTCTAAAACAGTTTTTGACTATACTTTTATGTAAAGTACCATTGTAAGGTTGTGGTTGAGGCACTATGAGAGTTACATACATTTGTATTAAAACTCACAGTTAACTGTGGTCGTATTCTATACGACAGCTCAATAGTTGTCTAAATGAAGTTGTATTTGAATTTTGTACCATGTATCTGGCGACTCAGAATGGGTGATGTATACCTAATTTTGGGGGCGTCACATATTCCCTGAAGAACTTCCTGGCCTACCCACAGAGCGTGAAATTGAATTTTGTATCAAACTTGAATCCGGTATAAAACACATTTCCAAAGCCCCATATCGAATGGCTCCTATTGAATTTTAAGAGATAAAAACCCAACTACATCAATTTTTAGATATCGGTTTCATTCGACCTAGTACGTCTCCTTGGGGTGCTCATGTTCTATTCGTGAAGAAGAAATATGGAAGTATGCGACTTTGTATTGATTATTTGGAGTTGAATCATGTCACCATCAAAAATAGGTACCCGTTGCCTCGCATTAATGACCTGTTTGACCAGTTGCAAGGCGCTAAATTCTTTTCAAAGATCGATCTTCGTTCTGGATATCATCAGTTAAAGATTAAAACTGATGACATTCCAAAGACTGCTTTCAGAAATCAGTACGGGCATTACGAATTCTTAGTCATGTCTTTTTGGATTGACTAATGCTACTGTTGCCTTCATAGATATGATGAACCGAGTATTCAAGGAATATTTGGATCACTTTTTGGTCGTCTTTATTGATGACATCCTCATTTACTCCAAAAGCCGTGAAGATCATGAGCAACACTTGAGGCTGATACTCCAAAAGCTTCGTGAACATAAGTTATATTCCAAGTTGAAGAAATGTGAGTTCTGGCTTGAGGAAGTAGCATTCTTTGGGCACGTAATATCAATGACCCGGCAAAGATTGAAGCAATTCAAAGCTGGGAGCAACCTAAGTCAGTGACCGAAGTACGTAGCTTTCTCGACTTAGCTGGTTATTATCGGAGATTCGTAGAAGGGTTTTCTCAAATCACTACTCCATTAACTCAGCTGACTCAGAAAGATACAAAATTGGGTTGGAGCGAGGAATGTGAGAAGAATTTTCAAGAACTCAAGAAGAGACTCATTTCAGCACCTGTTCTGACAATACCATCTGGCTCGGAGGGATTTGTCATCTACGGTGATGCTTCAGGCAAAGGGTTAGGATGTGTTCTCATGCAACATGGGAAAGTCATAGCCTATGCCACACAACAACTCAAAGAATATGAGAGGAATTATCCTACTCATGATCTAGAGTTGGCAGCTATCGTTTTTGCGCTTAAGATTTGGAGGCATTACCTGTATGGAGATAAGCTGGAGATCTATACGGATCATAAAAGCCTCAAATATTTCTTCACTCAAAAGGAACTCAACATACGGCAACGACATTAGCTTGAGTTGTTGAAAGATTACAATCATACCATTCAATACCATCCTGGAAAAACGAACGTAGTAGCTGACGCTTTGAGTAGATGATCATATGCGGGTACAAGTACGATATTGTCAATGCAAAGGCCCATTTTGTATGACTTACAAAGGATGGAGATAGAGTTAAAGACTCTAGGGACCCATGTGATGATGGCGAATATACGAGTAGAACCGACTTTAATCGATAAAGTTAAAGCTGCTCAAGCTACAGACCTGGAGCTGATGCGCATGAGGAAGAAAGTGCAAGAATGTGACGCCCCCAAAATTAGGTATACATCACCCATTCTGAGTCGCCAGATACATGGTACAAAATTCAAATACAACTTCATTTATATTAACTATTGAGTACATGCGTATAGAATACGACCACAGTTAACTGTGAGTTTTAATACAAATGTATGTAACTCTCATGGTGCTTCGACCACAACCTTACAATGGTACTTACATAAAAGTATAGTCAAAAACTGTTTTAGAAATTAAAATCTTTGGGAAGTGCTCAAGAAACCTTCGTATGGGGGAGGCCATGCGTCTAGGTTATAATAGATATCATATGGCCACAGAATTATCCTTAGTTGACCCAATAGACCCCAAAGAAAAACGAGAAGATTACTATCATCTTCTTTCCAATGGTGAGTCTTCTCTTGACATATAAATATCTCCGTTGTCTCCAAGTGAAAATTATATTTCACATAAACCCCAAGATCATATAGGTAGTGCCCGTAGATATACTCAGCAAGTGGATGCGCACAACCTTGTCTTATGATAACACGAGGTTGTATGTCATTAGACATCTTGTATGATAGTGGCAAAACACCCTTCCAAAGTTGGGTTCGCCTCACCTTATTTGATTCACCAAATATAACTACTAAATGATGTATATAATACAACACACTTTTCTAAACTGTTTAGGGAGAACCTCCACAGCTAAAGACCACCGTTCTATTCCCCTATTATCCCCGCTCGACCCGGCAACACTCTTACGGCAACACTCTTATTACCTGAAAGGAATTGTGAAGCAGAAAGGGTGAGCACAACTAGCCTAGTAAAGAATATCATGACTAAAGATAATTAAATTATCAATAGCTTTCATCAATAATAAATCAGAGATTTAGAACATATAGTAGATGATAAAACTTTTCAACCATAGTTGCAGCGGATCGAGCAATCCATTAGAAGAGTCAAATAGACCATAAGGTCTATTATCTTCTCTATGTTAAAAGTCCACCAATAATGTTTTATCCATGTAAAATAAATCAACAGTTCCTATCCACAATCATATGAATAACTCATAATCACAATTGTGGTTCTAAATTCCTCTTCGCAACCAGGACGAAGATAATTTTCATCACCTATCTTCACCTGAAACACCAAAAATCATGGTTATACCAAATCACAATTCTTGTTCATAATCATACTAATAAATTCATCTTTGCAATACGGCCAAAGATATTCATTAACAATTCATCTTTACACTACAAGCCAAAGACATAGAACTGTATTTTAGAAGAGTCAAGTAGAGCATGATATCTACTATCTTCTACAAATTAAAAGTGTATAACCAATATTTTATCGCTGAGACTCAGCTTAAATAATCCACATCACCGAATTATCCATGCAGTACGGCCAAGGATATTCGTTAGAATCACATCCATGAATTATCCATGCACTACGGCCAAAGATATTCATTATTATCACATCCATGAATTAATATTTCATCGCTGAGACTCAGCTCAATAATTAATCCACATCATCGAATCATCCCTGCACTACAGGCCAAGGATATTCATTAGTATCACGACCACAAATTATCCATGCACTACGGGCCAAAGATAATCGTGTTTTCATCAACGATCCTGATCATGCCATAAAACAATTCATCTTTGCACCCTTGGCCGAAGAGAATCCATAGCCATAATCATACCAAAAACTGTCCATCAATGCACTACGAGCCAATGAGGACTTTTTCCACATCATTTGTAACATTACGGTCATTATTATACCGAATAATCCCTGGTCATAGTCATACCAAGTCCATCTATGCACTACGGCCAAAGATGACTTTTAACACAATATAAGCATGATGACAATGATATAAGAATTCAATAAAACAAGTTCAAGAATTAATTTGTCAAAGAACCAATAACGTCCAAATTGTCAACATGATACTGCTTTGTAGAGAAAAATTCAAGAATGCTCAGAAGAATATTTCCATGAAAAAATACTGGATGAAGCGCAATTATCAAGGATATTCCACTAATTTCATGGAGTATAGAAGTCAAAACTTTAACCAACTGAGTATAATAAAGAATGGAATAACAAAAGAAATCACCATGCATGTGGTACTTGGCATGATGAGTTATTCCAATGTAATAATAAGTAACGGATCCAGTCGTCGTAAAATTACAGACCGAAGCGGGATGTTCCAATGTAATAATACTGAGATGGAACCGGTCCCGCCAGAAAAACGCTCAAAATGGATATTCTAACGTAAAAATAATAAAGAGGCGGAACCCGTGTCCCAAGTAAAACGCATGTATGCAGGATATTCTAACAGAATAATAATAAAGACGGAATAATAGAAGAATGTCACCAAGTATAGGGTAGTCCGCGTATACTGGTTATTCCTGCAGAATAATAAAGAATAGAATAACAGAAGTTCTCTTCATGAATACAAAAGAAATAATACCCCTTACGAGTACAACAAATAATATCCCCTACCGTAAAAGAAGAGTATTCCGACTAGTAGGGAGAGGATATACTCGAAGAAAACTTGCACTATGCTCAAAACTTTCTTAAACTCTAAAGAAATACACTCAAGATTATAGAAGCAGAACTCTCTCTATAGTTTCTCTCTCTAGAGTTTCAGTGAATTCGTAAGAAATAATGAAGGAATGTGCTTCTATTTATAGAAGAATGGACTGCATAGTAACTAATTTATGAACGGTCCAGATTGATTTACTTTAATCTGACGGTCCATATTTAAAGCAAAATCTTTTAAATAAAATAAAATATATTCTATTTATAATCTAATAAAACGAATAACTTTATAAAAGATTTTACTATGCAAACACTATGCATAATAAAATATAATATATTCTATTTATTGTCTAATAAAACAGATAACTTTATAAAAGTATTACATTTTATATAAAAAGATTTTACTATGCAAAACACTATGCACAATAGAATATAATATATTCTATTTATAGAATAACTTTATAAAAGTATTCTGTTTTATATAAAAAGCTTTTCTATTTTATTACATTAATAATACCAATAAAACAAAACTGAGTGACTTATCACATAAGCATCAATAATCAATACCATACTATTTACAAAAATAGAAAAAAAAATTGAATACTTTTATTTCATAAAATTTGGGGTCTCACAAAGAAGGTGTTATTCCAGAAACAAGAATCGATGAAGAAGGAATACTTCGAGTCAACTCCAGACTTTGTGTTCCTAACGATTCTGACTTGAAGTATAAAATCATGATGGAGGCACACAACACACCGTTTGCAATCCATCTTGAGAGTACCAAAATGTATCGTGATCTTCGAGATATATTTTGGTGCAGCAATATGAAGAGAGAGATAGCGGGGTTTATCTCAAGGTGTCTAACTTGTCAACGAGTCAAGGCGGAG
This sequence comes from Panax quinquefolius, assembly GCA_020205615.1. Classification (NCBI taxonomy): domain Eukaryota; kingdom Viridiplantae; phylum Streptophyta; class Magnoliopsida; order Apiales; family Araliaceae; genus Panax; species Panax quinquefolius. The sequence goes on from CM035170.1 coordinate 54,290,299, forward strand.
CATCAAGTGCCAAAAGGTCCATTGCAACCACTTGAAATTCCAAAATGGAAGTGAAAGCACATTACCATGGATTTCGTTACTGGTCTTCCCAAGGTTTCTCAAGGCATAGATGTGATTTGGGTCATTGTTGATAGATTGACCAAGTTTGCTCATTTCTTACCGATGAGAGAAACTTATACACTTGAATGTCTTGCTCATATATACATAAACAAGATTTTAAGATTACATGGTATGCCAGTATCCATAGTTTCTGATCGAGACCCAAGATTCACTTCACGATTTTGGGTTAGTTTGCAAAAAGCTATGGGCACGAATTTACGATTTAGTTCGGCAAATCATCCTCAAACGGACGGGCAGTCGGAGAGAACTATTCAAACTCTTGAAGATTTATTAAGACTCTGTGTCCTTGACTTCAAAGGAAGTTGGGACAAGTTCTTACCATTGGTGGAGTTTTCCTACAACAACAGTTATCAAGCAAGTATTGGCATGGCTCCATTTGAGGCGTTATATAGAAGAAAGTGTCATTCTCCAGTATGTTGGGATGAGGTGGGTGAAGCAACATTGTTGGGACCAGAGTTGGTATGAAAAAGATTCAACGTATAAAAACCTCACAAGATCAACAAAAGAGTTATGTTGATCTTCATCGAAAGGACGTGGAATTCAATATTGGAGATCATGTGTTGTTACGTGTTGCTCCATGGAAAGGTGTTACGAGATTTGGAAAGAGAGGAAATCTCAATCCTCGATTCATTGGCCCATTTTTAATCCTCGATCGAGTAGGAACTGTGGCCTATAGACTCGCCTTACTGCCAAGAATGTCTCGTGTTCATAACATTTTTCATATATCTATGTTACGTAAATATATGAAAGACCCGAACCACATTATTGAATTAGAACTGGACGAGATAGCGGAAGATTTAACATATGAGGAGGTACCTGTTAAAATCTTGGATAAGAAGGATCATATTCTACGCTCCAAGGTTATACCTCAAGTCAAAGTTTTGTGGAGAAACCACGATGTTGAGGAAATGAGCTGGGAGTTAGAATCTGAAATGAAGTCAAGGTATCCTCACCTCTTCGACATACCAGGTACGCACCCTAATTTTGAGGATGAAATTTCATAAGAAGGGGAGGTTGTAAGACCCCAACTTTTATGAATAAAGATTAATTTTTCTCGAAATATATTTTTGAATATTATGGTGTGGATTTGATATAATATTATAGTTGTGGGTATAATTTATAAATTTTGCAATGTAAGCAAATGGTTATATAATATTTGATTGGTCAGGGAATATTCGTACGATGGCACAATCATTGGTGGACCCCACAACGGAAGTATTGTCGTAGTTAGAAAACGATAGAATTATCTTTTTATAAAAATAACTGTGAAAGTTTTACCGTTAAACTGTTGAACTACCCGGTGGTAAAAGTACAGTAATACGCGTGGTTGCATAGTAGCACACGATATTGATTATTGATGCTTACGTGAGAAGTCACTCAGTTATACTCAATTATTATTATGATGAATTGTTGCGATAATATCTTTCATATTATTGATTCAATTATTGTCACAGTATCATCTGCATAATATTTTATATTATTAAATCAATAATTGAGACGACATAGATATTCATATTATTATTTGCAATATTGACAATGTCTAAAAAATTTTGTCAAGGAGAGGTTTGGTGACCTAATTGTGCGCCAATAGGGAGAAATCCTTATCGGAAAGCCCCCTCTTTCCTGGGAATGATCTGGTTGTTAAATATTGTGAGTTATAATATTAATGATGAATAAGTTCGTGTTGATTAAAGATAAAATTGATATTTCCATTATGTTGGGATTATTAGTGTTAGTGGAAATCGACATCTATTTCGATAATAATGGATGTCTGAAGGTTATATTGACCAATCGGGTAATTAATCGGATAAATGAGAAATTATAGCAATTCACATGCTTATAACTATTTGTTCACATGTGTGTACTATTAATTCACATTCATGTACTATTAGGGGAGGTGGTGCAAGATTGATAATACTTGCATGACTAAATTAAAAATAAAGATATAGATGAAGGTACTATACTATAATTAATTTTTTCACATGATTGTACTATTTATTCACATGATTGTACTATTGATTCACAAGATGTACTATTAGGGGAGGTGGTGCAAGTTTGATAATACTTGCAGGACTAAATTAAAAATGAAGGAAAAGATGAAAGTATTATACTGTAATATTTCGAGCCCCAAAACGTGCAATTATCGAAACTATATTTTCTTATAAATAGAAGCTCATTCTTCTTTCATTCTCACCAATTCACTAAGACTCACAAGAGCAATTATAGAAAGAGAAGCTTTAGAGAGAAAGTAGAAGAGAAGTCTGCTACCTCACTATTCTAGTATCCAGACTTCTTCTGAGGTAAGGGATATTATTTTTTTCAGTATTCATAGGAATAATATTGTCTTCCATACTCTGTAGTATGTGAGTAATATTATTTCATCTCGTATTCCTGATTATACCCTCATTTTGTTAAAGTATTGCTTCTATACTCCGTGAAATTAGTAGAATATTCTTGAAATTTACGCTTCATCTAGTACCGTTTCACAAGGATATTTTCTGCACATTCTTGTTAAATTTTAAACTTTTCATGTCGGAGTACTGTCAATGGGTAGTATTCATTTTAATGGTACTATTCACAAAGTACTATTTTCGGGGTACTATTCATAAAGTACTATTCATGGGTACTATTCACAAGTACTATTCATAAAGTACTATTCATGGGGTACTATTCACTCGGGTATTATTTACCCGGAGAATTATTCATGACAAAAATTGATTTCTTTGTTGTCCAAATCATTTTTGATACAATATTATTCTTGAATTTTACTCCACAAAGCAGTATCATGTTGACAATTTGGATATTATTGAATTCTTGATAAATTAAATTTTAAATCTTTAAAAGTTTATCCTTTGCTTTCTTTTAATTGAATTCTTATATCATTGTCATCATCCTCGTGTTTATATTGTTATAAAAGTCATATGTGGCTTACGTGCATAGATGTACTATTGATTGGTATGATTATGACCAGGGATTATTCGGTATAATCATAACTGTAATGTTACAAATGATGTGGTAAAAATCCTCATTGGCATGTAGTGCATTGATGGACAGTTGTTGGTATGATTATGACCAGGGATTATTCGGTATAATCATGACCATTGATGATTACATGAATATCCTTGGCCCATAGTGCAGGGATGATTCGATGACGTGGTTTATTTATTAAGCTGAGTCTCAGCGATTAAAGTTGATGAAAAACTTTTTAAATCATAGAAGATAGTAGATATTATGCTCTACTGACTCTTCTAATGGATTGATTGTTCCGCTGCAGTTAAACTTGATGTTTATTATATTTTATCAGTTTAACAATGTTGAAGGCTAACGATAATTTATTCTGCATTATCTTAGTCATAATATTTCTTACTGGGCTAGTTGAGCTCACCCTTTTGCTTTCATTCTTCTCTTCAGAAAATGAGAACGTAGCTAGGACTAGTCGGGAAACGGAGTGACAGTCCAGATGTTTGCATTAGTAGTCCTCACTATTCAGTGAAATAGTGCGATAATAATTATAATGAGGACTTTATTTGAGTTTGGATACTCTCTACAAGACATTATCCGTGTTGAAACTCTCAGCTACGTTTTGTCGTACTGTATAAAAGAAGTTTGTATTTAAATTCTGTACCATGTATTTGGCGACTCAAGATGGGTGATGTATAACTATTTTGGGGGCATGATCACAATTATGACTAGGGATTATTCGGTATAATCATAACCATTGATGATTACATGATTATCCTTGGCCCGTAGTGCAGGGATGATTCGATGATGTGGTTTATTTATTAAGTTGAGTCTCAACGATAAAATTGATGATAAACTTTTTAAATCATATAAGATGTAACATTCCAGAATTTTAAAGTGTAATATTAAATATTTATTGATTTATATAAGTATTTAATGAATTATATTTATTGTTGAATAAATAATTAAATATTAAATATTAAATATTTATTTGCAATATTAAATATTTATTGAATTATATGGCAATTTGAGTTGATGTGGTTTAGTTAATTATTTGTTGAATAAATAATTAAGGAGCTAAGAAAATTAATTGTTATGAGATTATATACCAATTTAATTTAATAAGTAAGCTAGAGAGCTTATAGTGATTTAAATAAATTATAATATTTTATATGGGAAATTGTAATTTAAAATATTAGTTGGTCGAATAAAATTATAATTATATAGAAATTATAGTTTTGTGATAATGATTTATGTGTTAAAGTAATTTAATAGATTAATATTTTAATTGATTATTTAATTAAATAGAAGTGTGACAAATAACCTTGCTATAAAGGAGTTAAAAAAATAAATTAAAAGAGTTTAATTTAGTTTTGTCAAACATGTCTTATTGCATATTAAGTCTTTAATCTAATGATGTTTTAGCAAACAAGGTATAAGAATTAATCCATTTGTTTTAATTAAGTTTACCAAACAAGGTGTAAGGGTTAATGGGTTATTTTATTAAGCCTAGCCAAACAAGCCTTATGGCTTTTGATTTTCAAAATTCTATAACTGATGTCAGTTAAAATCCTATACTTAATATCTATATTATTATTATTATTATACGTTATATGATAATACGTAAACTAGAGTTGGGAGAAGAGAGAAGAAGAAGAACACAGAGAAAAAAATTTGAGAAAACTCTGGAGAGAGTGAGTGATTCTAACAGGTTTTTGAGAAAGGAATTGGAGAAAAGAATAGCCATCATCTTCCTAATCAAAGGTAGGAGCTTAATCTCTTCTTTAAAAGTTTAGACTTCTTCTTCCAAAAAGTTTTCTGTAAAATTTTTATAAAGGATTAATTGTTGTTATGTATATAGTTTTGTATGATTATTGATTATAAGGTTGTTTCATGAATTTGTATGTGATTATAGAAAATTTAAGTCATGTATGTATATGTTTTGTGAAGAAAACCATATTATAGTGTTTACATGAAAATACATATGAATATGGCTTAATTTAAAATAGAAATTAAGGTTTAATTAGTTGTTAGATTGATAAATTGATTATAGAAATTGATAGAGTATGTATAATCATAACTATGATGTTTTGAAATTCCTGTTTTGATTGAAAAACAAAATCACAGTGTTGAATTTCATTAAAAATGTCAACAATAGAGTTTTTGCCAAAAACATTGAAATTGGGTGTTGTAACTTTGATGTTTGTGTTATTTTATGAGTATAAACATGTTAAAAGTCTTCACAATAAGTTTATATGAAGTCTATATATATATTACATGATAATCAGTTTATTAGATTCGAGCTTTTAGGCCAATTTGGCTTTTGTTCATACTATTGCCGAGCTTGGTCGCCAGATTCGAGTCCGGCGCCTATGTCATGCCCAAAGATTACAAATCTCAAGCCATGGCCTTGACGCGACGCCACGCCAGCAAGCGCCGACGCCAATCAATGGCCTTGTGACTCGAGTCAGCGCGGTGCCAACTCAACGTCATGGCCATGAAACCACACAGTATGTAAAAGCCGCAAATATGTGAGTTAGCGATAGTTCGATGAGTTTTTGTTTAAGTACACAAATTTTGAAGATAAATGTTATGTGTTAATAATATGAATGTTAAATGATGATTTCAATAGTATTAAACTATGAATGAGCATGTTATCAAGAGTTAATTAGTATTAACGTAGTTTGATTTTGTGAATTGGTAATTTAACCTACATGATGTTTATATTTTGGTTATATAGATATAAAATGTTGGTAATGACTAATTATGTCATGATGACATATGTATAGGGTATTGATTCAAGTTGTAAGCTTTAGCTTGTGCTAAAGGCAAGTTCTCTAACTCAAAACTTCATTGTGCGAGTTTAATTTCATTTGGTACATTATTGTTTTCAAATTAATTACAATTGTTGTAAGTTGCTACTTCTACACTTTCGTAGAGCTAGGTTGCCTACTATTGAGTAAGTCATTGTATCGAGTTACTCATGACGATACAAGTTCTCTAATCTATTATCTTGTTAATTCAATTACTGTTTTCAATTCGATTACAATATAATGATGTAAGTTATTTGGAGCAAGTTATTCTTGTACTTAACTTGTGGTTTAGCATGCACAACTATATATATGCTATGTATGCTTATTATTCAATTCTAATTAACCTTGGCTTAGTGTTGTTCAAGCAAGGTATGCTATAGTTATTCAAATTGTATGCTATTAGATTATTCCTAATGCATGACTTTAGTTTACTATAATTGATTCAATCACGATTATTCTATAGTATAGTGTTATTGGTCTTATTCAACTACTCCTTAGTTGATGTTCGTTGAATTCAAATTATCATCATGAAAGCTTATCCAAACCAAACTTCCTTTGAAAAGGACTTGTACTCTAAATCTTTTGAGATGAACAACTCTTTTAATAGAGGTTACGCTTAGCGTTGAAATGGTTGTGCACAATACATTTATGCGAAGGGTTGATCCCCAAGTAAATGCGTGTGGAGACCTTATAGTCTTAAGATCAAAAGTTAAAGTTGAAAGATTACTTATAATCGTGGACATGATTCGTGGTCATTAGACCCTCGAAGAATGTTATAATTTTAGAAAGTTAATAGAATATATTGTTCGGTTCTCTTTGAGCCTAATATTGGCGATTGATGTAAAAGTTTAAAGATTTATTTATTGTTATTTCAAGTGGGCCTTGTTTGCTCACTCTTGCTCGTAAAATTTCTTACACTAAAGTTGAAACCGGTGACGTACCTTAGCACCAATGAAAGGAAAAGTAAAGATGAACAAGTACTGAAGACTTGTAATAGATTTGATAGTATTATTATTAGACTTTGGTTTAAAGATTGTAATGAAGTTTATTTAATTTCCGCATTTGAATGATTGTTGTTAAAGGTTAGATAACATGAGAGATTTTTATTTGAGTTTAATCCTGTATGGGCAGGTTTTTATTATTCAATTTTATTATAATTGGGTAGTTATAAATGAATGTTTTGATTAAGTGAGCAACAAATCTTGAGGAAATGAAGTACCAGGATTTGGGGGTGTCACAGGTTGGTTTCAAAGCTTTAGGTTATGAACCTTAGGTGGGGGGAAAAGCCTTAGGAAGTAACCTTTGAAAAGATAGTGGAGATAACTCCTATCGAGTTTTAAGAAAGAAGTAATAAAACACTTATGTGATTATGTGATTTTAAATTATGTAATCGTGAGTGTCGAATAGTAATGATTAATAATTAAAAACTTTAAAACTTTGTTGTCAGGATGACTAATGTCCAGAGAATCCAACAGGCTAAGGAGGAGGGACCTCAAATGCCTATAGAGGAGGAGCCTCGCGACATTCAGGTAGTTTGGGAATAACTACTGCCACGGGAGTCAGCCCCGTTGGTCATAGTAGTTGAAGATGAGGATTATGATGTGGAGACAGACGGGAGGATCCCGTTGAGTTACCATAGGAGGATGAGGATGACGAGGACGAGGAGGAAAGGATTCCACTTAACTCGATAGCTGGCCGTATATACGATGAGGTGCATGACCGTAACGTTGAACTTCGAGATACTGATTGAGGAGTTGCGGAGATAGTAGCAAAACAATGTAATCAATGATGACACAAAAAAAGACGGCGAGATCCAGGATCGTGAGGAACGACTAACAAACGCCGAGGAGAAACTAGTACGGAATGAAGGAGAGAAAGAACAATTGATCGAAATGGTTCTTTGAATCAAGAAGAAGTCGAGAGAGAAGAAAATCAGAGAGGGCAAGAGTCAAGATGCATCTGAGGAAGCTTATCAACGAACCGGAAGAGCGATAAAGGAACTCACAGGCGAAAAGGATGAAGATGGAAGAGATGGATAAAGTATTTGACACCGCAATTAATCGAGCTCAAGATCAGGTCATGGGATATCCGATTCAGTTCGAGACGCTGCCATCATATGTATAAGATCGCAGGACAATGTTTTGAGTCATGGAGGAAGAACGTGATAGGGCTAAGAAGTATCTTAATAGAAAATTGTAGTTGTTGTACGATGAGTGAAAGGTTAAATAAATTGTAAATCCCAAGTGTTATGCAATCTATGGGATATGACTATGATGTTGCCCTGAAACTTTTGTAGTTCAAAAATGTAATGTAGATAGCAATGATGCTATTGTTTTATGTTTTCTAAAAAGGTTTTGAATAAATAAAAGTTGTTATTTTATTCAAAGTATTATGTGTTATGTGGCTATTTCTTTTATGGAGGCAAGTTAATTAGAAAATACTTAAAGAAGCTAAATTAGTCTAATAGATGTTTTGTTTTAACAGAAAATGCCTTCCAGACGTGAACCACCCCGACAGAGAAACAATGAGAGAACTACCAATAATGACAATGTTGACGGTAACCCCGTTCAACAACTAGTGACACTACTGACAAGTATGCTATAGTTATTATTTTAATTAAACTCCTTAGTGTTGTTCAAGCAAGGTATGCTATAGTTATTCAAATTGTATGCTATTAGATTATTCCTAATGCATGACTTTAGTTTACTATAATTGATTCAATCACGATTATTCTATAGTATAGTGTTATTGGTCTTATTCAACTACTCCTTAGTTGATGTTCGTTGAATTCTAAATTATCTTGAAAGCTTATCCAAACCAAACTGCCTTTGGTGCGGACTTGTACTCTAAATACTGAGATGAACAACTCTTGTAATAGAGGTTACGCTTAGCGTTGAAATGGTTGTGCACAATACATTGTACGAAGGGTTGATCCTGTTAGGTTTGTAATATTCATGAACGCAATCAAATTGCAAAAATTAAGCGGAAGCGAGATAAATCAGAGTTAAAAAAAAATTATTACAAACCATATACCCGGATCACCCTTTATGCACAATTATTAATTAAACGAAAAAGATGAATAAGAAACATACCCTTGAAGATCCGAGCTTCCTCAGGTACAAGTTCACCTCCAATCCTTTTCGCGTTCAACTTGAATCCACCGGGTTTGGTTCCTTCCTTTGATCAATGCTAGCCACCCAAGTGTTTGGCCTCTAGAGGTGATCCACCAAGGAAAAAGAATTTTCAAGAAGAAGGGGTATTGGCTCAAACCCTAGTTTTTCCTATCTGTATAGAAAAAGGGCGTACTCTCCAACAATTGGAATAATTACGTAGTTGTAAAAGTCAACAACCACATCACCAATAATAAGACTCCTCTTATTTATAGATGTGGGCAACCCACCTTAACAATTAAGGAATTGAGTTTTATTTAATTAATTAAATTCTTTTAATTAATTAAGCTCCCTAATCTTATTAGGGATAATTAATTAAACTCATTTAACTAATTTTCCTTTCTAATCCAATTAGGAATAAATGAGAGTACTTATATTAAATTAATTCCTAAACTCTTTTAGAAATTAAAATAATAATAATTGTAATAATATTAATAAGATTCCTCTTATTAATTTATATTTAATATTTCTAAAATATTAAATAATAAATATTAAGCTATTTAATTTATTCTATCACCATAGATTAAATTAAATATACATAACATATTATTACGATTATGCCATTAACTTCTTAAATAATTATTCTTCCTTTTTTGTGGTGTGACCCTTTAGGTTCTCCATATTAAACCTATTGTGAATAAATCAATTAGAACAATTCTAATCTTATTTAAATAAGTAAATTAAATAATTAATTTATTTAAATAAATAATATTTATTCTACAATAGGGATAAGCCTCCCTAGCGATCAACGACTTTCCGGATAATATAGATTTTAACATTAATCATAAAAGAACATTTGAGTAAATAGTTACCGCATAATTCAATCCTTCCACCATACAATGTCCCAATTAAATATAAGATATGGAATTACTTGTCAAGTCTTATTTTATTTAATTATATGTATTTCGATCCTTAAATGCATTAACTCCAAATAATGCAAATTAGAAACTCCTTTCTAATTTCATTCTCGCATTAACAAGGACTCTTTGGGTTGTCATTTATCGAATCACATAGGATATCATCCATGATGAATCCATACCTCTAGGTATCTTCAAGATTATTCCGATTTACGATTCTTACAGGTAGTACAATAGTCTATCTACGGGTTCCTCTTATTTGACTTATAGTGTTTTGTGGTTCTTGAACTCTTCAAGATCTATTATCCTCCCACTAGCCCCTTCAATGATAAACACCTTTATCTCAGAAGGTAGTGTGTTTCGCAATAAACACCTTTTTCTATGTAGGATTATAGAACATTTACCCTAAACTTATTTTAGGATGTCCCACAAATCTACACTTGTCAAATCTTGTCCCAATCTTATCCTTTGAAACCTTTTTCACATAAGTTGGACAACCCCTTATCTTAACATACTTAAGATTAGGAATCCTCCCTATCTATAACTTTTATGGAGTCTTGGGGCCGGATTTTGAGGTTACCTTTTTTGTAGATATGCAGCCATTTCTAGGACATTACCCAGAAGGATACTGGAATGTCGGTAAAATCATTATGGACCGCACCATGTCCAACAAGGTACGATTTTTCCTTTCAGATACATCAATCAATTATTATGTATCGAGAGGCGTCCATTATGAGAAAACCATTTGAGATGATCTAGAAACTTATTGCACAAGTATTCCTTCCTTGATCCGATCAAAGAATCCTAATACTTTGCCAATTTGTTTCACTTTTGAATTCTTTGAACCTTTCAAATAATTCACACTTGTATTTCAGCAAATACACACATTCAACTCTTTGAATGATCATCTCCTTTTCTTATACTAGTTTGTTCAATTTACAAAATAATTTTTCACGTAAGTCAGTATACAAAATTTATTAAGTAATATTCGAGTTCTATACAAAATATTATTATTATAAATAGAACAACAATTGTTCTTAATTATAATACCAAAGATTTCATTGTCCAACAATAAAATGGAAATAATATTTTTAACAAGAACTGGAATACAATAACAACTTATTGACTTAATAGATTTGCCGTGGTAGTGCTGCTAAACTATAAGTTTCTATGGCTAATATGGCAACCTTTGCTACATTTCCGCATACGTGGGATTACTTATATTTGTTTAGCTTTCCACTTCGCTTGGTCCCTTCATAAATCTATATTTATGATAACCAAAGTCGGTATCCAATACCAAAGTAGAACCTTGACTTAAAGAAAATTTATTTCAATCATGAACAAAAAGCGTATTATGAATCAAAACTTCACTAAGCTTCTTTGGTTAGCCTCTGCAAGATACTTCTCAGCTTTCTTTCCAAAGTCCAGGCTTATTGCGCATGGAAGCAAACTCCTTTGCTATCCATATCGCTTTTGTTCTTATTATCCTTTGTTTACGCCTTTCTATATACCTTCTTTGAATCGTTCTTCTTTTCAGAAGATCCTTTGGCCCCTACCAGTAAGACATGGTCTTTCTTGGTTGGAAAGTGACTCTCAACATTTTTCAATATGTTAAGCAAATCAGCGAGGCTGATATCTAGCTTGTTCATATAAAAAAATTCACAACAATTGTGAAAGGAGTCCGAGAATGAGTGCAAGATCAAATCTTGGCTCAACTCTCCATCTATGACAAAACCAGTTGTCCTAATTGATCAATCAAATTGATTATGTTAAGAACTTTTTATGCATACTATAGTGCCATTGGTCATTCTAGATCGGAAGAGCTCCTTAGATATCGATATCTATCGGTCCCCACTTTTCTCACCATCAACTACTTGATGTGCGCAGAATATAGTAGGAGCATCCATAGTTTCATCTTGTGACGAAGCTCGTTACTCATGGATGCGAGCATGATGCATTGAGCCAATTGTGCATCATCTTGCCACTTTCTAAAAGTAGCAATCTCTTCCTCGAGAGGCATTATTCGCAACCATTGCGGGATAGGCGTATTAAGGACATAAGATAGCTTTTTCACGACTATGAGAACTATTCTCAAATTCCTTAACCAATCCGCTTTAATTCCGCCCGGTTAATTTAGCATCTAATATGCTTCGCAGTGATAGTAATTTTAGACATTGTAAAATTCTGTAAATGAATTTGTAATTAACAACATTTTAACATACATTCTTTTATTAATTACCAAAATAATTTAGGTCTTGTTTTAAATTGGTATCTCTCACTATTTTCTTCAAACTATATTACCTCACAAGTATAGTTCGCAAAAATCTAATTAAAGATTTGCTAGTGAGAATAAGGATCCCATTTCAAATGTATATAGCCTTGTGGTGACACAACAAACTATATATAAATAAATAGGTAGACAACTTTTGTCAATTACATCAACTATGCAACTCCTTTTCTTTTGCCTCTTAGATTATTTTGATCAGTGGTGGTGGCATCCGAATCAAAATTATCCAAGTTAAGTCCAACCTAGCACTCCATATATTCAAAAAGAAAAATATCATCCTTGTGGTGACACAAACAAAACAATATTGTTCAATTTTCTTTATAAGCATCAAATGTGATAAATTAACATCTTAAATACTTAATACTTGCCTTGTGGTGACACAACAAACTCATATTAAATATTTAATACTCTATTAATTTTATCATGCTTAGAAGGCTGACGCTTCGATATTCCAAATATCTTTGAACGCTTAGGACTTAATATAAAAAAATTGAGGGGTTTGTTATTAATTTGTCTCATCTTGTTTAGCGCCAGATTCAAATATATATATAAAATACGCGTCATATTAATTAACATCGCGAAGCATGTTTGCATAATATATAATATATATAGTATAAGCATGCACATATAGAATACTATATTCTACTCTTGGATTGATTATGGACTTTTATTCTAGTTTGGTTCACTAGAGCCACCAAGTGAACCAAAAGGTCAAACCCTGAGGGGGTGCAAGAAATAATATTTAAATATAACTATTACATTTAAACCCTGGGCTCCATTACAAACGGGTCTTCAAGCGCTCCTTGCTCCTTGATCTCCAATTCTTCAAAATTAATTCTAACTATTCCTATTACAAAACTATTTAAAATAAATAAAAACCTTGATCAGCAGTCAAGGGGAAGTACATAGGAGAGAGATAGAATTTACATTAAGAAAAATTAGAGAAGACGAGGTGCGCAGACGCAGAATTTAATAAAACCCATACATTCATGCATCCAACTAAAATAAAATCCAATCACATTGGTCAATAGTTCATAATCAATCCCATTTATTATCATACACATCATCATATGCATCAATAAATAACATTCATCTTATGAATAATAAACATTTAATATATATATATTGATATCATTTAATGGGCAAATTTAGTTAGTATAAAATCTATTTTTGAATAAAAATAAACTCCTTTATTTAAATCCAAATTTAAATCAAAATAAAACTATTTTATTTTAATTTATCCAATTTTGAATAAAATAAACTATTTTATTTTAATCAAAATCATTAATCAAAATAAACTCCTTTATTTTAATTAATTATGGAATCCAATTCCATGTAAAAAAAATTATTAAAGGAAACACGGATTCTCTTCCTATTCACAAATAAACTCTTTTATTTTAAATAATATGAAATCTTATTTCATATTTAAATAAACTCCTTTATTTAAGGAAACATGGAATCCAATTTTAACTCTAATTAGTTATCATGGAATCCAATTCCAACTCTAATTAGTTAGCATGAAATTTAATTTTAAAATTAAAATAAACTTTTTATTTTAAAATTAAAATAAACCTTTATTTTAATTATAAAATTATTGAGAATAATATATTATATAATATATATATAATATATTATAAAATAACCGAATATATATATATATAAAACCGTGAAGTTATAATATAATATATATATATATTATATCCGTACTTTCTTGTGTCCCATTTCCATTTTGAATCCTTAGTGATTCACGTGGCCCTTGAAGATCCCACTTATTAAACATGTTGCCAGCAGCCACGTGAATGATGGGAATAACGAAAGCAAAAAAAAACGGCATTACCAATTAAAAAAAAAAAAGTGTTCGTTCCTTTTTTTTAAAAAAAAAAATTTATACAAACAAATTATGCCCAATTAAATTGTTCTAAACACATATCAATATACATATCAAATTATAACAATTAATAATTCGCATAAAGGTTTGGCTTTGATGCCACTGTTAGGTTTCTAATATTCATGAACGCAATCAAATTGCAAAAATTAAGCGGAAGCGAGATAAATCAGAGTTAAAAAAAAATTATTACAAACCATATACCCGGATCACCCTTTATGCACAATTATTAATTAAACGAAAAAGATGAATAAGAAACATACCCTTGAAGATCCGAAGCTTCCTCGGTACAAGTTCACCTCCAATCCTTTTCGCTCAACTTGAATCCACCGGGTTGGTTCCTTCCTTTGATCAACGCTTAGCCACCCAAGTGTTTGGCCTCTGAGGTGATCTACCAAGGAAAAAGAATTTTCAAGAAGAAGGGTATTGCTCAAACCCTAGTTTTCCTATCTCAGATAGAAAAAAGGCGTATTCTCCAACAATTGGAATAATTACGTAGTTGTAAAAGTCAACAACCACATCACCCATAATAAGACTCCTCTTATTTATAGATGTGGCAAACCCACCTAACAATTAAGGAATTGGGTTTTATTTAATTAATTAAATTCTTTTAATTAATTAAGCTCCCTAATCTTATTAGGGATAATTAATTAAACTCCTTTAAATAATTTTCCTTCCTAATCCAATTAGGAATAAATGAGAGTACTTATATTAAATTAATTCCTAAACTCTTTTAGAAATTAAAATAATAATAATTATAATAATATTAATAAGACTCCTCTTATTAATTTATATTTAATATTTCTAAAATATTAAATAATAAATATTAAGCTATTTAATTTATTCTATCACCATAGATTAAATTAAATATACATAACATATTATTACGATTATGCCATTAACTTCTTAAATAATTATTCTTCCTTTTATGGTGTGACCCTTTTAGGTTCTCCATATTAAACCTTAATGAATAAATCAATTAGAACAATTCTAATCTTATTTAAATAAATAAATTAAACAATTAATTTATTTAAATAAATAATATTTATTCTACAATAGGGATAAGCCTCTCTAGCGATCAACGACTTTCCGGATAATATAGATTTCAACATTAATCATAAAAGAACCTTTGAGTAAATAGTTACCGCATAATTCAATTCTTCCACCATACATGTCCCAATTAAATATAAGACATGGAATTACTTTACAAGTCTTATTTAATTTAATTATATGTATTTCGATCCTTAAATGCACAACTCAAATAATGCAAATTAGAAACTCCTTTCTAATTTCATTCTGCATTATCGCCAAGGACTCTTTGGGTTGTCATTTATCGAATCACATAGGATATTTCTCTTCTTTTATTGAAGTGGTAGATTCTTTATTGATCATATATTATCTCCATGTACAACTTATTATACCCAAGCATACCCTTTGATATACCCTAAGGGTCTTAAGGAATAAGTCAAAGTATAACTCATCATACACAAGATACTATGATGATCTCAAGTCCAAGGATCACTTGTCTTACTATCACTACAGAATTCCTATTGACAGCAAGTAAAAAACTCCATTAGGTATTCCTTAGCGAGCCACGCTCGATGAACTTATTCTCTAATAAGCACCTACATACTTGCTTTAGTGTCTCCACACAAATGATCATGAGATCAATCATCCTCATCCAATGAGCAAGCAACGTATGTACCAATCTCATCCCGGATTCACCAATCCCCAATTTAGTAATCCAATGATTGGAAACTATTTTAGTTTTAAGCTTTCTAAGAATTTAGATCTCATTAGAATGATCATCATCATTATTCTAAAAGCATTGCTTAAAACTATGGGTTTATCACATATTATAAAACAGCATCATGTAGATAATTAAAAGCCTTTAATAAATTAATACTTTTTATTAATAAATGAATAAAATTGTTACAAAGTATATGCTTTATCATCAAACATGATTGGCTTGTGTGCATACTACTTTCAGATCCCCCTAAGTACGTGGAGTCCTTATAGTCTTATGACTGTTAAAGTTAAAGTTGAAAGATTACTTATAACTGTGGACATGATTCGTGGTCATTTGACCCTTAGTGAATGTTATAATTTTTAGAAAGTTAATAGAATATATTGTTCAGTTCTCTTGAGCCTAATATTGGCAATTGATGTAAAAGTTTAAAGATTTATTTATTGTTATTTCAAGTGGGCCTTGTTTGCTCACTCTTTTCGTAAAATTTTTACAACTAAAGTTGAAACCGGTGACGCATACTAGCACCAATAAAGGAAAAGGAAAGATGAACAAATCTCAAGACTTGTAATAGATTTGATAATATTATTATTAGACTTTGGTTTAAAGATTGTAATGACGTTTATTTAATTTCCGCATTTGAATGATTGTTGTTAACGGTTAGATAACCTGGGAGATTTTTATTTGAGTTTAATCCTGTATGGGCAGGTTTTTATTATTCAATTTTATTATAATTGGGTAGTTATAAATGAATGTTTTGATTAAGTGAGCACCAAATCTTGAGGAAATGAAGTACCAGGATTTGGGGGTGTCACAGAAGATAGTAGATAGCATGCTCTACTTGACTCTTCTAATGGATTGCTTGTTCCGCTGCAGTTAAACTTAATGTTTATTATATTTTATCAGTTTAACATTGTTGAAGGCTAACGATAATTTATTCTGCATTATCTTTGTCATAATATTTCTTACTGGGCTAGTTGAGCTCACCCTTTTGCTTTCATTGTTCTCTTTAGGAAATGAGAACGTAGCTGGGACTAGTCAGGGAACAGAGTGACGGTCCGAGATGGTGGCTATAGTAGTCCTCACTATTTTATGAAATAGTGTGATAATAAATGTTATGAGAACTTCATTTGAATTTGAATACTGTCTAGAAGACAATATTTGTATTAAAACTCTCAGCTTATGTTTTGTCGTATTTTACACGGCAGTTGTATAATTAAGTTGTATTTGAATTTTGTACTATGTATTTTGCGACTCAGAATGGGTGATGTATACCTATTTTGGGGGCGTCACATTTTTTACCAAATGTGGATACATATACACCCACTCGCATAGAATTATATAATCCATGTACATTGGTTTATTCCAATTAATATTTTAATTGGGCTAATTATAAAATAGTTGGATATTCTCAATCCATCATTTTTCATAAAAATTTATCATCTCAAATATACCCAATTATCATAATAATAATTAATATCAATTATTTATTAACTCACCATTTATTTTCCCATTAAATCCCTATTTGATTTAACTTCACTAGTTTTGCCACACTAGAAAAAAATTATGTCAACTTAGTAATTAATAGATCACAAGCTTATAATAATATAATCTCACAAAATAACATTATTCTTAACGTTACATCTTATAATATGGTCATGGAAGTGGTCCATTGCACTATGTTACATTTTATTATCTCACTTGTACATAATGCTAACATACAAGCTGTAACACCCCCTTTCCGAAAAGGAAAGCGAGGTCACGTGCAAAGCACAACAAACCTCAAAATAAATAAACAGAGCACTAACAACCTCAAAATATTAATAGTGGTGATCCAATAATAAAGTAATAAGTACAATTCTCCAAAGTGAGTCAAAATAATCAAAACTTAAAATTCGAATCAACCTAAATGGTCAAAGGCAAAACTCTCATCACACTAGCCCTGAATTACCCCTACAAACCTCATCGGAAGAAAACACAAAGAGATGAGCGATTGACCAATACTGGATATGAGATATACAAATGATATAATGAAAACAATCGAGAAAAATCTTGAACAACAAGCCTCAAGTGCAAATAGGAATGAAAATATAATATCCAAAGATCTGAATGGAATATAGCTGAATCAACATAATTGACGAAACCAATAAAAGAATAAAGAAATAAAGAACTGAAGTAACTAACTCAATGACTTGAACCGAATGTAAAAACCAACAAAACTAATCCAATAAAATAATAAAGTCAAACAATGGCTGGAGTTATTTCATACTGAATGAGCTCAGAAATATATCTTGCCACACAGTAAGTCAAACTAATGCCACACAATGCAAGTCAAATGATGCCACACAAGCAACCAAAATAATGCCACATGTGCAAATCACACATCGACCGCTGAATCCAAATGTATGCAAATCGGATAGTGTGTTTGGCACAACATCACCAATCTGCAGTAATGTAAAACTAGGGTTAACCCATACGCCTCCACAACAAAACACCAAATGGCCCACTTCCTCCGGAGCCCAAACAGAGCGTCGTGGACTAATCGCATCACATTTAAAAAGTGTCATGTCTCTCTCGTGCAAGACGACATGCCTCGTGGTACCCCCACAAGTGGTTATAGCTCGGGTATACCCTACGGTATATCCTAACAAAAATATCTTGTCACAACACATGCGACATAATACCAATGAAGGGTTCTATATATGCATATTGAACCAAATCAAATTATAGTCACAAGGTCTCAAAAGAAGGTAGCAACATGTACCGCTCTACAATTATCAAAAATAAATACTAAACATGATATCCTAATTCAAAGAGTACAAATACGAGTCCAATGTGTCAATTCCAAAATGAAACAAATATATGAATTTCACAAGAAACAATTATGTGAAATAATAACAGAATTTGAAACGATGAACAAAATGAACAAATCAAATTTAACAAAAGTATCGCTGAAAGAGTACGGAATCCGTACCTGATACTTCCAAACCATTTATAGCACACTCCACAAAATGTTACCCTCAAATGCGAACGATATCAAATACGAAACGTTATTCACCACCTAAACATATTCACCTCAAATTAAAAATAATCCAAACTAATAATTCCAAAATAATTCATAATCTATTTAATATGCCTTTAATCATCGCCTTATATCAATTATTAATACTCCAAAATTTA
Source organism: Panax quinquefolius (assembly GCA_020205615.1). Taxonomy (NCBI): domain Eukaryota; kingdom Viridiplantae; phylum Streptophyta; class Magnoliopsida; order Apiales; family Araliaceae; genus Panax; species Panax quinquefolius. The sequence continues at coordinate 54,309,319 of CM035170.1, forward strand.
TATTTCAAATATAACTCTTTAAATTTCCTCCGTCCGGTCTAATAAAAAGTAATAATAATACAATTATAAGTTACCTACTAATATAAATTATATTAATATGAAATTATTTTCCCAACTACATCAAGTTACAATACAAACTCAAATTAAATTATATTAATCATTTAATGATTAATTCTCTTTTATTTTGACAATCAATTATTCATATATATATATATATATATATATATATATATATATATATTTACATAACTTCCGATCATTCTTTTATTGGTTCTATGATTTTATATATACGTAATCCTTATTTGTGTGTGCATGTGAACTTAAGCTTCTGCTTTTTATTATATATATACTCCCTCATTTACCAATTTATAAAGTACACTCAATAATACTAATATATATATATAATAAAACCCTCATGTAATGATAACATATATAATAAGCTCTGCAACCAAGGTTTATATATATATATAAATATGCCAACTATGATTTCATACTTGTTACATTTTTTTTTTACATAACCATTCTTATATATATATATATATATTTCATGATCAGTTTTCATTCTATGAACCCTTGTTATTTATATATATAAATTAGTACTTTTCATTCCAACAAAAAAAGTTGCACATGGATCATTACTATTATATTTCTCTCTCTATATAGCCCTTGACATAGCAATCAAAAGTATCCCAATACAATAAAAGCATACCTGAGATTTCTTTTCTTCCGTAGAGCCGCACAAGTCTTTCTCCTTTCTTTCCCTCAATTCGTATAATGAAATAAAATTAGGTCGAGTTGTTTATTAACTAAGAGGCCTTTTTTATAATAAACTTCTAATTAGGTTCAAATAATAATAATGCCCAAATTGTACTAAATTAATTTACCCATCTTTTATTAATATTTATTAGCCCACACAAATTAAATAACTAGTTTAACCCAAATAAATGACAAAGTCCAAATAATATGTTTTAAGAATATAAATTTAATATTTATTTATTTTTCGGGATATTACATTACCTCCCCCTTAAAAAGGATTCCGTCCCCAGAATCAAAAGAGTAACAAAGATTTACTTGACATTAAAGAGGTGATAATACTCTTGCCGAATAGTCTCTTCCTTCTCTAATGTAGCCTCCCGCTCTGAATGATTTTACCACAAGACTTTAACAAAAAGAATTGTCTTCCTCAATTTTAATTTAATCAGTTATTTAATATCTACTAACAGAATTTAACTTGCCAAACAAAACAAGGAAGAAAAAAAATCACTTACCTTTTCTAATTTGAATACAATTGTATAAAATAAAATTAATTAATATTTAATTAAAAAAATATGGGTTATTACACAAGCCTTTATACATATATATTCAAATACTTCCTATATTATATGGTTACCATTGAAGTGTCACACTTCAATTCATATCATATAGATGTAGCTACTATATAATATAAAATCATTGCACATACAAATTAATTTCTTCAATTATTCATTCATTAAATTATTTGATGAATGCTTATTCCTTCACTTTGCCACACTAGGCATATCTCACAAGCTCACATTAAGCTTATCCTTATTCTCATTACTTATTCATTTACCACCAGCTTACTATTTATAATATGTTCAATTTACATCGAACTATTATATCACAAGGTTCACATATATAAATATATCATGAATGGAGATATCAAAATATTCTTTATAATATTCACGGTATTATACTAATGTTGGGGTTTTCGGCACAACAATGCAACGCACAGCGGAATAAAAATTGAATAAAACAAACAATTTCCGAAACCCAAAACAGGATCCATGCGAAACAAACATTAATTCAGTGTTTTAAGAGATTATACCGATTATGAAAAAGCCTCTGAAACGCTTCGAATCTCCAACGCAGTCCCTCACGAAACTACGTCTCTATGGTATCCACGCGAATCGTCGCACGATTCTGCAATAAAGGGAGCTGCGGTACTAGCCAAAAGGAACAGGATTTTTGAAAACTTTTCTCTAGTCTCTCTCTAAGAGCGGCTAGAGTTTTAGATTAATGATGATCCCTAATATGGTTTCTACATATCATATATATAGCTGTTAAAAAGGAATTAATCAAAAACCTAATTTTAATTAAAATAAAATCCAAATTTATATATATATATATATACCTTAATTAAGTCTTACTTAATTAATATACCCATATATATATAAATTATCCTATTAATTTAAATTCGTAATTTAAATAATATCAATCATATTGACATATTTAAATCTTTACAATTTAAATTAATTCTCTTTTAATTACGTTCTATGTGTGTGACCCTATAGGTTATTATTACGTTGACAATAATTTTAAAATCATATTATAAATTATAAACAGTGAGCGACATCTAGTAATGCAATACTGCTACCCAAGAAATAATAAGATCGATGATTTGATGCAACCTTTTCGTGACCAATGTTTCAATGTAATTTAATCCTTTTAACCTTGACATCCTAGATTAAACTCGAGTCATGGAATGTGTCATACTCTTTATAATTTAATCTGAGTTTTCTTGATCAATGAGTATACTATATGAAACAAATCACTATTTGAGCATGGCCATGCATTTCATAGTCATACTCAATCAAGAGGCCTATGGATATCACCCCTAATATATATAGGAGGGTTAAATTCCATCTAGATCACTCATATGCCTCACACGATTCATGATGTACCAAATAATCACCTTTATAGTCCACCCTATTAAAGGTGACATTTGATGATATCAAAGTACATAAATTCCCGTGTAGTAATATAGTGATTTCAGGTCGGAGGATCATTACGTCATTGTCACTATGAGAATTGCTAATGACACTTCGCATAATGCTCCACATAGAATTCTCATGGTGGGTCTGTCCGGTACATCGTTCTCTAACATGTACCTATGCATTGACTCAATATCTCATATATTTATGACCCAATTTGGTCATCAGTCAATTCACATACTAGTCTCAATGTATCATTGTTGTCCTATTAACAATGATACTCGACTAGGGACATTTAAGAGCAATGTTACTAATTGTAATTATATAATCTCATGTTCAAGTCACTTACTTGAAGCTATATAATTTGTATCACTATTCTAAGGACTTTTATTATGTTAACATTTATATAACGCAGTAAATAAAACCACAATAAAATCATTCATTTAGTCAATCAAATATAATATTAAAATGTTAAACAATTATATCAAATAATTGGCCTCTAGGGCATAAACTCTAACAACTAACTCAAGTTATTAAAATAACTTAGTTTTCTTTTAACTTTAACCCTCTTGAAATACATTACTATAATCGAAATTATGTATTTCGCCATAACATAACATAAGATGTTTTTATCATATTTTCTCTAAATATAGGAACTAATCATAATAAAACGATTTACTCATTTTCTTAAGATATTACTCTTAATATAATATCTTTGTATTATTAAAATATTTACACATACACGACACACGCATAATACACTATATATAGAAAATAAATTTATTTCATATTATGATAAATTATTTCCATCAACTTATATAGCAAATATGTTTTAATATATTTATCATATTACTTAATTCCACACATTACCTCGTACAAAGCTATATAAGGTAATATCAAAATAATATGGGTTAAGTTTAGATCATCACCTGGGGTTTGGAGTCTTTCCCACTTAACCACCTGTAGTCAGTAAAGCTACATTTAAACTCCCAATTTATTGAGTTGAAGTGAATAAATGCTTTCCATCTTAACTTCGTTACTTGAGTTGGCTAAAGACTTAATTACCCTCCATATCAGGTCGTGAAAATTCTAGACTGACCAACTAAGATCCCAAAGTCACAAACCATGTTCTGCCCTTTCAATTTGTTCTTTTTATAGTCTTCTTGTTCATCAGATCAGATTCCAACTTCTCAATGAAATGCAAAAGCTGAAAATATAGGAGAAATTTTTGTATGGGAGGAAGAATTAACCTTATGTTTAGCTACTAAAAGAGGAAATAACATATCAAATCTATTGACAGCCACCCCCCAAATTACCATCTATTTTCTTATTAACCTACCAGGCAATCAAATAGCCGACTAAGTTTATTCAATTTCTCTTCTCGATGCTTTAAGATACACCTCTTTGTCACAGTTGAATTTAATCAGTCACAACTCATGCCTCAAATTTATTCTATCGATCCTCTAGAATTTCTCCTATGTCATTTCCGGGAGAAATAACAAATGAGAAATAACAAAACCACGTAGAACAATAATCAAGACACCCAAAGAATACACTAGTAATGCCTCAAGAGAGTAACGTGAGATAAACTTGTTGGTTTGAAGAAATGTGGCTTTCTAGTATTCCAAGAAGGTGCAAGTAGCAATGTGCCAGTAGCATAGGTGTAAATTCCACCAACTCTCACAACTTCCAGTACTCTTTCAAAAACATCCGGCGATACCTCACTGATACCCTCCGGCACGCCGTTTGATCTGCGCTGCTTCAAGTTGCAGAAGGTATTCGAACGACGAGGTCAGGTAGTAGATGACCGCGATTCTGACCGGAGAAGAGAGTATTGCGATGAATCGGCAACTCGTAAGTCTTCAAATCAATTTCTTCATTATGTTAGCGATTTTACTAACAAATAAAGAGAATTTTGGATTTCAAAGAATATGATGAAATAGGCGAAGACGCATAAACTTACAGTAAGCGAAACCCATCAATTCTAAATAACAATTAAAAAAAGCCCCAAAATGAGAAGAAACAGACACCCAAATCCCACAACAAAACAAACCCAATGCCCATTTGTTCTCCAATCAAGCCTCCATTTGTAATTCCCTTTTCAATCAAGAATCCAAAAAGTTTGAAGATCCTTTATTTTCTTTCCTTTTCGGATCACAACCCTGCAAACAAACCAAAATCAGATCGTGAAATAAGCCTATGGCTTTACAAGAGAGCTCGAGAATCAGAGTGGGTATTGTTAGAATGAGTGGATTTGAGAGTGTTGGTGGGTTTGAAGGTTGAAGAGAGAATAAGAGGAGAGGAAGAAGAAGAGGGTATTTCAGACATTTACCAGGGTTTTTTTTAACTGTTACAGCCCTTTCTCACGCGATTTTGGCGTTTGACATACACACACGGTTAAGTTGGATGGAAAAGGTGACATTTTCACTTCAACTCAAAAAGTCGGGAGTTTAAATGTAGCTTTACTGACTACATGTGGTTAAGTGGGAAAGACCCCAAACCCTAGGTGGTGATATGAACTTAACCCAAATAATATTCCCCCTTTTATTAAAATAATCAAATGCTAGAATTTATTTTAATATCCTTTAGTATAAATATACTATAATTATTTCTCTTTCCTTTCTATAGATTGTCTCAACACAATTTCCTTAATCTATACATTTAACCATATCTCAATATTAATCAATAAATCTCTAACCAATATTTATCTAAAGATATATCGATTTCCTTCTCTCGTCAACAACGTACATATATACAAGTCTAAACCTAGCACACATCGAGTCTTTAATAGTATTCAATATAGTATACTAAGTGGTTTCCCACAAACAACTAACAAATTAGTTTCCGTCTTGTCTACCCTGTTTTCACAGTGAGTTAGATCGGTTACTAATTCGTATATACATTTTCTCTCTGAAAGAATCGTTTAGCCCAGCTCCTATACATCCACCATTAAATGGTACAGTTGCACTGCCTTAGACTTGATACTTACTCGTACATATACTCAGGAAATTGATGATTATTAAAGATATTTAACGTCACCAACTTACTATGATAAAATAATTTCAAATAAATTATTTAATATCGATAGATAGATTTCTATCCATCTTCTTTACTTCAAATAACTCGCCTCTATATAATAATAATATATTTATTAAACACAGAAATCACTTATTGCATAGTTTATCTTACCTCATGCAACACCATTCCACATACCTCACAACACATATATATATATTCTTATTCGAACCCTTCTCATGTCTTAAGAATTTTATTTACTAAATTCTTATTTTAATAATTTCTAAAAATTCGAGTTCTTACGGAGCCTCGTCTAAATGGGTCTCTTGGCATCCCTTGCATAGGTTTCAATTAACACCTAAAATTGTCATATTGTTAATTTTCAATCGTTATTCAAGCTTAATTAATCATAAAGACTTAAATGAACTAAGACTTCGTTAAGATGAAATTTAAACCCGATAATTATAAAAATTAAGCAACATACTACTTAAACTAAATTAAATTCCTAACACTAATTAAAATGCAATTAGTACTAAATTTAAAAACTCGTGGGTTGCCTCCCATTAGTGCTTATTTTAGAGTCATCAGCTTGACTTCTTCAATTCTGCTATTCGAGCTTGGTTGAGATGTTTGGAATATGTCGTCGATTGTAAATTGTGTTGCAACGTCACCATGCACTTTCTTCTCTTGATCTACGCCCTCTTCTGCCAGATAATGTTCTTCAATTTTATTCGGAAACCTGATAGTATTGAACACATTATTGTAAGTTCTCCATTCCGCACATCAATCAATGTTCGACCTGTAGCTAAGAACGAACGTCCCGAAATGAGTGAAACCTCTTGATCTTCCTCACTGTCAAGTATCACAAAATCGATTGGAAACATGAACCTGTCAACTTTCATTAGCACAGCCTCGATTTCTCCCTTGGGATACATGATTGACCTATCTGTCAGTTACAATGTGATGTTCATCAGTTTTATTCCTTTTAGACCGAGCTTCACATATATAGACAATGGCATGAGATTGATGCTTGCACTGAGGTCGCATAAAGTTTTCTCTACGAATTGTGTCCTTATAGTGCACGATATTGTGAAATTTCCAGGATCCTGCAGCTTCGTTGACATTTTCTTTTGAATAATAGAACTCTGCATTTCTTCGTTAGAGCTACCATCTCACACTCGCCTATCCTTTGCTTCTTTGAAAGACTTTCTTTCATGACTCGGCATTTGTTCTAAAGCTTCAACAAAAAGTATGTTAATATGCAGTTTTTTAAAAACATCCAAGAATGGGTGATCAAGCTTTTGACTTTTCACACATTGTGAATATGGCACATGAGGCTTCTTTATGTTTTGCTTGCCTCCATTATTGTTCAAATCTAATTATTTTAAGTCAATTTAAAATACAAACAAACTCATAAATAATATTCTTCTCACTTTTAATATTTATATGAATATCAAATTTTATACTATATTTTTATTTATATATTTTAAGAATTTATATACAGTACAATAAAAAAATTCAATGAGGAATTTAGGCCCCCATTATTCTGTTAAATTGTTGATGATGTTACAGTGTTAACTTGTCTTCATTAATGGTGTGCTGTACTATTTTTAGATGAAGACGGAAGCTTTCATGAGATACAGATATGCATGGGGCCCCACTTATATATATCAGTGTCCTATTAAATATCCTTCTCCCAATTCAATCCTAACCCCATGCACTTGCACTTGTCAATGACAAAGATTAGACAGGTGTTTTATCCCATACATGTTTGTCCACCATAAAAACCAAACACTTCACATTTCCAATTCTTCCAATAAAGTTTAATCGAGATTCATTTAGACACCGAATATAACACGATGTTAAATTGAATCCGAATAATTTAAATTTTTTAAGAAAATATGATTCGAATATCAACAGAAAAATATAATTTAAAAAAGTTTAAATAATTTATAGAATTTTAAAATTTACTTAAATTTAAATTATTTTATTTTAAATTGAGTTTGAATTAATTTTTTTTGTTAAGCGAATACGAATCAAACTCAAATTATAAAATTTTACCTCCAAATTTTGAGAGTGATTAGCATGAAATGAACTTCATATAAATTTATTTTATATCTAATATAATACTGACACATAGACGTAAAAATTACCCTCTCACCGTATATCATAATTCTATTGAGTATAAAATGAACTTGATATGAAGATCATTTTACGCTGACCGGATCCCCAAATTTCAATTTTTTGACTTTTACTTTAATATTACGAATTCACACGTAAAATGCAATGCAAGTCAAATGATTACAAATCCACCGATGTTTAGTGATGCTATGGGTGGTAGTAGGGTATTAAGACTAGCAGTTTTTTTTCTGGAAATACTCCATCCGACCCTATTTAAATGATCTTTTAGAGATGGACACACCAATTAAAATAATAATTAAAAAATATTAAATATAATATTTAATTATCTATAATACCCTTAAATTATTAATGAGTTTAAAGTACCCAAAAAAATAGGTAGAGTAATGAGGGGTATTTTTGGAAAAATTATCATTAATTCTCCTAGATTTGAACAAACGTCAAATAATTAGGGACAAATAAAAAAGTCTAAAACGTCATTTAAATAGGGACGGAGAGAGTAGTTAGCATGAAGTTTATTTTTTGGTAAGTTGGTCAATTAGTCAATAGAATGCTGACACGCAGTTGATGTTCTATGTATGTCAGTATTCTATTGATCAATTGACTAACTTATCAAAAATTAAAATTCATAATAACGGGATCCGTTTTTCCTTATTTATCATCAAGAAAGTTGCTCATTCCCTCCCAAAATATGAGTAAAATATATTTTATACACATTAAAAAAAATTAAATTTATGCTTAATAATTCCATAAAATTATATAAAATAATAAATATTTTAATTTTTTTATATTAATAAACTCCACTAAATTTATGCTTAGTTTTTAACGATTAATGAGCTGGTTGAATATTTTTCAAATCTTATAAACTCATCAAGAATAATTTTTGTAGATCGGTTTCTTGAAATTTTTTCAATGTTTTAAAATCCGAACAAGCTGAGCTGATTTAATCGGGAATCGATTCCAAGTCTGATCTAATTTAGCCCGATTGAATTAACTTGGTCAAAGCACGAATTCAATTAGTTGACCACTGATAAAATCAGTTAAATTGACCCGATAAATCAATTCGTAATTTTTAAAAATACTTTTTTATAACAAAAAATTTTAATATTAAAATTAATCACTTTTAGTACTATTTTAACACAAATTCATTATATTTTAATTTATCAAAATGATATATTTTAAATTTTATAATTATTAATAATATATATATATATAATCAAATTGTCAAAATAATTAATAATATTAGATTTTATTACTTTAGAAATTAATTAAAAGAATAAATACATTAATTATAGTTGCCCTAGTTGAATTTTATTTAAATAGGATATTTAAGACGTATTTAAAACGTTAAATCTTATATTAGAAGGTGGGAGATTGATTTACTAAAATAGTGTTCATAGTAACTTTAAAAATATTAAGATAGTTCATCAAATATTATCTAGATCACAAATTTAGAAAAATTCTATCCGAACATGAATGCTTTAAAATTTTATTTATTTATATTTTAACCCTAAAATAAAAAATATAAATATAAATAAATAAAATTATAAATACTTATATCTAATTTTTATATTTGCATATAAGAGCTCTAAATTTAAATATACATTTTAATCTAGATAGGTATGTAGGAGAAACTTGAATAAAAAAGGTCAAAAGCTAAAGCTAAAAAAGAGCACTTTTAATATATAAAACCGACTCAAATATGTAATTTAATAAAAATAAAAATAAAAATAAAATTTCTAGCCCTCAGGCTCGGGCCAGCTATGAGCTTTGGTCCAATTTGAAACCAATTTGATGACTTCTTATACTAAACGATTGAAATTAAACCGGGAACTGCTGGTCAAAAAAGTAGTGCCTGATCAGAAATTTAATTTACCTGGACTGATAAATTGAATGCCTAGAGACAAGACAAGACAAGACAAGACAAGAGAGGGACAATATGGCATAACCTAGAGAGAAAAGATGTAGATAAATACGGAAATAATAGTAGGGATAGAGAGAGAAAATGTATGTATAAAGATAGATATATAGAGAGAGAGAAAGATTCAGAGAACATGACATCCCCCATGGCACAAAAGAAGAACATCAAGGAGTCTTTGTCAATCCACTCGGTCGAGAAGGTGCTAAAATTAAACCTACTCTTCTCCTCTTTTCTCTCTCCCTTGTTGAGTAGTTTTTAAAAATAAATTTGAAATATTTTTAAATTTTACTCTCATCTTTTATGTAATAAATCCAACCAAATCTCGACTTTAAATGAATATATATATATATATATATATATATATATATATAACAAAGATCTTAAGCTTTCATTTTATTGAAATTTCATCCCTAATTTCATCCTCGCTTTTTTTTCTTTTCTTTTTATAAAAAAACATAACTAATAAAAATATATAATACTTTTTGTTATATGTAACAAAACAGTGTTGTACAATCTGTCTGTACCGCTTTTGATATATATCTCTAAATCACACCAAAAACACTTTTTTAAAAAAAACTTTCAATTCCAAAAAATTATTATACATTTTTATTAGTTATGTTTTTTTGTTTTTTTAAAAAAGGCGAAGTGAAGCTCTGGTGAGCTTTCAATAAGGGTGAGCCTAAGAAATGGATCATGTGACGCCCCCAAAATGGGTATACATCACCTATTCTACGAGTTGTAATATACGTAGATGCGAAAACAACTACAACTATATTATTACAATCAGAAAAGCTGTGAGTTTGAATACAAATATTATCTTCTGTATAATATCTATACTCAAATAAATCCTCATCACATTTATTGATACATTATTTTATAAAAATGATGAGGACTACTAAACAATTCTTTCTAAAACTTTCATTCCATACCTAATTTCACATCTTCGCTTATATTCTCGCCTCCCGAGAAAAAAATGGAACAAAAAGGAAAAGGGTGAGCTCAACTAGCTTTCAAGAAAGAATATTATAACTAAGATAATATACAACAAATTATCGTTAGTCTTCAACAGAAAAATCTAATAGAATCTGATAGACAACAAATTTTAAATCAATATTCGCAATGAAATAATAATTCATTAGAAGAGTTAAGTAGAAATGCAAACTACTATCTTCTATGTATGAATTTAAAAGTTCATCGCCTATCTTTTATCCCCGTAACATCAATCAATATACATCCGAATCAAATATTCATCTTTTGCACTACAGTGCCAAAGATATTCATCATTAATCATGTTTCATTTAAACACTGCTTATCTTTGCACTACGGCCAAAGATATTAATCGATCAGTCGTGTTCATCTCAACACTGCTCATCTTTACACTACAGTAAAGATATTCTTCAGAAATCATTCATCTTTGCACTACAAAGCCAAAGATATTCAATAATATCATCATTTAAGACCGAGGATGATGAAAAATATTTTTAAAGAAACGAATCCAGAAGAAACAAAATGACAAAGATTAAGGATTAAGGATTCGTGATTTTGTTTTATCCACGCCCAAAATACCTCAAAAATAATCACGGTGGTGTAAAATTCAAGAATGATCAAAACACGGATACAATCAAAGCTAGTATCCGTATATATATTTTGGACAAAAGAAGAAATTTTATTTTTCGTGAATAATGTCGATATCGTGAATAGTCTTCAGTATCGTGAATAAGTAACTCTCACACACCAAAAGATAGAAATTCCACAAAAACATCTTCACGCTTACGAATAGTACTTGTGAATAGTAACTCGTGAATAGTAACTCATGAATAGTAACCCAACATGAAAAAATTCCAAATTTGATAAAAAGTTTCAACCAATATTTCAAAGATAATGATATCAAGAAATAATATCATTTGAGAAGAAAATAACATCCTTACCTCGAAAGACAAGATTTCTAGTTGAAACACCTGGATATAAAGCATGACTTGAACTTGCTTGCACCGTATAGCAATACTCAAAGTATACTCAAAATACTCACAAGAATACGCCGATAATATAGAGAGAAAAACTTCAGCTTACGGTGTGATTTTCAATTCTAACCCAAGACCCTATTTATAAAAATTCTTAGAACACAAAAGCGTAAAATTTAATAAAATATTAATATATATTTATTAAATTCCTCGCACCCAAAATCGATTCAAACCATCACCACCAAGAGTGACTCACCTTGACTAACTCAAAAAAAACGTTTTTCTTATTAAAAATATTTAAAACTTCAAAATTAATTATTTGGAGTTTGAACTTCAATAATTCACAATAAATAGCCCTTTGTCCTAAAAAATTCAAATCTGCGAGTTTTTATAGAAAATTCAATTCTCTACAACTTTGCGGAAGAAAAGTTTTTCCAAATTCCAAAAGCAGAATTGACCAAAATCCATAAACGATGATTTTACGCTATAATTAAATTTCGATCAATAAATGGGGTCCATGAGACATGTTTAACATGTTTTAAACATTTATTGCAAAAAAATCTACTCATCCTCCTCGTATACTCATATATCCCACATTCGTTGTAAAATATCACCATTATTATATTATTAAAATATAATAATATATTTATTTTATCGTAAAAAGATAAAATTTCAATTTTCAACAATTGTCACAATAAAATTTTCTCCATCTATATCCACATAAAATCAATATTTTTCTCATCATATGAATCAATAATTAATTATTCACAAATAATATTACGTAATCACAATATTGACAACCGGCGCTTCCTCAGGAAAGAGGGGCTTTCCAATAAGAATTTCTTCTTCTTGGCGCCGCAATTAGGTGACCAAACCTCTCCTTAGGCGAACTTTCTAGACATTGCCAATAATGTTATCTAATAATATTATTTAGATAATATGAATTATTGCTTCGATAATGAAAAATCTTGTGTAATGACAATTATTGAAACAACAAAGAATATAAAATATCAACGCAGAATTATTGAATCAATAAAATAAAATACTTGACGATATTATCATAACCATTATTGAGTAGTGCCTTCACGTAAGAATCAATAATTGGTGCAATACCGTAAAGCTTCTTGTTTTAACCACAAGAGTATTTTAACAAAGATTATTGATAATAACTACTGTAGTTATTTTAACCAACTTATATTTGTCGCTTTCTTCATCCAATCGCTTTTCAGTTATGGGGCCCACACACGGTCTGTACCGTCGACGAATATTCCCCGACAGATTTAAATATTCCACGACCAAACGAATATTCCCCGACAACAATGAATATTTTATAACCACTTGCTTATTTTAAAATATTTGCGTTCAAAATAATAAATAGAAAAATTAAATTTCATTAATAATAAGTTGGGGTCTTACAACCTCCCTCCTTATGAAATTTCGTCCTCGAAATTGACGTCACGATACTGGTGTTTGAAAAGGTGAGGATACCTCGCTTTCATTTCCGCTTTCAATTCCCGTGTCATTTCCTCTATAAAGCATGATTCCTCCACAAAACTTTAACTTGTGGTATGACCTTTCTTGCGTAGGACATGCTCCTTCCTATCCAAAATCTTGTGACAGTACCTCCTCATACGTTAAGTCTTGGCTATCTCGTCAGGTTCTAACTCAATAACGTGGTTCGGGTCTTTCACATATTTACTGAAATACGAGATATGTGAAACACATTATGAACACGAGACATACTTGGAGAGTAACGCAAGTCTATAGGCTACATTTCCTACTCGATCAAGAATTTAAAATGGACCAATAAATCGTGGATTGAGCTTTCCTCTCTTCCCAAATCTTGTAACTCCTTCCATGAAGCAACTCGCAACAATACATGATCCCTACACTAAATTCCACGTCCTTTCGATGAAGATCCGCATAAGTCTTTTGTCGATCTTGCACCGCTTTGTATCGTTATCGAATCATTTGAATCTTTTCGGTAGTCATACGTACTAACTTTCGGGTCCCAACAATGTTGCTTCACCCACCTCATCCCAACATATCGAGAACGACATTTTCGTCCATATAATGCTTCAAATGGAGCCACACCTATACTTGCCTGATAACTGTTGTTGTAGGAGAATTCCACCAATGGTAAATACTTATCCCAACTGCCCTTGAAGTCTAGGACACAGAGTCTTAATAAATCTTCAAGAGTTTGAATAGTCCTCTCTGATTGTCCGTCCGTTTGGGGATGGTATGCCGAACTAAATCGCAAATCCGTGCCCATAGCTTTTTGCAAGCTAACCCAAAATCTTGAGGTGAATCTTGGGTCACGATCCGAAACTATGGATACAGGCATGCCATGCAACCTCACAATCTCATTCACGTACATACCAGCAAGACGTTCAAGTGAATAAGTCTCCCGTATCGGCAAGAAAAATGAGCGGAGACTTGGTTAATCTATCAACAATAACCCAAATAGCATTGATGCCTTGAGAAACCGTAGGAAGACCCGTGAACGAAATCCATGGTAATATGTTCCCACTTCCATTTCGAATCTCAAGTGGTTGCAACGGACCCTTAGGTACTAGATGCTCCGCTTTTACACGTTGACAAGTTAAACACATCGAGATAAACTTTGCAATCTCTCTCTTCATATTGTTCCACCAAAATGTATGTCGAAGATCACGATACATTTTAGTACTTCCGGATGGATTGCAAATGGTGTATTGTGTGCCTCCATCATAATCTTGTACTTCAAATCGAGTCGTTAGGGACACAAAGTTCAGAGTGGACTCAAGTATCCTTCTTCATCAATTCTCGCCCTAAATAGCTTCTTCTTGTACTTTCTTCTTCATACGCATCGGCTCCGGCCTGGCTTGGCTTGCGTGACCTTAACTTTTTCTATTAAAGTTGGCTCTACGCGATACTTGACATCATCACACTCGTTCCTCGCATATGATCTTCTACTCAACGCGTCACCTACCACGTTCGCTTTTCAGGATGGTATTGAATAGTGTGGTCGTAGTCTTCAATAGCTCGAGCCAACGTCATTGCGCATGTTGAGTTCTTTTTCGAGTGAAGAAATATTTAAGGCTTTTATGGTATGAATATATATCCACTTTCTCCCCATATAGATAGTGCCTCCATATCTTTAAGCGCTGAAACGATCGCTGCGCCAACTCTAGATCATGAGTAGGATAATTCCTCTCATACTCTTTAAGTTGTCATGAGGCATAAAGCTATGACTTTCCCACGTTGCATGAGAGACACATCCTAACCCTTTGCTCAAAGCATCGGCAGAGATAACAAATCCATCCGAATCGATGGTATTGTTAGAAACAGTCTTAAAATAAGTCTCCTCTTAAGCTCTTGAAAACTTTCCTCGCATTCTTCGCTCCAAATGAATTTTGTATCCTTCCGAGTTAGCCGAGTTAATGGAGTAGCGATTCGAGAAAACCCTTCCACGAATCTCCGATAATAACCAAATTAAGCCCAAAAAGCTACGATTTCTTGGTCAATCGACTTCGGTTGCTCCCAACTTTGTATTGCTTCAATCTTCACGGGATCAACAGATACTCCATGTTTTGACACCACGCGCCCAGGAGGAATGCTACTTCCTCAAGCCGTAACTCGCATTTCTTCAATTTGGCATATAGTTTGTTTTCACGAAGCCTTTGGAGTACCAACTTCAAATGGTGCTCATGATCTTCACGACTTTTGGAATATATAAGGATGTCATCAATAAAAATAACAACGAACCGATCCAAATATTCCTTGAATACTTTGGTTCATCATATCCATGAAAGCCGCAGGAGTATTAGTCAATCCGAAAGACATGACTAAGAATTCATAATGCCCGCATCGAGTTCTAAAGGCGCTCTTTGGAATATCCTCCGTTCTAATCTTCAAATTTGATGATATCCGTAATCGAAGATCGATTTTTGAAAAGAATTGTGCCCTTGTAATCGGTCAAACAAGTCATCAATACGAGGTAGAGGATACCTATTCTTGATGGTGACATGGTTCAATTCCCCGATAGTCAATACAAAGTCGCATACTCCCGCTCTTTCTTCTTTACAAATAAAACAGAGCACCCCCAAGGAGATGTACTTGGGGCGAATGAAACCGATGTCCAACAATTCCTGTAGTTGGACCTTTAACTCCTGAAGTTCAATAGGAGCCATTCGATATGGGGTTTTAGAAATGGGCTTTGTACCGGAGTTCAAGATCAATAAAGAATTCAACTTCACGCTACGGGGTAGACCGGTTCTTCTTGAAATACGTCGGAAAAGTCAATAACAACAGAATATTATTCAAATTTGACGTGTCTTTATTCAAATCCATAACATGGGCTAAGAAAGCTTGACATCCGCTTTTCAATAAACGAATAGCTTTATGATTAGATATGCGGTGATTGATTTTAATGGTTTAGTTGCTTGAATTAAATAAAGCAGTTGGTTAGAAATATGAAAACTAACAACCTTACGAAAAAACAATCAATTTTGGCATGATGAGTAGTTAACCAATCAATCCCTAAAATCACATCAAAAGCAAGTATCTTTAAAGAGATAAGGTCAACAGTAAGGTAATGGTGCCAACTTGAATCAAACAAGATTTATAAACAATTGGATGTGATGAAAGTTTCTCCTAACGGAGTTTCCACAGATAGGTCAAAGTCTAATTTCTCCCGAGTCAAGTTTAAACGTTGAGCACATGCAGAGAGATAAATGAATGGGTAGCACCGGTATCAAGTAAGGTATAAACTTCGCAAGAATTTATAAATAGCTTACCCGTGATAACCTCGTTTGGGTTCCTCGCATTATGACCATCCACAACAAACGCTTCTTCCGGAATCGTTGACTTTGACTTTTCTCGGGACAATCTTTTTGAGTCACCGCCTCATTGAACTAGGTTTCGCTACCGTCTAATCTCGAAGCGATATGTCCTTCCTTTCCACAATTATAGAATACCTTGAACTGTTGTGGACAGTTTGGACCGATATGTCCCTCTTTCCGCATTTATAGCATATAACCGGTGGGTCATTCTCCTCCCTTAGAACCGATTCTTCTTGCAAGACCGTCGTCTTCACATGGTCATTGTTAAATCTCCTCTTTTTAAAATCTCCTCCCGACTTCGCTTCTTCTATTTTCATGGCCATGATTACCACCGTAGTGGTTACCATTTTTGTCCGTCTGCTTTTCTCCACCGGTTATCATTATTACGCTGATCGCTATCTCTGCACGATCCTCGTTGTGGTCCTCGATTGACCGCACTCTTTATCTCGCTTCTAATAATTGAGCCTGCTTTCAACATCTGAATAAAGAGAAAATTTATGAGAAATGAGATACTTGACGTATCTCGGGTTTCAAACCTCTAAGAAACATCCGCGCGTCATCGTTCCTCATTCTCCACCAAATGAGGTGCAAACCACGATAACTCTGCAAACTTTGCCTCGTCTTCGAGACACCGCCATGTTGTTACTCGCTCCATCTAATAAACTCCACTTCCTTCATATGACGAACACTTTCGTGAAAGTATTTGTCATTAAATAGCTTCTGAAATGTCTCCCAAGACATCCGAAAAGTACCGGATGGAGTGCACGCTTCACGAGACTCCCACCAAGAGTCCGCTTTCGCCATCGAACATAAAGGTGGCGAATGGAACCTTCTGTTCTCCGTGCATCCCAAGACATCGAATATCTTGGTAATTTGCTTGACCCATGTTTCCGCCATGATCGGATCTGGCTTTCCTTTAAATTCGTGGTCCCAACTCTTTGAATCGCATTTGTGACAACCCGTGAATTGCTATCATTTCCTCCTCAGTATTTTGAACACGAGTTTCCTCGTCGATTTTGCATGAATCGCAAAAAACTTCTAAACATCCCCTCGCTTCATCATCGCGCTTCAATGGTGTTGTTCACGGGAGGAACATTGCCACTGTTACACGTTCTCCTCGTTGGTAAGTGAAAGGCGTCTCCAGGGCCTCATTTCCATTGTTAATATTCTCAGTTGACATTCTCAAATACTTGTCATAAAACAAGGGTTAATTAAAGAAATCAATATATCACATAATATCCCTATATATCTTTGCAACTAACAAATAAGCTTAGGTAGGACACACTAGCGAAGGATTTACTCGCTCTCCCTCCTAGTTCTATTCCCCCGATCTCCGCCAGAGATCATATCCCTAAGCTCGATACCAACCGTGACGCCCCAAAATAGGTATACATCACCTATTCCGAGTTGTCAATACATGATACGTAAACAACTACAACTTTATTATTACAAATAGTAAAGCGTGAGTTTGAATACAAATATTATCTTCAGCACAATATCTATACTCAAATAAATCCTCATCACATTTATTGATACATTATTTTACAAAATGGTGAGGACTACTAAACAATTCTTTCTAAAACCTTCATTCCATACCCCTACTGCATACTCGCTATATTCTCGCCTCCCGAGAAAAATGGAACAAAAAGGAAAAGGGTGAGCTCAACTAGCTCAAGAAAAATATTATGACTAAGATAATATACAACAAATTATCGTTAGTCTTCAACAGAAAAAATCTAATAGAATCTGATAGACAACAAATTTTAAATCAATATTCGCAATGAAATAATAATTCATTAGAAGAGTTAAGTAGAGAATGCAAACTACTATCTTCTATGTATGAATTTAAAAGTTCATCGCTCATCTTTTATCCCTGTAACATCAATCAATATACATCTAGAATCAAATATTCATCTTTGCACTACAAAAGCCAAAGATATTCATCACCGGGTCATGTTCATTTAAACACTGCTCATCTTTGCACTACTGGCCAAAGATATTAATTAGTCGGTCCATGTTCATCTCAACACTGCTCATCTTTGCACTACAGCCAAAGATATTCTTCAGAAATCATTCATCTTTACTACTGTGCCAAAGATATTCAATAATATCATCATTTAAGATCGAGGATGATGAAAATATTTTTAAAGAAACGAATCCAAAGGAAAACAAAATGACAAGGATTAAGGATTAAGGATTCGTACTTTGTTTTATCCACGTCCCAAAAATACCTCAAAAATAATCACAAAGTGGTGTAAAATTCAAGAATGATCAAAACATGGATACAATCAAAGCTAGTATCCGTAATAGATATTTTAGACAAAAAGAAGAAATTTTATTTTCTATTGAATAGTGGTCAGATATCGTGAATAGTCTTGAGTACGTGAATAGTAACTCCACACCAAAAAGATAGAAATTCCACAAAAACATCTTCACGCTTACATGAATAGTACTTGTGAATAAGAACTCGTGAATAGTAACTCATGAATAAGTAACTCGTGAATAAGTAACTCATGAATAGTAACCCCGATATGAAAAAGTTCCAAATTTGATAAAAAGTTCCAACCAATATTTCAAAGATAATGATATTGAAGAAATAATATCATTTGAGAAGAAAATAACATCCCTTACCTCGAAAGACAAGATTTCTAGTTGAAACACCTGATATAAAGCTATGACTTGAACTTGCACCAGTATAGCAATACTCAAAGTATACTCAAAATACTCACAAGAATACGCCGATAATATAGAGAGAAAAACTTGATTTACGGTGTGATTTTCAATTCTAACCTAAGCACCCTATTTATGAAAATTGCTTAGAATTAAAAGCGTAAAATTTAATAAAATATTAATATATATTTATTAAATTCCTCGCACTCAAAAATCTGATTCAAACCATCAGCCACCAAGAGTGACTCACCTTGCCTAACTCAAAAAAAACGTTTTTCTTATTAAAAATATTTAAAACTTCAAAAATTAATTATTTCGGAGCTTCAGAACTTCAATAATTCACAATAAATAGCCCTTTTGTCCGAAAATTCAAATCTCGCGAGTTTTTATAGAAATTCAATTCTCTACAACTTTGCAGAAGAAAGTTTTTCCAAATTCTAAACAGAAATTGACCGAAATCCACAAACGGCGATTTTACAGGCTATAATTAAATTTCAGTCAATAAATGGGGTCCACAGACATGTTTAACATGTTTTAAACATTTATTGCAAAAAAATACTCATCCTCCTCGTATACTCATATATCCCACATTCGTTGTAAAAATATCACCATTATTATATTATTAAAATATAATAATATATTTATTTTATCAGAAAAAGATAAAATTTCAATTTTCAACAATTGTCACAATAAAAATTTTCTCCATATATATCCACATAAAATCAATATTTTTCTCATCATATGAATCAATAATTAATTATTCACAAATAATATTACGTAATCACAATATTGACAACCGAGCGGGTTCTTGTGAGAAGGGGGCTTTCGATAAAGAATTTCTTCTTCTTCTGGCGCATGATTAGGTGACCAAACCTCTCCTTTGATGAACTTTCTAGACATTGCCAATAATGTTATCTAATAATATTATTTAGATAATATGAATTATTGCTTCGATAATGAAAAATCTTGTGTAATGACAATTATCAAAACAACAACAATATAAAATATCAACGCATAATTATTGAATCAATAAAATAAAATCTTTGAGCAATAATTATGTAACCATTATTGAGTAGTGCCTTCTTTACGTAAGAATTAATAATTGGTGCAATACCGGTAATGCTTTCTTGTGTTTTAACCACAAGTATTTTTAACAATGATTAATTGTATAATAACTACACCGCTATTTTTAACCAACTTATATTTGTCGTTTTCTTCATCCAATCACTTTCCATTATGGGGCCCACACATGGTCATGCTACGTAGTAAATTTAATATTCCCAAACATTTTAATATTCCACGACCAAACGAATATTCCCCACAACAATGAATATTTTATAACCACTTGCTTATTTTGAAATATTTATGCGTTCAAAATAATAAATAGAAAAATTAAATTTCATTAATAATAAGTTGAGGTCTTACAGATCAGATATATATATATATATATATATATATATATATATGAGAGAGAGACAATATTAATTTTAAAAGAATATATTTTTTATAAAAGACTACATTTTCTATAAAAGAACTACATTTTTTATAAAAGACTATATTTTCTATAAAGGACTACATTTTTCTATAAAAGACTACATTTCCTATAAAAGACCATATTTTCCTATAAAATACTACTTTGCATAAATATTTTTTGAATAATAATTATTAGGGAGTTATTATTGATTTTTTTGTTAAAGTGAATATTTTTGGGTGTTCAGAAAATATTTTATACCAATACCTCTATTTAGTAATAACCTTTCAATTAGAATACAAATAATTTGATCCCAAATCTATGCCTGCCTAAATAGAGGTTTTACTGTATTAATTATTTTTTTGTTTTCACCTCAGAAAAACTGATCATGTATTCATGTTTAATACCAGTTGTTTTCCTACCCCATTTATGTACGATAACCCGATTGAATAACATAACTCCAAATTTATTTATTTTTACTCAATTATGATCCCAACCCCATTTATATATATAATGATATAAATTATTCAAATAAAAAAAATATTTCCTATTTAAAAATAATTATTAAAAGTTAGTTATTAAAAAGAAGTTATTGGTAGTTATTTTCTATTATAAATATATGAATTTTCATATTATTATGAATGCTGATTTTTGTTGTTAAAACTTCTTATTTTCTCTCTAAAATTATCAAATTCTTATTTCTCATATTCTTACTTTGAAGTTTTTCATTATTTGCTAAATGCAAAACTTCTCAAGGCTTGTCATATCCACTAAGGCTATTTGCATTCATTCTATAGCAATCTCAAGAAAGAGAGGGAGCAAATATTGTTTTTAGGAAAGCGATTTTATGCGTTTCAAGCCACTTTTCTACTTCAAGTTTATTTGTGTTCTTGGTTATTTTATCGATCTCCTTATTTCCATATTTATTTCTAACAATCTAAAAGCAATATTTGTTTTTACTTGCTATTTAAAAACACCACTCAAACACCATGAAATCCTCAAACACCATCAAACTCGTGAACCAAGATTTTGTTCACCTTGATCGTTTTGATAGAACCAACTTCACAAGATGGAAGGACAAATTGATTTTCATGCTTACCGCCCTAAAAATCTTTTATGTTTTTGACCCAAACCTTCCTCACATTCCTCCACCAAAAAATGATGATTCAACCGAATTGAAAGTCCAAAGAGGACCAAGTTGGGGCCTAGAGGGATCAAATGTGCTTTTGTAGGCTATGCATCACATAGTAAGTAAAGCATATCGGCTCTTAAATTTAGAGTCAAACGTCATTATTGAATCCAAAGATGTTGAATTCTTTGAACAATTATTAACTAAAGGTAATACGTTTCAAAACCCATCTCAAGAGATTGTTGAGCAACCTAGTTCACAAATGATTGGTCAGCAATCAAATGAACAAAGAAAAAGTAAAAGGGTACGAAAAGCAAAATCTTTGGGACTGAATGAGATCGACTCTCAATGTATTTCTTTTTACCTTGTAGAAGGTAATAGAGATGAAGTTGTGAGAATGATCCCTATAGTTCTTCAAGTGGAAGATGACCCAAAGACGTTTAAAGAGGCTATGGCTTCTAGAGACTCAGTTTTTTGGAAGGATGCTATTAGAGATAAAATGGATTCTATAATGTCAAACCACACTTGGGAGCTTGTTGATTTGCCTTCTGGTTCTAAATCTATTGGTTGTAAGTGGGTGTTTCGTAGAAAGTATCATACCGATGGTACTTTGCACTCCTACAAGGCTAGGTTAGTGGCCAAAAGCTTTCGACAAAAACAAGTATTAACTATTTTGACACATATGCACCAGTAGCAAGAATAACTTCAGTCCAAATAATGTTTGTATTAGCTTCAATTTATAACTTATATGGTCATCAAATGGATGTCAAAACGGCATTTCTTAATGGAGATTTCGATGAGAAGGTCAATATGGAACAACCAGAAGGGTTTGTCATACTAGGAAATGAACATAAAGTTTGTAAATTAGTCAAGTCTTTATATGGTTTAAAATAAGAACCTAAACAATGGCATAAGAAATTTGATAAAACAGTTTTATCATATGGTTTTAAACATAATGTAGCTGATAAATGTGTTTATATCAGAACTTGTGATAATTATGTGGTGTTAATTTGCATGTATGTTGATGACATGTTGATTGTAAGCAATCACATGGAAGTAGTTATAGAAACGAAAAGGTTTCTGTCTTCTACATTTAAGATGAAGGATATTGGACAAGTGGATATTGTGACGCCCCCCAAAATAGGTATACATCACCTATTCTGAGTCGTCAGATACACGGTACAGAATCAAATACAAACTTCTTTTATACAATATGACAAAAAGTGTAGCTGAGAGTTTTTACACAAATATTATCTTCTAGACAGTATTCAAACTCAAATGGAGTCCTCATTATATTTATTGATACACTATTTCATAGAATAGTGAGGACTACTATAGCCACCATCTCGGACCATCACTCCGTCCCCCGACTACAAACTTCCTCATACAACTGTCGTGCAAAATACGACAACACATATGTTGTGTATACCAATTGTAACTCTCATCCCTTTACTTGGATAGCATCTCACAGTGATACCTTACAATGGTACCTTACATAAAGGTACAATCAATAACTGTTTTAGAAATTAAAATATTTAGAAAATGCTAAAGGAAACCTTCGTACATGGGAAGCCATACATCTAAGTTATAATAGATATCATATGACTCGAGAATTATCCTTGGTTGACCCAATAAACCCCAAAGAAAAATGAGAAGATTATTATCGTGTTCTTTCCAATGGTGAGTGTGACACCCCCAAAATAGGTATACATCACCCATTCTGAGTCGCCAAATACATGGTACAAAATTCAATTACAACTTAATAATACAACTGTCGTGTGAAATACGACAAAATATAAACTGAGAGTTTTAATACGAATATTGTCTTCTAGACAGTATTCAAACTCAAATGGAGTCCTCAATACATTTATTATCACACTATTTCATAGAATAGTGAGGACTACTATTGCAAACATCTGGACCGTCACTCTGTTCCCCGACTAGTCCCGGCTATGTTCTCATTTCCTGAAGAGAACAATGAAAGCAAAAGAGTGAGCTCAACTAGCCCAGTAAGAAATATTATGACTAAGATAATGCAGAATAATTTATCGTTAGCCTTCAACAGTGTTAAACTGATAAAATATAACAAACATCAAGTTTAATTGCAGCGGAACAAATAATCCATTAGAAGAGTCAAGTAGAACATGATATCTACTATCTTCTATGATTTAAAAGGTTTTTTATCACTTTTATCGCTGAGACTCAGCTTAATAAATAATCCATATCATCGAATCACCCCAGCATACGGCTAAGGATATTCATTAGTATCACGACCATAAATTATCTATGCATTACGGGCCAAGGATATTCGTGTTTTCACCGATGGTCATGATCATGCCAACAACTGTCCATGAGGACTTTTACTACATCATTTGTAATATTACGGTCATGATTATACCGAATAATCCCTGGTCATAATCATACCAAGTCCATCTATGCACTACGGGCCAAAGATGACTTTCATAACAATATAAGCATGAGGATGATGACAATGATATAAGAATTCAATTAAAAGAAAGCAAAGGATAATTTTTTAAAGATTTATAATTTAATTTATTCAGAATTCAATAATGTCCAAATTGTCAACATGATACTGCTTTGTGGAGTAAAATTCAAGAATAATATTATGTCAAAAATGATTTGGACCGAAAAGAAATTAATTTTTATCATGAATAGTACCCCGGGTGAATAGTAACTAAATGAATAGTATCCCGTGAATAGTACTTCGGGAATAGTAACCCCGTGAATAGTACTTCGGCATGAAAAAGTTAAAACTGATCAAGAATGCTCAGAATAATATTTCCATGAAAAGATACTGGATGAAGCGCAACTATCAAGGATATTCTATTAATTTCATGGAGTATAGAAACCAAAACTTTAACAAAATGAGTGTAGAATTCAAAATCTGAAACAACATAATATTACTTACATACTACAGAGTATGGAAGAAAATATTATTTCATATGAATACTGAACAAAAATAATATCTCTTACCTTAAAAAGAAAAGTATTCCAACTGGTATAGTGGGGATATTCTTGAAGAAAACTTTCACTGTTTTCTATGTTCAAAGCTTTCTAAAACTCGAAAGAAATACGCTCAATATTATAGAAGAAGAATTCTCTGATTCTGGTGTGATTTTCAATTCTAACTAAGCATCCTATTTATAGGATAATGGAAAGGATACTATTTGAAAATAAATTCACGGGCAAACAGTAAACGAATTCGACAAAAATTCACGGGCGCCGGCTGATATCACAAGATTCACTATGCAGATACTATGCAGACACTATGCAAATACTATGCATAATAAAATATAATATATTCTATTTTTTATAAAAAATAAAACTTATTATATAATATTTTATATATACGTTTTCTACTCCCTCTCGACCATTCCATTTCCCCCTCCCCCCACCAAGACTTTTCCTCCAAAGGTGGGTCCCACTCGTGGCCCCCCACCTTTTATTATAACATCTACCGATTATTTTGAAAATGGGTAAATGAGGGTCCATAAAATAAGCAAAATTTATATAAATACTTCATAAAAAATTCTCTCAATATTTTTAACAACCTTTATTCATATTATTATAACTCATGATATTAACAACGAGATCGTTCCCGAAAGAGGGCTTTCAGATAAGGATTTCTCCTATTGTAGCGGCATATTAGGTGACCAAACCTCTCTCGTGAAACTTTCTAAACATTGTTAATTATGAAAATAATAATATGAATAACTTCATCATCTCAATTATTGATTTAATAATATATAAAATATCAACAATAATTGAATCAAATAACGTGAGATCTTATCACGTGAATTCTTGTAGCAATAATTGAACAAAAGCGAGTGACTTCTCACGTAAGCATTAATAATCGATATCGTATTAATCTTAGCGACCACAGCGTATTCTTGTACTTTTAAATCGAGTATTTCAACAGTTAATGGTAAAACTTCAGCCATTACTTTTATAAAAAGATATTTCTGTCATTTTCTAACTCCGACAATAATTCCACTATGGGGTCCACCAATGATTGTGTCGTCGTATGAATATTCCCTGTTAAAACGAATATTCCCCAACCAATCGAATATTCCCCGACCAATTACCAATGATTGTGCCGTTGTTATAAAATATTCGTTATGTCAGAAAATATTCATTGTGTCAAGGAATATTCGTTTTAACAAGGAATATTCGTACGACGGCACAATCATTGGTGGAACCAACAATGGAAGTATTGTCGTAGTTAAAAACGGCGTAATTATCTTTTATAAAAAAATAACGACGAAAGTTTTACCGTTAAACCGTGAACTACTGATGGTAAAAGTACGATGTCTACGCTGTGGTTTATAAGAAACATTACGATATTGATTATTGATGTTTACTGACGAAGTCACTTAGTTATAATTGAATTATTGCTACAATAATTGCCGATAATATCTCTCATATTATCGATTCAATTATTGTCACGATATCTCGCATAATATTTATTATTATTAAAACAATAATTGAGACGACAAAGTTATTCATATTATTATTTGCAATATTGACAATGTCTAGAAAGTTCTATCGAGAGAGGTTCGTCACCTAATCAAGCGCCAATAGAAGAAATCTTTATCTAAAAGCCCCTCTTCTTGGGAATGATTCGTTGTTAAATATCATGAAGTTATAATATTAATGATTAATAAGTTCGTGTTGATTAAAGATGAAATTGATATTTTCATTGTGTTGGGATTATTAGTGTTAGTGGAATTCGACATCTATTCCGATAATAATTGATGTCTGGAGGTTATATTGACCAATCGGGTAATTAATCGGATAAATGAGCAATTAATTGCTATTAATTCACATGCTTATAACTATTTATTCACATATATGTACTATTTATTCACATGTATGTACTATTAGGAAATAATATTTTCTTCCATACTCTATAGTATGTGAGTAATATTATTTCGTTTCGTATTCCTAATTCTACACTCATTTTGTTGAAGTATTGCTTCTATACTCCGTGAAATTAGTAGAATATCCTTGAAATTTGCGCTTCATCTAGTATCGTTTCACAAGGATATTTTCTGCACATTCTTGTTAAATTTTAAGCTTTTCCTGCCGGAGAACTGTCCATGAGTAGTATTCATTTATACAGTACTATTCACAAAGTACTATTCACGGGGTACTGTCAGGAATAAACATATGAATGATATTCCTAATTACATATGATTTGATTATGATATATATGAATGAATATGCAAGTATGCTTGCATTAAGAAAAGCTATAAAGTCTTTTGATAGATAATAGAAACATATGTACAAGGACTTAGAATGAATTGATCAAATATGTTAGGTTGATCCTACATAAGCAAAACATCTTTGTAAAGTCCTTAAAAAAATGATGTACAAGGACTATAAATATAGAAAGATCAAGCATGTTAGGTTGATCTTATGATGTAATAAATAGGCTTGTTTGATCGTCGAGCACTGCACCAGAAATCGTAGTTTGTCAGGAGAGTCAAGGAAAACTCGAGATCTATCGAGGCAGAATCGTAGTCTGCAAGATAGTAGATCTTGGAGTTCGTAGACTGCCAGGAAAGATGAGGAAGGATCGTAGTGTGTCGAGTAGAACCTCCTCAGAGCCGTAGTCTGCTGAGGAAGTCATGTTCAGAATCGTTGAGACAGCCTTCCTACGAGCCGACCGAGCATCTGCCTAAGCCAAGTCAAGAATCGTAGACTACACTCTGAGTCATAGAGTCTAGTGATGTCGAAGCCAAGTCAAGAATCAAAAACTACACTCAGAGTCATAGAGTCTACTGATCATATCAGAGGTAGAGATCGTAGTCGAGCAAGATCAGATGAAGATAACGAACACAAAGTCAGAAATCGTAGAGTGTCAAGATCTGATCTCGGAGTCGTAGTGTCTACACAGCCAAAACTGAATCGTAGAGTGTGGAACTAAAACATCAACAGATGTGCTCACAACGCCAAGGCAGAATCGTAGAGCAAATACGATTCTCAACAAATGAGCACTCCCAGAATATCCAAAGTAATGAAGCCTCTGGTTAATACTGCAAAGATATATCCCACCTAAAGGAAACCAGAGAGCACTCAACGAATGACAAGCAAGCTAAGAAAAGATCTAAGCATCAACCCAATCAGCATCCAGATTGAGTTGTGAGGCCATTCGAGATGAAGTCTTCCATAAGATGATAATAAGAAGACTTCAGTAGATGACTAAGGAAAGTCGACAAGTCACGATGAGTCATCGAATGTATGTAAGACTAACGATCTTGGAAGCAACCAGGATTATAGTGTTTGCCACACAAAGAAGGAACTGATGGAATGTACACATAGATACTAGTCATCTTCTGAAGAATAAGGCTAAAGTGATTAAGCATTGGGTCAGTACATTGATGATAAGCTGAACGGGAGATCACAAGGAGAAAGCGAGCTGGACGCACCACAAATCTGAAGTGTCTTGCTATTCAGAAGGGGGTAGAGCAAGAAGTCAAATCATCAGTATCTGAGAACAGTCGAAGCAAACAGAAGTGTTGAAGCACTGTACAATAGAAAGAAGAGGTGTTCTACACCGAAGATCTAATGAACACCCGTCAAAGATCGTAGTGTTATCTCTAAGTAACAGTCAACAAGACACTACGATTAGGTCCAAGAAAAGCATGCATCAGAATTGTAGAGTTCTGTCATCCGAAGATTGAAGCATTGGCAACGGTTCAATCTGAAGGTTGGTATTTGGACATGAGCTTATTGAGAGCATTGTTGCAAAAGGACAACCTCTGATCGAGAAATCAGAAGGGGGAAATAAAGTCTTCGACCTGCCCGAGACATCAAATTAACATCTCTGATGGGGTAGGTGAAACAATAGACTACAGAGTCAGAAAGTCATGTCATGTCACATCTGCAGTCTGCATCAAACAACTCGAGATCTGTGAAGTAATTTGAATAGCTCTCAACGGCTACTTTCCAACAGGAAGATTGACTAGGAGTATAAATCAGAAAGAGCTTCAAAGATCAAAGGTTACTGGAGTTGGTGAGTTTGGAGAATTAGTGGACTGATCTAACCAACGTAAATAGTGAGTGACCAATGAAGGTCTAAAGGCTCACTCTACGATCCACCAAGAACACTTGGAGACAAACAAAGAAAGAAGTAGAAGTGAGAGTTCTACAATGTAGAAGTGAGAGTTCTACTACAAAAAGAGTGTTCTGAATTGCCGAGAGATAGAATAACATCAATGTCATCTTGATGTCCATCATGGGAAGACCCTAAGTACAATAGAGAAGAGCTCACAGTCATCTTAGCAAGTCCATCATGAGAAGGCATCAAATATCAAGAAAGAAGATCACCAACGCCATCATGGTGTCAAGCACGAGAAAGTTTCTAAGTACCTAGCAGAAGAGCTTACAGTCATCTTAGAAACTCATCATGTGCAGCCATCAAGTATCAAGAAGAATGATTTTCAAGGAAGTTCATCAAGGGATCATCAGAATTGGTTGACTAACTGAAGAAGTTGAGCCTCATGCAACACTCAACTGCACTTCAAGGATGATCACGCCAAGCTGCTAATTATAGAAGATGTTCAGAGCTTAAAGACATCTTAGCAGCTCAGCATAAACTCCAACAAACAAACAAACAACTCAACAACAAGAAGCCAGGGCCTGAGGGGTCCTTGTCCGGAGGGACTAAATGAAGTTCCAAGCCTGCTGGGCTTGAAGAGTTCCTTGGGAACTAGAGAAGTTCCAAGGTCAGCGGCCTTGAAGAGTTCTTAGTGAATCAAGTCCCAAGGCTGCTGGCCTTGAAGGAATCTTAGTGATTCAGGGTGCTGCCCTTCCTTAGTGGAAACCCTGCTAGTTGAAAGTAGAAGAGTGGATTAGGAGCTTGAGTCTCTGAACCACTTAAAACCCCTTGTGTCTTTTACTTTATGTCATTTACATTATGTACATCAACTGCTATAACTGCTATGTATATTTTAACTACTTACCAACTAAACTAACTCTACAAACAATGTATGTATGATTATGAATATATCAATGAAGGGGATATTTTACTTATTCCGCTGTGCTTGAAAAGATTCTTATGTATGTCATATGCTAAAATATTAGCAATACAAAATAAATCAGAAAAGTATTTAGAAATCAAAAGGATCTATTCAACCCCCCCCCCCTTCTAGATCTATTGTGCCTACTGGGAACTAACAATTGTTATCAGAGCAGGTTCTCATGCTATATTCAAAAGCTAATCACTTTGAGTCTGATCCTAGGCACAAACATTGTTCTAAACTTAGTTTAGTAGTAAGTCATTTGTTATATGCAGATGAGTTCACACGTTGGAAATACTATGTACATATAAATGTGTATGTACCCCTGAAGTTGCTCAGATTGGTCCATGTTCTTGATTGCCATATCAACAAGACCAATCCTTGTCTGCAGTCAATCTTGGAGTCTGAATACCAGGCTAGGAAGCTCAAGAGACATCAATAGAAAAGAGTCAAACATCCACCAGCCAGAAAAGGCCTTACATGCTAAGAAATGCTTATCCAGAGAAGAAAGAAGAACTTCTTAAACATGTGTCTGGCCAACCAGTAGCTGAATGTAAACCTTGTGAACTCAAGGAAGTCAAAGAACTAAAGATTCTGAGATTCTTTTAGCTAGCATCTTCATGACCACGACTGATTGATTGAAGGTCAACTGGAGCAAAAAGTTGTCAGGAGAAAATGTGAAACTATGCACATCAATACCTATCCTCAGTATGTCTAAGCTTAATGACTGTTAAGAAACTGACGGTAGAAAGGTACGATTCCTCACTAATAGATGTGTACATCATGTTGCACCTCCTTATGAACTACAACAGTATTCTTTCAAGGAATCATAATCTACCTAAAAAGGTGAAGAGAGAAAGTACACTGGAGTTGGAAACTCAAACGCTTACAAACTTTCTCTCCATCTAAGTTTTAGGTTGAAGATGATATCTTTAAAGAAATCTGAAATGGGTCATAAGAATATCAAAGGTTAAATTAATCTTATGAGAAGTAATCTTTGCTGGTGGGTTAGTATGTATGTACAAACCTATGTTCTAAGTGTTTGATAACCCACAGAGTATGATCAACTCTACAAAAGTATCTTGATGATTTGTAGAAACTGATCACCTCCATGAATCAACCAGATTCAAATAAATCATAGAGTTGATTCTAACTCTGTGAACACTTAAACCTGGTGAACACAACCAAACAAATGATGAAACCATCAAAGAAAAAGAGTGTTTTATTAAAATGACAAATCTAACACACACTCACCATCATGCATCTTAAAATGTATTATCTAAATTAGTTACATGCATGAATATGATTGTTGATGATCAATATGATGTTAATTCTAATATATGAGGAATAGGGTTTTTGAGGGCTAACCTAGCAGGACCCCTTTAAGTATGGGTACCAAAAATAGAAATGTATCCAACCTGCAGGTACTTGGTCTATTTGGCAACACTAAGGAATGCTGAAGCAGAAGATTTCAGTCAAGAAGAGTCAACCAGCAGAAGGCTTAGGATTGTTCAGAAAGAATTCTGATAAAACTCCTATATGTCAAAGCCTGTTCTTGAAGACCCACTGAGCTAATCTAAATGGAGCTCACATGGCTGCTGATCTTTATATGAAAGCAAGCCATTCAACCAAAGATGGAAAGGGTCTTATATGCTCAGTCATGCAAAGCATATCATATGAGAAGAATCCTCCAGGAAGCTCACCAGAGGATCATCGAGCATCAAACATGAGGAACTCATTACGGGAGCAGAACTCCACAAGTACAAATCAGAATAGAGACTACGTTAGAGTAATCGCCAAATGATCATGTAGAATGATCGATCACGGAGATATCCATGTCTACGATGTCAACAGACTTAATTGTCAGTGGTGATTCTAGGCAGAAAGAGACATGCAAGGATGCCTCCTAATGCACACGAAGAAAAGGAAATCACACCTCACTGAGAAGACAATATAAACACGGGGAAACAGTGATCTGTTAATGGACAACAACACTAAGGTATACTATGAAGAAATGTACCAGCTACAGAGTCCCAAAACTTTGTGGCTGATGAACCAAATGAAGATCCATAGTCAGTAGGAACGTCTCAAAACGTACTACTGATAACCTATCAGCCACCCAACTCAAAATCGTGGAGTGCCTAAGATCAAACATCTGATCGTAGTGTAAGAACAGGAGGACACCACGATTACAGCAAATGCAATCATCTAAGGATGGTAGAGGACCTCCCCACCAGAAAAGATCAAATGAGATATCAGTGCAAATTACTTCTAAAGTATTTCATCTTGAAAGTGCCTCAGGGACAAACCTGACCCTTAGCTCACTCTAAGAGGTTGTCCCTTCCTGAGCTACCTTAACCCAGAAGGATTGCTTAATCTAGTTCATCTCAAGGACCAATATAGTCAATGATCGTAGGGTAAAGTTTGAAGAGAACTCAACGATCGAGATGCAACCTCAACGATCGTAGTGCAAACTCAACGATTGTAGAAGCAGACTCGACGATCGCAGTCTTACCAGAAGATACTCTAGCTCATGAAGAGTTTGGACGAATGTGACAACTGCTCTACCATTCAGATTATGAGGAAATAAGTTCGAATAAAGCTTAAAAAGACATCATGCAAACGCACAACAGAACTTAAGTGCCCAAACTGGCTTGGGGTATATCAGTGGTCAAGCTATGCAATTTCAAGATGAGGATTAATGTCAACCATCCACTGCAACATCTCTCAAAAGTTGATCGTTGAGTCAATAAAAGAAAACGTAGAGTCCATAGCTGCCTTACCATGCTACACTACGAACCAAAGAGCTCAACAGACAATCCACGTCAATTAATCGTCTACTTTCCCAAAAGAGATATCTAACTGAAAAGTTTACGGGGAGTTACAACTCATTACTGGACATCGTGCAACCAATGGTTGGTTGACACGTAACTGCTTCTATAGAGTCAGAGGGAACTACCATAAAAGACAAATTCAAAATCTTCAAACAGTTATCAGAAACTATCGAAACTCTCTCCCTCCCATTTTCAAACCCTAGAATTTTCTTCGAAACCAAAATCCATTAACCCTCTAGAGCCTTGCCCAATTCACAATCAGCTATCCCTCATAAATTTCTCTGAATCATACACCCTTATCCCTCGAACTATTCAAATGGAATATTGGTGAGTAATCACTGGCATTCAGCTCGAAACCAAGTATTTTGAGAAATCCGAAAAGAAGTTCAGAGACATTCTTGAACTTGTGAAGAAAGCTAGATTCTCATAATGTTTTGAGGCTAGCACTCGAGTATATACTGAACTAGTCAAGGAGTTGTACTCAAATGAATCCATAAATGCCGAAACCCTTTCAACCAAGGTTAAAGGTCAATCTTTAAAGCTGAAATCATCAGATATCAATCAATGCTTAGGTTTCCTTGACCTAGGACTGAAAAACTTTGATGAGAATGACACTGAGCAAGCGAAGGAGATTATGGGGTATCAAAGAAACCCTAGTCTAAAGGATATAAAGAAGAAGGAGTTTTCTAAGGAATACAAATTCCTTACTGAGATAGTGGGAAATGTATACTATGCAAGGATACTGTACATGACACTGTACTTGATCAGCAGTTGAAGATTATGTCTGCAATAGTTCTGAAGAAGTGAATCAACTTTGGAGCCATCCTGTTTGATTAGATCTCCAAATGGGTAGAAAAGGATGAGATAAAGATGTCTACAGATAGACCCCTGACTAAAGTCTTTCAAGGAAGACTGATGAACATTGTGATAAAGAAGAAGCTGAGAGGATAGATCAAGGATGATGAAGGAGAGCCTCTGAATATTCACAAAGTAATGTCTCCACAACTGTTTGTGAACTGGAAGAAAAACTCACAGGAAAACAGGAGGTTGACAACAACTGGAAGCAGCAAAAAGAACTCTATGAAGAAGATGAAGGCGAAAGAGGTGGAAAGCTCTGAGTCTGGTGACTCTGCACCGATAGCAGCCACACCAGTAAGGAAGAAATCTAGGGGTGTGAAGAAAATTGAGGCCCCATCAAGAAGTCTCTCCACCAAAGACAAAGATGAAGGTGAAAAGGTCTTAACTGCACCAGAGACCACAAAGAGAAGAAGCAACAGACTGCTTCAAGGGCCATCAAGGAAGAAAGCTAAGGTGGTAAACAAGCAAGCCCCAGTTTCCCAAGAAATTACATCTGACGAAAAGGAGAACATAGAGTCAGAGGAAGAAAATGGAACTGATGGTCTCAAGACTGAGTCCCCAAAGAACGAATCCAGCAATGAAGATGAAGCTGGATTCATAGAAGAAAATGTAGAATCTGCTCATGAAGAAGAAAGCACAAGTCATGTGGCTAACTCTCAGAGCATTCACTCTGATAATGATGAAAAGTCACAAGATGACCCAAATGCATCTCCAAATGCAAATGCTCCAACAAGCTCAGATGATGGGTCAAATGATGTTATTTCAGAAGAAGAAGGACCTGCCCCTGCAAATGCTGAACGTCAAGAAAGTTTGGCTGATGATTCAAAGGCCTTAAAGTCTGAAGAGGAAGAAGAGTCTGACTCCCCCATAGCTGAACCCCTAAGGAGAAGAAAGAGCTACAGACTACTAGCTAAATTTGCTTACAAGAAGAAAAATGATCACTCTACTGCAGTCATTGAAGTAAGTGATGAATCTGAATCAAAGGAGAAAAGTTTTGAAGATGGAACTAGTAATGAAGAAGATGAATCCAAGGAAGACATTGCTGAAGAAGAGTCTGGTAATGAAGATCAACAAGAAGGATTCACTGATGAATCTGATCAGAATACTTCAGGCTCCGAAAGAGAAGAAATAGAGAAAGATTTTGATTCTGCACATCAGGAATCAGAGGAACCAAAAGACTATTGTAAGACCCCGCAATTTTTTTAAATAAAAAGGAATTTCCTTTATTTATTATTTTGAAATAGTAAGGGTTGATTTGATTAATGTGGATAGTTAAGGGTTAAATACGCAAATATTTCAAAATAAGCAAGTGGTTATAAAATATTCATTTTGTGGGGAATATTCGTTTGGTCGTGGAATATTAAATCGCTTCGGGAATACTCGTTTGGTGGTGGAATATTAAATCTTGTCGGGGAATATTAAATGCAATGACCATAACCCATAATGGGACCCATAACGAAAGCGATTGGATGAGGAAAATGACAAAGTTTGGGTGGTTATAAATAACGGCGTAGTTATTACTGAATTAAGATTGTTGGAATACCCGGTGGTTAAAATACGATGTCTGCGTGGTTGCCTGAGCACACACGTTACAGCAGATATTGTTGAATTATTGATTAAATGCGTAAGATGGCACTACTCAATAATTTTCACGATGAGTTCTTTATTCAATATTTTATTTTATTGATTCAATAATTCTTTGCATTGATATTTTATATTATTGTTGTTCAATAATTGTCATTTGCACACAGATATTTCCCATTATCGGATCAATAATTCATATTATTTGAATAATATTATTAGATAACATTATTGGCAATGTCTAGAAAGTTACATACAAGGAGAGGTTTGGTCACCTAATTGCGCCGCCATAAGGGAGAGATCCTTATTGGAAAGCCCCTCTTTCACCGGGGACGGCCTGGTTGTCATAAATGTGATTCTGTAATATTATTTATGAATAATTAATTATTGATTCATATGATAAGGAAATATTTATTTTATATGAATATAAATGATGGATTTATTTATGTGGTTATTAATGAAGGAATTAATGTTGAGGTGTTTTATCAGTATTTTATCGGATTGGAGGTATTAAAAATCAAATCAGGGGTTTTGAGATATATTGCGGGGGTTATAATTTTTAATCCGAAATAGTTGGATTGTGGTAATTTTTGGGTATGTTATACATACATAAGTTGAGTATATGTCCACAAATTTTGAACCGTTAAAAATGCACGAATGATTTGTTGTGAATTTTAAGAGGTGTCGGATTCGGAAATTAGGTTTATAATTGATTTTGGTGGAAAATTCTAGAATTGAGTGGGCCCCACTTGTGGTTGGTGAAGAAATGTGCTTTGATTTTATTTCAAATGTGGTGGGTGGCAATAGTAGCGAGTAAAGCCATCGTAGTAGGTGTCAAGTCAGCTTTGGCGGGCTAACATTTTCCTATAAATAGAGGGCTAAGTTAGAATTGAAAATCACACCGTAAACAAAGTTTTCTCTTTCTCTCTATATTATTGAGCGTATTTTGTGAGTATTTAGATACTTTGAGAGTTCTTTATTCAAGACAAGTTTCATTCAAAGATCACTTGACCTTTCCTTCCTAGTATCTTGATTCTTTGAGGTAAGGGATATTATTTTTTTAAAGAATGATATTATTTCTTCAATATCATTATCTTTGAAATGTTGATCTGAAGTTTTATCAAATTTGGAACTTTTTCATGTATGGGTTACTATTCATGAGTTACTATTCACGAGTTACTATTCATGAGTTACTATTCACGATTCTTATTCACGAGTACTATTCATGAAGCGTGAAGATGTTTTTGTGAAATTTCTATCTTTTGGTGTGAAGTTCTTATTCACGTATCGACACTATTCACGAATCTGACCTTATTCATAGAAAAATGAAAATTTTTCTTTTAAATTTAAAATATCTATTCGGATACTAGCTTTGATTGTATCCATGTTTTGATCATTCTTGAATTTTACACCACTGTGATTATTTTTGAGGTATTTTTGGGCGTGGATAAAACCAAATACTTAATTCTTAATCCTTGTCATTTTGTTTCAATGGATTCGTTTCTTTAAAATATTTTCATCATCCTCGGTCTTAAATGATGATATTATTGAATATCTTTGGCACAGTAGTGCAAAGATGAATGATTTCTGAAGAATATCTTTGGCCCAGTAGTGCAAAGATGAAGCGGTGTTTAAATGAACATGAATCGATGATGAATATCTTTGGCACGTGAGTGCAAAGATGAGCGGTGTGTTTAAATGAACATATTGGATCGATGAATATCTTTGGCCTTTAGTGCAAAGATGAGCAGTGTTGAGATGAACATGACCGATTGATGAATATCTTTGGCTGTAGTGCAAAGATGAATATTTGATTTGAGATGAATATTGATTGATGTTACGGGATAAAATATTGATGATGGATTTATTAAATTCATAGATTATAGTAGATTTCATTCTCTACGTAACTCTTACTATGAATTATTATTTCCGCCACGAATATTGATCCGAAACTTGTTGTCTATTGTATTCTATCGATTTTTCCTGTTGGAGACTAACGATAATTTGTTGTATATTATCTTAGTCATAACATTCTTCTTTATGGGCTAGTTGAGCTCACCCTTTTCCTTGTTGTTCCATTTTTCTTCTCGGGAGGCGAGAATGTAGCGAGTACTAGTCGGGGTATGTAATGAAGGTTCTAGAGAGAGTTGTTTAGTAGTCCTCACCATTATTGTAAAATAATGTATCAATAAATGTGATGAGGATTTATTTGAGTATAAATATTGTCTAGAAGATAATATTTGTATTTAAACTCACGCTTTATTGTTGTGATAATAAAGTTGTAGTTGTTTACGTACCATGTATTTGGCGACTCGAATGGGTTGGATGGAATGGACCTATTTTGGGTCGCCACAGCTTGGTATCGAGCTTAGGGATATGATCTCTGGCGGAGATCGGGAATAGAACTAGGAGGGGAGAGACGAGTAAATCCTTTGCTAGTGTGTCCTACCTAAGCTTATTTGTTAGTTGGTCAAGATATAGGGATATTATGTGATTGATTTCCTTAATTAACCCTTGTTTTATGACAATGAATTGAGAATGTCGATGAGAATATTAATAGTGGTGTAAATGGGACCGTGGAGATGCATCAGCTTTAACAATGAGGAGAACGTGCAACAGTCAATGGCAATGTACCTCCCCGTGAATAACACCAACGAAGCGGATGATGAACGAGGGATGTTTAGAAGCTTTTTGCGCTTCATGCAAAATCGCACGAGGAGACTCGTGTTCAAAATACGAGGAGGAGATGATAGCAATTCACGGTGGTCACAACCAAGCCAGTTCAAAGAGTTGGGACCACCGAGTGCAGGAAAGCCAGATCCGATCATGGCGGAAACATGGGTCAAGCAAATTACCAAGATATTCGATGTCTTGGGATGCGAAGAACGAAAGTTCCATTCGCTACTTTTATGTTCCGTGGCGAGGTAGATTCTTTGGTGGGAATCATGAAGCGTACCCATTCAAACCCTCGGCGATGTCATGGGAGACGCGTTTGAAGCATGATTCAATGACAAGTACTTCCACGAAAGTATTCGTCATATGAAGGAAGTGGAGTTTATTAGATTGGAGCGAATAACATGGCGGTGTCCCAAAGACGAGGCGAAGTTTGCGGAGTTATCCGTGTTTGCACCTCATTTGGTGGAGAATGAGGAACGTGTGACGCGGATGTTTACGAGAGGTTTGAAACCCGGCATACGCCAAGATCTCATTTCTCATAAATTTTCTCTCTATTCGGATGTTGTCAATGAGGCTCGATTGTTAGAGCGAGATAACGAGTACGTTCAACCGAGGGTCTATAACCGAGATTATACCAAGATAAGCGATCATCGAATAACGATAACCAAAGGGAGAAAGAAGAATACGGACAAAGGCGGTAACCACTCGGTGGTAATCGTAGCTATGAAAATAGAAGAAGCGAGTTGGGAGGAGATTTTAAAAGAGGAGATTCAACAACGACCATGTGAAGACGTCGGCGCCCGGTGTGCAATCGTTTCCAAGGGAGGAGAAAGACCATCGATCGTATGTTACAAATCTTGGGAAAGAGGGACATATCATTGGACCGCCCACAACAGCTTTAAGGTATGCTATAATTGTGGAAAAGAAGGACATATCGCTCGAGATTGTTATGCGATATCAAAACCTAGTCTTGGCGAAGCGGTGACTCAAAAGGATGTCCCGAGAAAAGTCAAAGTCAACGATTCTGGAAGAGCGTTTGTGTGGGCCAAATCAAAATACGAGGAACCCGAACGGTTAGCACTGCAGGTTAGTTAATTATAAATTCTTGCGATGTTTATACCTTACTAGATACCCGGGTTCTACCCATTCTTTTATCTCTCTTGCTTGCGCTCAACGTTTGAACTTGACTACGGAGAAATTAGACTTTGACCTATTTATGGAGACTCCGTTAGGAGAAACTTTCATTACATCTGTTGTTTAAAAAATTTTGTTTGATTCAAGTTGGCACCATTACCTTACCTGTTGACCTTATCTCTTTAAAGATACTTGCTTTTGGGGATTGATTGGTTAACTACTCATCATGCCAAAATTGATTGCTTTTGTAAGGTTGTTAGTTTTCATATTCCTAAGCAACTTTGTTATTCAACTCAAGCAGTCAAACCATTGTAGTCAAACATTTTCATATCAAGCCATGAAGTCATTCGTTTATTACGGATGTCAAGTTTTCTTAGTCCATGTTATGGATTTGAATAAAGACACGTCAGATTTGAATAATATTCTTGTTGTTATTGATTTTTCCTGACGTATTTCCTGAAGAATTTATTGGCTTACTCCCAAAGACTGATATTAAATTTTGTATCGACTTTGAACCCAGTACAAAACTCATTTCTAAAATCTCATATCGAATGGCTCCTATTGAACTTCAGGAGTTAAAAATTCAACTATAGAATTTGGTACATGAGCCTTTATCTTGTGACTTCCTTTGTGGAATTCACCTAAGCCAGACTCTCTGTAGGGGACGTCATATTAGATGCGATAAAAAGCGATAGGTGTCATTGTGACGTCTTATCCAAGATTGGGATATGAGTCACGGTTGAGAGCAACCTAAGTCGAATCGAAATACGTAGCTTTCAGAAGCTTAGTTGGTTATTATCGGAGATTCGTTGAAGGATATTCTCGAATCGCTATTCCATTAACGTAGCTGACTCATAGAGATCTAAAATTCAAACGGAGCAAGGAATGTGGGAAGAGCTTCGAAGAACTCAAGAGGAGACTCATTTCAAAGATATGTTCGACCATGCCATCCCGGAAAAGCGAACGTGGTAGGCGGCGTGTTGAGTAGAAGATCGTATACAAGTACGAGTACAATATTGTCAAAGACTCATTTCAGTATAATATACAAATAATAGAGATGGAGATGAAAACTCTAGGTACCCACGTGATGATATACTGATGCACGTGATGATATCTGAGTATAATCGACTTTTAATCGATAAAGTTAAAAGTTGCTCAAGCTACACACGGGTGATGAATTTGAAGAAGGAGGTGCAAGAAGTTGTTATTTTAAAAGCGAGAATCGGTGAGGTGAGGAAAGCTCAAACCTTCGATTTATTAATCCATTTGAAATTCTCGATCGAATAGGAACCGTGGCCTATGACTCTCGTTTACCACCATGTATGGCGCGCTGTTCATAACGTTTTTCACGTATCGATGTTACGTAAATATGTGGACGACCCGAAACACGTCATTGAGTTAGAACCGGACGAGATAGCCTAAGACTTAACGTACGAGGAGGTACCTGTCAAGATTTTGTAGAGGAAAGAACATGACCTATGTACCGAGGTTATACCATAAGTTAAAGTTTTGTGGCGAAACCATGCTATTGAGGAAATGACCTGGGAGTTGGAAACGAAAATGAAAGCGAGGTATCTTTACCTTTTTGAAACACCAGTCGTCGTCGTCGATTTCGAGGACGAAATTTCATAAGGAGGGGAGGTTGTAAGACCCCAAATTTTTTAAATAAAAGGAATTTCCTTTATTTATTATTTTGAAATAGTAAGGGTTGATTTGATTAATGTGGATAGTTAAGGGTTAAATACATAAATATTTCAAAATAAGCAAGTGGTTATAAAATATTCATTTTTGTTTGGGAATATTCGTTTGGTGGTGGAATATTAAATGCTGTCGTGGAATATTCGTTTGGTCGTGGAATATTAAATCTTTGTCGAGGAATATTAAATGCGACGGCCAGCGACCGTGTATGGGACCCATAATGGAAAGCGATTGGATGAGGAAAACGACAAAGTTTGGGTGGTTATAAATAACGGCGTAGTTATTACTGAATTCTGTTGTTGGAATACCCGGTGGTTAAAATCTGATGTCTGGCGTGGTTGCATGAAGACACTAGTATTGCACAATATTGTTGAATTATTGATTAAATGCGTAAGATGGCACTTTACTCAATAATTTTCACAATGAGTCTTTATTCAATATTTTATTTTATTGATTCAATAATTGTTTGCGTTGATATTTTATATTATTGTTGTTCAATAATTGTCACCGCACAAGATTTCCCATTATCGGATCAATAATTCATATTATTTGAATAATATTATTAGATAACATTATTGGCAATGTCTAGAAAGTTACATCTAAGGAGAGGTTTGGTCACCTAATTGCTTGCGCAAAGAAGGAGAGAGATCCTTATTGGAAAGCCCCTCTTCCTGGGAACGACTGGTTTATCGTAAATGTGATTACAATATTATTTATGAATAATTAATTATTGATTCATATGATAAGAAATATTTATTTTATATGAATATAAATGATGGATTTATTTATGTGGTTATTAATGAAGGAATTAATGTTGAGGTGTTTTATCGATTATTTTATCTGGATTGGAGGTATTAAAAAATCAAATCGGGGTTTTAAGATATATTATGGGGTTATAATTTTTAATCCGAAGCTTTGGATTGTGGTAATTTTGGGTATGTTATACATACATAAGTTGAGTATATGTCCACAAATTTTGAACCGATTAAAATGCACGAATGATTTGTTGTGAATTTTAAGAGGTGTCGGATTCGAAATTAGGTTTATAATTGATTTTGGTGGAAAATTCTAGAATTGAGTGGGCCCCACTTGTGGTTGGTGAAGAAATGTGCTGAATTTTATTTCAAATGTGGTGGGTGGCAATAGTAGCGAGTAAAGCCATCGTGTAGCAGGTTTATATCTGCTTTCTGGTGGCTAACATTTTCCTATAAATAGAGGGCTAAGTTAGAATTGAAAATCACACCGTAAAACAAAGTTTTCTCTCTTTCTCTCTATATTATTGAGCGTATTTTGTGAGTATTTAGATACTTTGAGAGTTCTTTATCAAGATAAGTTTCATCAAAGATCACTTGAGCCTTTTCCTTAGAAATCTTGATTCTTTGAGGTAAGGATATTATTTTTTTTTCAGAATGATATTATTTCTTCAATATCATTATCTTTGAAATGTTGATCTGAAGTTTTTATCAAATTTGGAACTTTTTCATGCTCGGGTTACTATTCATGAGTTACTATTCACGAGTTACTATTCATGAGTTACTTATTCACGAAGTTTCTTATTCACGAGTACTATTCATAGAAGCGTGAAGATGTTTTTTGTGAAATTTCTATCTTTTGGTGTCGGATTCTTATTCACGTATACCAAGACTATTCACGAATCTGACACTTATTCATTCAGAAAAATGAAAATTTTTCTTTTAATCTAAAATATCTATTCGGATATTAGCTTTGATTGTATCCATGTTTTGATCATTCTTGAATTTTACACCACTTTGTGATTATTTTTGAGGTATTTTTGGACGTGGATAAAACCAAGTACTAATTCTTAATCCTTGTCATTTTGTTTCACCGGATTCGCTTTTTAAAAATATTTTCATCATCCTCGGTCTTAAATGATGATATTATTGAATATCTTTGGCCCAGTAGTGCAAAGATGAATGATTTCTGAAGAATATCTTTGGCTCGTGAAGTGCAAGATGAGCGGTGTTTAAATGAACATGACCGATCGATGAATATCTTTGGCTCAGAGTGCAAAGATGAGCGGTGTTTAAATGAACATGACCGATCGATGAATATCTTTGGCCTTTAGTGCAAAGATGAGCAGTGTTGAGATGAACATGGCCCGATTGATGAATATCTTTGGCTCAGAGTGCAAAGATGAATATTTGATTTGAGATGAATATTGATTGATGTTACAGAGGATAAAATATTGATGATGGACCGTTAAATTCATAGATTATAGTAGATTTCATTCTCTACGTAACTCTTCTATGAATTATTATTTCCATGCGAATATTGATCCGAAACTTGTTGTCTATTGTATTCTATCGATTTTTTCCTGTTGGAGACTAACGATAATTTGTTGTATATTATCTTAGTCATAACATTCTTTTGGGGCTAGTTGAGCTCACCCTTTTCTTGTTGTTCCATTTTTCTTCTCGGGAGGCGAGAATGTAGCGAGTACTAGTCGGGTATGTAATGAAGGTTCTAGAGAGAGTTGTTTAGTAGTCCTCACCATTATTGTAAAATAATGTATCAATAAATGTGATGAGGATTTATTTGAGTATAAATATTGTCTAGAAGATAATATTTGTATTTAAACTCACAGTTTTATTGTTGTGATAATAAAGTTGTAGTTGTTTCTGTACCATGTATTTGGCGACTCAGAATGGGTTGGATGGAATGGACCTATTTTGGGGTCGTCACAACTATCATGTCCTCTCTCCAGCAAGAATCAGTAGAAGAATAATGGTAGAAGTTTTTGATGAACCAGAAGAACTCCCAGCTGAAAGATGGGTAAGATATGGCAATGAATAGCTCAAGGTTGTAAGGATGACTGCACATGATGTGTTCAAAAATTGGAACAACATGGAGTTAGACTGCAAGACTATCCTCTACAATCCTGATTATCTGCTGATGAGATGGTTCTTCCAATGGATGCCTTGGCTAAAGGCACATACCGAAAGAGATGAAAGTTACTTCACCTGGTGCTACTCTTAGTTTCCAAGCATGGAGCTGGTGGCACATAACTTCCCAAGCGTGAAGAGATTTGCAACAATGATGATCAAAGACCAACCCCACTACAAAGTCTATAGACATGCTAGCAACCACTATATTCCCTTTGATCGTAGAGTGGACTCTGAAGGAAGAAGGATCATGACTAAGGAGATAATTGTAGAGTCTGTTCACTCTACGAAGCTTCCATCTGCTCAAACACTATTGCCCGACATTCCTTCATCCTCCAATAGCGATTGGTACTCAACGATTTTTCAGATTCTCACATCGTAGAGTCCAATCTGGTGTTCAAAAAGAGGTTGCCCAACCAGATGATCACATTCCTATGGAGAAGGAGCTGATGAAAGATTCTGATGAGCTGATTGAGAAGATATCTCTAATCACTGAAGAGTCAAAGAGGTTGACATCAACAGAAGATATCTCTAATCACTGAAGAGTCAAAGAGGTTGACAGCAACAGAACATAACTTAGTTCAAGAGAGACTCCAAGCAACGATGGCTGATGTATCTCTCAAAATCAAAGAGAGAGATCACATCTATCTGAAGGCCATGAATGATTAGAAGGCAGATGCACTACGAGCACAGAAGGCAAATGAAGAACAACTCTAAGTCCTCTTCGACAAGATTGACAACATGAATCAGTCTTTCTCCATGCAACTTGAGCTGAGCCAACAAAAACTCAAGTTTGAAGTTGCTA
The DNA here is from genome assembly GCA_020205615.1 of Panax quinquefolius. Lineage (NCBI taxonomy): Eukaryota > Viridiplantae > Streptophyta > Magnoliopsida > Apiales > Araliaceae > Panax > Panax quinquefolius. The sequence continues at coordinate 54,353,717 of CM035170.1, forward strand.
ACTCCTCTTATCTGATGGAGCAGCTTATATCCAACATGGAACAGCTCTCCCAAGTGATTAATGATAAAAAGGGGGAGAAAAGAGGCATAGAAAGAGGCATAGAAAGAGGCAGAGTAAGAGGCACTCTAGAAAGGGCAAGGAGAACAGAAGGAAAGAAAAGAAAAAGACAGCACAAGAAGAAGCCGAGACATCATCTAAGGGGGAACCAAATGATGATGAGCTTGAGGCTAAGGGGGATCATACATCTGCAGAGGAGCAGACAAAAGAGATGAAGTCCACATCCTAGGGGGAGCAGGAGCAAACAGGTCAAACAGGTGAATAGCTGATCAACAGACATCCTGGAAACATATATGGAGCCAAAGAGGTACATCTCTAACTAGTTAGGTATGTTCTGGATTCAGGATGTAAAATGTGTCAGGAATAAGCATGTGAATGAGATTTCTATTTACATATGATTTGATTATGATATATATATATATATGAATGAATATGCAAGTATGCTTCCATTAAGAAAAGTTGTAAAGTCCTTTGATAGATAATAGAAACATGTGTACAAGGACTTAGAATGAATTGATCAAGTATGTTAGGTTGATCTTACATAAGCAAAACAGCTTTGTTAAGTCCTTAAAAAGAAATGATGTACAAGGACTATAAACATAGAAAGATCAAATATGTTAAGTTGATCTTATGATGTAATAGATAGGCTTATCTGATCGTCGAGCACTGCACCAGAAATCGTAGTCTGCCAAAAGAGTCGAGGAAAACTCGAGAGCTATCAAGGTAGAATCGTAGTCTGCAAGATATCAGTCTTGTAGTTCATACACTACAAGGAGAGACGAGGAAAGGATCGTAGTGTGTCGAGGAGAACTTTCTCAGGGCCGTAGTCTGCTGAGGAAGTCATGTTCAAAATCATAGAGACAGCCTACCTACGAGCCGACTGAGTATCTGCCGAAGCCAAGTCAACAATCGTAGACTACACTCAGAGTCGTAGAGTCTACTGATCATATCAAAGGCAGAGATCGTAGTCGAGCAAGATCAGATGAAGACAACAAGCACAACGACAACAATCGTAGAGTGTCAAGATCTGATCTCGGAGTCGTAGTGTCTGCACAGCCGAAGCAGAATCGTAGAGTGTAGAACTGAGACTTCAACAGATGTGCTCACAATGCCAAGGCAGAATCGTAAAGCAAATACGATTCTCAACGAATGAGCACTCCCAGAATATCCAAAGGAATGAAGCCTCTGGTTGACACTGCAAAGATACATCCCATCTGAAGGAAACTAGAGAGCACTAGACGAATGGCATGCAAGCTAACAAGAGATCTATGCACCAACTCAATCAGCATCCAAATTGGGTTATGAAGCCATTCAGGATGAAGTCTTCCGCAATGAGATCAGAAGAAGACTTCATGAATCGACTAAGGAAAAGTCAAGCTCTCGCGAATATCAAATAGATGAAGACGCACGATCTTGGAAGCAACCAGGATCGTAGTGTTTGCCAAACAAAAAAATAACTGATGGAGTGCATACATAGATCTTTGGGCGACTTCAAGAACAAGGCTAAAGTGATTAAGCATTGGGTCACTCCATTGATGATAAGTGAATGGGAGATCACAAGGAGAAAGCGAGCTGGACAAGCAACAAATCTGAAGTGTCTTCTTTATTCGTAAGAGGCTAGAACAAAGAAGTCGAAGCCATCATGATCATAAGTCGCCGAGGCAAATGTAAGTGTTGAAGCACTGCACAAGAGAAGGAATAGGTGTTCTACATTAAAGATCCAATCAACACTCTTCAAGATCGTAGTGTTGTCTCTACCAATCAACAAGACACTACGATCAGGTCCAAGAAGACATGCATCAGAAAAGTAGAGTTCGAACAGCTGAAGATTTAAGCATTGGCAACGGTTCAATCTGAAGGTTGATATTTGGACAAGAGCTTATTAAGAGCATTGATTCAAAAGGACAACCTCTGATCGAGGAATTAGAAGGGTGAAATAAAGTCTTCGACCTGCTCGAGGAATAAAAGTAATATATCTGACAGGGTAGGTGAAACAGGAGACTGCAGTGTCATAAAGTCAGAAAAGGAGATGTCATGTCACATCTGCAATCTGCACCAAATAACTCTAGATTTGCGAAGCAAATCTGAAAGCTTTCAACGACTACTTTCCAACGGGAAGATTGGGAAGAGGTATAAATCAACAGATCTTCAAAGATCAAAGAGTGGCAGATGATTGCAATGTTGGAGAATTGTTGAGTTGGTAAAATGATAACGTTGACTCTACGAGTTCCACCTGAGCTCAAATAGGACAAGTCTCAGTGACAGTGAGACTACGAAGGTAGAAGTGAAGCAACTTTAAATATGGACTTGAACAGATCAAAGCTTCACTCAACAAAGATGAGAATGCCCATTGAATTGGAATCAAAGCTGAGAGCCGAGAAGGACAAGAAGATAGCATTAAGAAGAATGACAAAGCACAAGGCAAATCCTAAGAGCCACTCTACGATTCACCTTGAACCCAAAACTAAAATAGATCAAGTGCAGAACCATGTCTGCCAACATGTTGAGAAGGGTTCAGGAAATGGTGATGGTGCACAGCTGACAATACACAAAGATGAGCAGAATAAAAGAAGATCAGTTGCACCAAAGATGATGTGGCCCAGTCTCAAAGCAGAATGCAAAGAGGACCACACCAAGCTGCTAAGTACAAAAGATGATCAAGCTTAAAGACATCTTAGCAGCTCAGCACCAACAACAACAACAACTACAACAATAAGAAGCCAGGGCCTGAGGGGTCCTTGTCCGGAGGGACTAAATAAAGTTCCATGTCTGCTGGGCTTGAAGAGTTCCTAGGGAACTAGAGAAGTTCCAAGGCTGTTGGCCTTGAAGAGTTCTTAGTGAACTGAAGTCCAAAGGTTGCTGGCCTTGAAGGAATCTTAGTGATTCAGGGTGCTACCCTTCCTTAGTGGAAATCCTGCTAGTTGAAAGCAGAAGAGTGGATTAGGAGCTTGAGTCTCTGAACCACTTAAATTCCCTTGTGTCTTTTACTTTATGTCATTTACATTATGTACATTAACTGCTATAACTACTATGTATGTTTTAACTGCTTATAACTGAACTAACTCTACGAACAATGTATGTACGATTATGAATATATCAATGAAGGGGATCTTTTACTTATTCCGTTGTGCTTAAAAAGATTCTTTTGTTTGTCATATGCTAAAACATTAGCTATACAAAATAAACCAGAAAAGTATTTGAAATAAAAAGGATCTATTCAACCCCCCCCCCCCCTTCTAGATCTATATTGTGCCTACTGGGAACTAACAATTGGTATCAAAGCGGGTTCTCATGCTATTCAAAAGCTAATCGCTTTGAGTCTGATCCTAGGCACAAACATTGTTCTAAACTTGGTTTAGTAGTAAGTCACTTGTTATATGCGTATGAGCTCACACGCTGGAAATATTGTGAATGTAAAAATGTGTATATACACTGAAGTCGCCGATTGGTCCATGTTCACGATTGTCATATCAACAAGACCAATCCTTGCCCACAGTCAATCTTGTAGTCTGAAGACCAGGCTAGAAAGCTCAATAGACATCAACAGAAAAGAATCAAACGTCCTCCAGCCTGAAAAGATGAAAAGGTTTTATATGCTAAGAAACGCTTATCCAGAGAAGAAAGAAGAACCTCTCAAACATGTGTCTGGCCAACCAGCAGCTGGATGTAAACCTTGTGAACTCAAGGATGTCAAAGAACTAAAGATGCTAAGATCTTTCTAGCATACATCTCCAAGATCACGACTGATTGATTAAAGGTCAACTTGAGCAACAAGTTGACAGGAGCAAATGAGAAACTATGCACATCAATGCCTAACCTCAGTATGTCTAAGTTAAATGACTATTAAGAAATTGACAGTAGGAAGGTATGACTCCTCACTAATATAATTGCATACATCATGATACACCTCCTTATGCACTATTACAGCATCATGTCAAGAAATCATAATCTACCTAAAAAGATGAAGAGAGAAAGTACACTGAAATTGGAATCTCAAAATGCATACCAACCTTCTCTCCATCCAAGTTTTAGGCTGAAGATGACATCTTGAAAGAAATCTGAAATAGGGCATAAGCACATCAAAGGTTAAATCAATTTTATGTGGAGTAATCTTTGCTGATGGGTTAGTATGTATGTACAAACCTATGTTCTAAGTGTTTAATAACCTACAGAGTATGATCAGTTCTACAAGAGTATCTTGATGATTTGTAGAAAATGATCACCTTCATGAATCAACTAGATACACATAAATCGTAGAGTTGATTCTCACTCTGTGAACACTTAAACCTTGTGAACATAACCCAGCAAATGATGAAACCATCAAATAAAAAGAGGGTTTTACTAAATAGCAAATCTTACATACACTTATCATCATGCATCTCAAAATGTAATATCCAAGCTAGTTGCATGCATGAATTTGATTGTTGAGGATCAACATGATGTTAATTCTAATATATGAGGAATATGGTATTTGAAACTAACCTAGCAGGACCCATTTAACTATGGGTACCAAAATAGAAATATATCTAACCTGCAGGTACTTGGTCTATCTGACCACACTAAGGATTGATAAAGTAAGAGACTTCAGTCAAAGAAAGATTTAACCAGCAGAAGGCTTAAGATTATTCAGAAATGATTCTGATAAAATTCCTATATGTCAAAGCCTGTTCTTGAAGACCTTCTGAGCTGATCCAAATGAAGCTCACTTGGCTGTTGATACTTATGTGAAAGCAGGTCATTCAACCAAAGATGGAAATGGACTTATATGCTCAAGCATGCAAATCATGTCATATGAGAGGAATCCTCAAGGAAGCTTATCACAGAGGATTATCGAGCATCAAACATGAGGAACTCAATTACGGGAGCAGAACTCCACAAGTACAAACTACAAAAGAAGACTACATTCGTAGTACTGTCAAATGATCATAGAATGATCAGTCCTGGAAACATCCATGTCTACGATGAAAACGGATTTGACTAACAGAGGTGATTCCAGTCAGAAAGAAGCATGTAAGGATGTCTCCTAATGCACATGAAGAAAATGAAATCACACCTCACAGAGAAGATAGTATGAACATGGGGAAGCTTGATCTGTTAAGAAACGACAGAATTGAGTTATACTATGAAGTAATGTTCCAGCTACAGAGTCCCAAAACTTTGTGGGTGATGAACCAAATAAAGATCCATAGTTAGTAGGAACGTCTCAAAACGTACTACTGATAACCTTTCAGCCACCCAACCCAAAGTCGTGGAGTGCCTATGATCAAACATCTGATCGTAGTGTAAGAACTGGAGGACACCACGATCACATCAAATGCAATTACCTGAAGCTGGTAGAAGACTTCCCCACCAGAAAAGGTCAAATGAGATACCTGTGCAAATCACTTCTAAAGCATTTCATCTGGAGAGCGCCTTAGGGACAAACCTGACCCTTAGTTCACTCTAAGAGGTTGGCCCTTCCTGAGCTACCTTGACCCAGAAGGAATGCTAAGTAAAGTTCATCTCAAGGACTAAGTCAGACAACGATCGTAGAGTAGAGGTTGAAGAGAACTCCACGATCGTAGTGCAACCTCAGCGATCATAGAAGCAGACTCGACGATCGCAGTCCTACCAGAAAATAATCTAGCTCATGAGGAGCTCGGAAGGACAGGACAATTGCTTAACCATTCAGATTATGAGGAGATAAGTTCGAATATATCAGTGGTCAAGCAATGCAGTTTCAAAATGAGGATTAATGTCAAAACCACCCACTGCAATATCTCATAAAAGTAGATCGTTGAGTCAACAAAGGAAAACATAGAGTCCATAGCTGCCTTACCATGCTACTCTACGAACAAAAAAGGTCAACGGTCAATCCACGTCAATTAAACATCTACTCTCCTAAAGGAAATATCTAATCGAAAAGTTATGGGGAGTTACAGCTCATTACTGGACATCGTGCAACCAATGGTTGGTTGACACATCACTGATTATGCAGAGTTAGAAGGAACTGTCATTAAGACAAATTGAAATTAGCAAACATTTATCAGAAGCTATCGAACCTTTCTCCCTCCCATTTTTAAACCCTAGAATCCTTATAGAAGCCAGAATCTATTAACCCTCCAGAGCCTTGCCCAAATCACAATCAGCTATCTCTCATAAACCCCTCTGAATCAAACACATATATTCATCGAACTACTCAAATGGAAGATTGGCGAGTAATCACTAGCATTCAGCTCGGAACCAAGTCATTTGAAAAATCCGACAAGAAGTTCAGAAACATTCTTGAACTTGTGAAGAAGGCTGGATTTTCAGAATGCCTTGAGGCAATCACTAGAGTGTATGCTGACCTGGTTAAGGAGTTTTACTCAAACGCTTCCATAAATTCCGGAATTCTCTCTACCAAGGTCAAAGGTCAGTCTCTAAAGCTGAAATCTTCTGACCTCAATCAATGCTTAGTGTAAGACCCCAACTTATTATAAATGAAATTGAATTTATCTATTTATTATTTTGAAATAGTAAAGGTTGAATTGATTAATGTGGTTAGTTATGGGTAAAATGTGCAAATATTTCAAATAAGCAAGTGGTTATAAAATATTCATTACTGTCGGGGAATATTCGTTTGGTCGTAGAATATTCTTCTTGTCGGGGAATATTCGTACGACGGCGCAGCCTTTTGTGGGCCCCATAACGTAAAGCGAGTTGATGAAGAAAATGACAAGTATGAGTTTTTATAAATAACGGCGTAGTTGTTACCGTTAACACTGTTGGAATACCCAGTGGTTAAAACACAAGATGTCTGCTGCTATCGCACAAGAAGACACGCTATTGCACCAATTATTGATTCTTACGTAAGAAGGCACTACTCAATAATTGTTACAGTAATTACTGTTCAATATTTTATTTTATTGATTCAATAATTGATACGTTGATATTTTATATTATTGTTGTTTTAATAATTGTCACTACCCAGTATTTCCCATTATCAGATCAATGATTCATATTATTTTAATAATATTACTAGATAACATTATTGGCAATGTCTAGAAAGTTACGTCTAAGGAGAGGTTTGTCACCTAATCAAGGCTACCAAGAAGGAGAAATTCTTATTGAAAGCCCCTTTTTCCTGAACTACTGTCATTATTATAATTCTATAATATTATTTGTGAATAATTAATTATTGATTTATATGATAAGAAAAATATTTATTTATGTGGATATAAATGGAAGAATTTTTAGAAAAGTGACAATTGTAGAAAATTGATATTTTATCTTTTTTGATAAAATAATTTATTATTATATTATAATAATATAATAATGGTGATATTTTTATAATGAATGTGGGATATATGAGTAAATGAGGAGGAAGAGTATTTTTGTTACTAAAAATATTTAAAACATGTTAAACATGTTGGTGGACCCATTTCTTGACTGAAATTTGATTATAGCCTGTAAAATCGTCCGTATATGAATTTCGGTCAATTTTTGTTTGGAATTTCGAAAAACTTTCTTATGCAAAGTTGTAGAGAATTGAATTTCCTAAAGAAGGACATAAGACTCAAATTTTTCTGATAAAATGGCTATTTATTATGAATTATTGAAGTTCTTAAGTTCCAAAATAATTAATTTTTGAATTTTAAAATATTTTAATTAAGAAAAATGTTTTTGTTATTTTTGTGGGGTGGATGGCTGATGATTTTGGTTTGGTGTGGTGTGCGTAGGAATATAATTTGAAAATATTAATAATTTATTAAATTTTCTGCTTTGGTGTTCTAAGCGTTTTCCTATAAATAGGGTGCTTAGGTTATAATTGAAAATCACACCAGAATCTGAAGTTTTCTCTCTCTATAATATCGAGCGTATTTTTGTGAGTATTTTGATACTTTGAGTATTGCTATACGGTGCAAGTTTCTTTCAGCGTTATATCCAAAATTCAGTCAGAAGTACTATTCTTTTCGAGGTAAGGGATGTTATTTTCTTCTTAAATGATATTATTTTCTTCAATATCATTATGCCAAAATATTGGTTTGAACTTTTTATCAAATTTGGAACTTTTTGTGTCAGAGTTACTATTCACGTATACGACACTATTCACGTAAACGACACTATTCACGAATACGGCACTATTCATCGAAAAATGAAAATTTTCCTTTTGGTCCAAGATGTCTATTATGGTTACTATCTTTGATTGTATCCATGTTTTGATCTTTATTTTTGAATTCTGCTTCAAAATTGGTTATTATGAAGTATTATTGAACTTGGATAAAACTGTAATACGAATCCCTAATATTTGTTATTTTGTCTCACTGGATTCGTTTTCTTTAAAATATTTTTTATCATCCTCAGTTCTAAATGATGATATTACTGAATATCTTTGGCATGTAGTGCAAAGATGAATGATTTTCTGATGAATATCTTTGGCCCGTAGTGCAAAGATGAACAGTGTTTAGATGAACACGACTTAATCGATAAATATCTTTGCCTCAGTAGTGCAAAGATGAATATTTGATTCCGTATATATATTGATTGATGTTATAGGGATAAAATATTGACGATGAACTTTTAAATTCATATATAGAAGATAGTAGATTTCATTCTCTACTTAACTCTTCTAATGAATTATTATTTTCGCTATTCTTGAATATTGATTTAAACTCGGTTGTCTATCAGATTCTATTAGATTTTTCCCTGTTGAGGACTAACGATAATTTGTTCTATAAATGTTCTTTACCGGGCTAGTTGAGCTCACCCTTTTTCCTTTTGTTCCATTTTTCTTCTCGGGAGGCGAGAATGTAAATGAGTACTAGTTGGGGTGTGGAATGATGGTTCTAGAAGTTGTTTTAGTAGTCCTCACTATTTTGTAAAATAGTGTATCAATAATTGTAATGAGGACTTATTTGAGTGTGGATATTGTCTAGATGACAATATTTGTATTTAAACTCACAGTTTAAGTGTTGTCGATTTTGCTCGACAAATTGTAATAATAAAGTTGTAGTTGTTTTTGCATCATATATTTGGCGACTCAGAATGGGTGTTGTATACCTATTTTGGGGGAGTCACAGTTGGTATCAGAGCTTAGGGATATGGTCTCTGGCGGAGATCGGAGAATAGAATTAGGAGGGGAGAGACGAGTAATCCTTCGCTAGTGTGTCATACCTAAGCTTATTTGTTGGTCAATCGGAGCATATGGTTAATATGTGATATGTTAATTTGTTTAATTAACCCTTGTTTTATGGCAGTTAAGAATGGCAGCTGAGAATATTAATAGTGGAGTAAATGAGACCGTGGAGACACCTTTAATCACCACCCAGCGGAACGTGCAACAGGAAGGCAATATTCCTCCTGTAAACAACACCACTGAGCAGACGATGAACGACGGAATGTTTAGAAGCTTTTTGAAATTCATGCAAAATCAGACGAGGGAGACTCATGTACAAAATACGGTTGGAAATGATAGCAACGCGCGGCTTGTCACAGCCAAGCAGTTCAAAGAGTTGGGACCACCAAAATTTATTGGAAAATCGGATCCGATCAAGGTAGAGACGTGGGTTAAACAAATTGCCAAGATATTCGATGTCTTGGGATGCATGGAGAAACAGAAGGTTCCATTCGCCACCTTTATGTTCCCTGGCGAGGCATACTACTGGTGGGAGTCTGTGAAGCATACTCAGCCTGCCGCACTCAGCATGTCTTGGGAAACATTTCAGAAACTTTTCAATGACAAGTACTTTCCTGAAAGTATTCGCCATATGAAGGAGGTGGAGTTTATTAGATTAGAACAAAACAACATGACGGTGTCCCAGTACGAGGCAAAATTCGCAGATTTATCCAGGTTTGCACCTCATTTGGTAGAGAATGAGGAACGAATGACGAGAATGTTTCTGAGAGGTTTAAATCCCGAGATTCGGCAATATCTTATCTCTCATAAATTTTCTTTATATTCAGATGTTGTCAACATGGCTCAATTATTAGAGCGAGATAACGTGTACGTTCAACTGAGGGATCATAACCAGGGTCATACCGGTGGCAGCAGTCATCGGAGCAATGAAAACCAGTGGGGAGGAAAACATTCGGACAAAAGCGGTAACCACTCTGGTGGTAATCGTGGCCATGAAAATAGAAGAAGTGAGTCGGGGGGAGATTTTAAAAAGAGGAGATTCAACAATGACACTGTGAAGACGTCAAACCAAAGAACAACCGGTTTTAAGGGAGGAGAAAGACCACCGGTCAGACATGCTATAAATGTGGAAAAGAGGGACATATCATTAAAAACCGTCCACAACAGTTCAAGGTATGCTATAATTGTGGAAAGGAAGGACATATCGCTCGAGATTGTATTGTAGCGAAACCAAGTCCAGTGGGGATGGTGATTCAAAAGGCTGTCCTAGAAAAATCAAAGTCAACGGTTCCTGGAAGAGCGTTTGTCGTGACTGGTCAAAATGCGAGGAACCAAAATGAGGTGATCAACGTAAAGCTAATCATAAATTCTTGCAAAGTTTATACCTTATTAGATACCTGGTGCTACCCATTCATTTATCTCTCCTGCTTGTGCTCAACGTTTAAACTTGACTCCGAAGAAATTAGACTTTGACTTATATATGGAGACTCCGTTAGGAGAAAATTTCATTGCATCCACTATTTATAAATCTTGTTTGATCCAAGTTAGTACCATCACATTACCTGTTGATCTTATTTCTTTGAAAATACTTGTATTTGATGTGATTTTAGGGATTGATTGGTTAACCACTCATTATGCTAAAATTGATTGTTTTCGTAAGGTTGTTAGTTTTCATATTCCTAACCAACCTGTTATGTGAATTCAAGCAACCAAACCTCTTAAGTCAATCACTGTCATATCAAGCCATAAAGCTATTCGTTTATTTAAAATTGAATGTCAAGCTTTCTTAGCCCATGTCACGGACTTGAACAAAAACACGTCAGATTTGAATAAAATTTCTGTTGTTAGTGAATTTCCTGACGTATTTCCTGAGGAACTTCCCGGTCTACCCCCAGAACGTGAAGTTGAATTCTTTATTGACCTTGAACCTGGTACAAAGCCCATTTCTAAAACCCCATATCGAATAGCTCCTATTGAACTTCGTGACTTAAAGGTCCAACTACGTGAGTTGTTGGACATCGGTTTCATTCGCCCCAAGACATCTCTCTCGGGGTGCTCCTGCTTTATTTGTAAAGAAGAAAGACGAGAGTATGCGACTTTGTATTGACTATCGAGAATCGAACCATGTCACCATCAAGAATAGGTATCCGCCACCTCGCATTGATGACCTGACTGTTTGACCACCGATTGCAAGGAGCACAATTCTTTTCAAAAATCGATCTTCGCTCGGATATCATCAAATTGAAGGTTAAAACCGAGGATATTCCAAAGACGCCTTTCGAACTCTCTGATGCGGGCATTATGAATTCTTAGTAATGTCTTTTGGATTGACTAATACTCCTGCTACTTTCATGGATATGATGAACCGAGTTTTCAAGGAATATTTAGATCAGTTTGTTGTTGTCTTTATTGATGACATCCTCATCAATTCCAAAAGCCGTGAAGATCATGAGCGCCATTTGAAGCTGGTACTGCAAAGGCTTCATGATAACAAGCTATATGCCAAGCTGAAGAAATGTGAGTTCTGGCTTGAGGAAAGAGCATTCCTTGGGCACATGGTGTCAAAACATGGAGTGTTTGTTGACCCGGCGAAGATTGAAGCAATACAAAGTTGGGAGCAATCGAAGTCGGTGACCGAAGTACGTAGCTTTCTGGGCTTAGCGGGTTATTATCGAAGATTCGTGGAAGGATTTTCTCGAATCGCTACTCCGCTAACTCAAATTGACTCAGAAAGATACAAAATTTGTATGGAGCGATGAATGCGAGAAGAGTTTCCAAGATCTCAAGAGAGACTCATTTCTTTTGTGCTTTTGACAATATCGTCTGGTTCAGATGGATTTGTTATCTACAGTGATGCTTCGGCCAAAGGGTTAGGATGTGTTCTCATGCAACATGGGAAAGTCATAGCCTATGCCTCGCGACAACTCAAAAAATATGAGAGGAATTATCCTACTCATGATTTGGAGTTGGCAGCAGTCGTTTTCGCGTTGAAGATATGGAGACACTACCTATATGGGGAAAAAGTGGAGATCTACACAGATCATAAAAGCCTCAAATATTTGTTTACCCAAAAGGAACTCAACATGCGGCAACGACGTTGGCTCGAGTTGTTGAAAGATTACGACCATACCATCCAATACCATCCTAGAAAAGCAAACGTGGTAGCTGACGCATTGAGTAGAAGATCAGATGCGGGTACAAGTGCAATGTTGTTAACACAAAGGCCCATTTTATATGACTTGCAAAGGATGGAGATAGAGATAAAGGCTCCAAGTACCCACGTGATGATATCAAGCATACGAGTAGAACCGACTTTAATCGATAAAGTTAAAGCTGCTCAAGCTACGGACATGGAGCTAATGCATATGAAGAGAAAGTTCAAGAAGGTACTATTCCAGAAGCAAGAATCGATGAAGAAGGAATACTTCGAGTACACTCCAGACTTTATGTTCCTAACGATTCTGACTTAAAGCATAGAATCATAATGGAGGCACACAACACACCGTTTGCAATCCATCCTGGGCGTACCAAAATGTATCATGATCTTTGACATACATTTTGGGGGAACAATATGAAGAGAGAGATCACGAAGTTTATCTCGGGATGTTTAACTTGTCAACGTGTAAAGGCGGAGCATTAAGTACCAAAGGGTCCATTACAACCACTTGAGATTCCGAAATGGAAGTGGGAACACATTACTATGGATTTTATTACGGGTCTTCCCAAGGTTTCTCAAGGCATAGATGCGATTTGGGTTATTATTGATAGATTAACCAAGTCTGCCCATTTCTTGCCTATACGGGAGACTTATTCCCTTGAACGTCTTGCTAGTATGTATGTAAATGAGATTGTGAGATTTCATGTCATACCAATATCTATAGTTTTGGATCGTGACTCAAGATTCACTTCAACATTTTGGGTTAGCTTGCAGAAAGCTATGGGCACGGATTTACAATTCAGTTCGGCATACTATCCTCAAACGGACGGACAATCAGAGAGGACTATTCAAACTCTTGAGGATCTATTAAGACTTTGTGTCCTAGATTTCAAAGGTAGTTGGGATAAGTACCTACCATTGGTAGAATTCTCCTACAACAACAGTTATCAGGCAAGTATAGGTGTGGCTCCATTTGAAGCATTGTATGGACGAAAGTGTCACTCTCCAATATGCTGGGATGAGGTGGGAGAAGCAATGTTGTTGGGACCAGAGTTGGTACGAATGACCACAGAGAAGATCCAAACGATTCGACAACGTATACAAACGGCACAGGATCGATAAAAGAGTTATGCGGATCTTCATCGAAAGGATGTGGAATTTGACATTGGGGATCATGTATTGTTACGTATTGCTCCATAGAAGGGAGTTACAAGATTCGGGAAGAGAGGAAAGCTCAATCCACGATTTATTGGTCCATTTTAGATTCTTGACCGAGTAGGAAATGTGGTCTATAGACTCTCATTACCTCCAAGTAGGAAATGTTTTTCACGTATCTGTGCTTCGTAAATATGTGAAGGACCCGAATCACATTATTGAGTTAGAACCAGATGAGATAGCCGAAGATTTAACGTACGAAGAGGTACCTGTTAAGATCTTGGATATAAAGGAGCATGTCCTATGCACAAAGGTCATACCACAAGTTAAAGTTTTGTGGAGGAACCATGCTATTGAGGAAATGACCTGGGAGTTGAAAACAGAAATGAAAGCGAGGTATCCTCACCTTTTCGAAACACCAGGTACGTATATCAATTTCGAGGATGAAATTTCATAAGGAGGGGAGGTTGTAAGACCCCAACTTTATTATAAATGAAATTGAATTTATCTATTTATTATTTTGAAATAGTAAGGGTTGAATTGATTAATGTGGTTAGTTATGGGTAAAATGCGCAAATATTTCAAATAAGCAAGTGGTTATAAAATATTCATTATTGTCGAGGAATATTCATTTGGTCGTAGAATATTCTTCCTATCAGAGAATATTAAATGCGGCCGGCAGCGACCTTTATGGGCCCCATAACGAAAGCGGATTGATGAAGAAAACGACAAGTATAAGTTTTTATAAATAACGACGTAGTTGTTACCGTTAACACTATTGGAATACCCGATGGTTAAAACACGATGTCTGCATTATTATTGCACAAGGCAGACGGTATTGCACCAATTATTTATTCTTACGTAAGAAGACACTACTCAATAATTATTACGATTTCATTGCTCAATATTTTATTTTATTGATTCAATAATTGCTACGTTGATATTTTATATTATTATTGTTTTAATAATTGTCACTACACAAAGATTTCCCATTATCGGATCAATGATTCATATTATTTTAATAATATTACTAGATAACATTATTGGCAATGTCTAGAAAGTTCCGCTCTAAGGAGAGGTTTGTCACCTAATTGAAGCGCCAATGAAGGAGAAATTCTTATTGAAAGCCCCTCTTTCTTAGAAATCCATGCGGTTGTCATTATTGTGATTGTGACGCCCCCAAAACAGGTATACAACACCCATGCTGAGTCGTCAAAATATATGGTACAGAAACAACTACAACTTTATCAATACAACATAAAAAATGTGAGTTTAAATACAAATATTGTCATCTAGACAATATCCACACTCAAATAAGTCCTCAGTACAATTATTAATACATTATTTTACAAAAATAGTGAGGACTACTAAAACAACTTTCTAAAACCTTTATTCCATACCCCGACTAGTACTCGTTACATTCTCGCCTCCTGAGAAGAAAAATGGAACAAAAGGAAAAGGGTGAGCTCAACTAGCCCAGTAAAGAATATTATGACCAAGATAATATAGAACAAATTATCGTTAGTCTTCAACAGGGAAAAATCTAATAGAATACAATAGACAACAAGTTTTAAATCAATATTCATGATGGAAATAATAATTCATTAGAAGAGTTAAGTAAAGAATGCAAACTACTATCTTCTATATATGAATTAAAAGTTCATCGTCTATTTTTATCCCTGTAACATCAATCAATATATATCTGGAATCAAATATTCATCTTTGCACTACTGAGCAAAGATATTCATCGATTAATCATGTTCATCTAAACACTGCTCATCTTTACTGACTACGGGCCAAAGATATTCATCAGAAATCATTAATCTTTGCACTACAGGCCAAAGATATTCAGTTATATCATCATTTAGGACAAAGGATGATGAAAATATTTTAAAGAAAACGAATCCCATGAAACAAAAGAACAAGTATTAAGAACTCATACTTTAAATAATCCAAGTTCGAAAATACTTCATAAATAACCAGAGTGGAGTAAAATTCAAGAATGAAGACCAAAACATAGATCTAGTCAAAGATAGGAACTATAATAGACAATCTTGGACATAGAAAAGAAAATTTAATTTTTCTGTGAATAGTGTCGTATTCGTGAATAGTGCCGTATACGTGAATAGTGTCGTATACGTGAATAGTAACTCCGACACTAAAAGATAGAAATTTCACAAAAAACATCATCATGCTTCGTGAATAGTAACTCATGAATAGTAACTCGTGAATAGTAACTCATGAATAGTAACTCGTGAATAGTAACTCCAACATAAAAAAGTTCCAAATTTGATAAAATGTTTAACCGATATTTTGGTATAATGATATTGAAGAAATAATATCATTTTCGAATAAAATAACATCCCTTACCTCGTAAAGACAATACTTCTAGTTGAAACACTGGATATAAGCTATGACTTGAACTTACACCGTATAGCAACACTCAAAGTATTAAAATACTCACAAGAATACGCTCAATATATCGAGAGAGAAAGAGAGAGAAATCTTTAGTTTCTGGTGTGATTTTTAATTCTAACCTAAGCACCCTATTTATAGGAAAATGCTTAGAACACCAAAGCAGAAAATTTAATAAATTAATAATATTTTCAAAACTTATTCATACGCACACCTTTGAATCTGATTTCAGCCACCAAAATAGTCCACCATAATGACAAAAACGTTTTTCTAAACAAAAATATTTAAAACTTCCAAAATTTAATTATTTTTGAACTTCAATAATTCATAATAAATAGCCCTTTTATCAGAAAATTCGAATCTCGCGAATTTTTATAGGAAATTCAATTCTCTACAACTTTGCAGAAGAAAGTTTTTTCAAATTCAAAACAGAAATTGACCGAAATCCATAAACGGCGATTTTATAGGCTATAATCAAATTTCAGTCAAGAAATGGGCCCACAGACATGTTTAACATGTTTTAAACAACTTTTGCAACAAAAATACTCTTTCTCCTCATATACTCATATATCCCACATTCATTGTAAAAATATTATCATTATTATATAATATAATAAAATATTATTTGATCAGAAAAGATAAAATATCAATTTTTAACAATTGTCATCATATAAATCAATAATTAATTATTCACAAATAATATTACAGAATCACAATCTTTCGGGCAACTAGGCCGCTCCCGGTGAAAGAGGGGCTTTCGATAAGTATTTCTCCTTACTGGCGCGATTAGGTGACCAAACCTCTCCTTAGACGAACTTTCTAGACATTGCCAATAATGTTTTCTAATAATATTATTCAGATAATATGAATTATTGCTTCGATAATGGAAAATACTATGTAGTGACAATTATTGAAACAACGATAATATCAACGCAAAGAATTATTGAATCAATAAAATAAAATACCGAATAAAGAACTCATCGTAATAATTATTGAGTAGTGCCTTCACGTAATAATCAATAATTGGTGCAATACGATACCATATCTTCTTGCAACAATGCGTGATTATCGTGTGATTTAACCAACGGGTATTCCAACGGTGTTAATTCGGTAATAACTACTGTTATTATTTATAAACAACTTATACTTGTCATTTTCTTCATCCAAACGCTTTCCGTTATTGGGCCCACAAAAGATTAACGTATTGCATTTAATATTCTCCGGCTAATGAAAGAACATTCCACGACCAAATGAATATTCCCAGACAACAATGAATATTTTATAACCACCTGCTTATTTAAAAATATTTGCGCATTTTACCCATAACTAACCACATTAATCAATTCAACCCTTACTTATTTCAAAATAATAAATAGAGGAAATTAAATTTCATTTATTAATAATTTGGGGTCTTACAGTGATTCTGTAATATTATTTGTGAATAATTAATTGTTGATTTATATGATAAGGAAAATATTTATTTATGTGGATATAAATGGAGAAATTTTTAGAAAAGTGACAATTGTTGAAAATTGTTATTTTATCTTTTCTGATAAAATAATTTATTATGATATTATAATAATATAATAATGGTGATATTTTTATAATGAATGTGGGATATATGAGTAAATGAGGAGGAAGAGTATTTTTGTTACTAAAAATATTTGAAACATGTTAAACATGTTGGTGGACCCATTTCTTGACTGAAATTTGATTATAGCCTGTAAAATCGTCCGTATATGAATTTCGGTCAATTTTTGTTTGGAATTTCGAAAAACTTTCTTCTGCAAAGTTGTAGAGAATTGAATTTTCTATAGAAGGACATAAGATCCGAATTTTTCTGATAAAAGGGCTATTTATTATGAAGTATTGAAGTTCCGAAGTTCCGAAATAATTAATTTTTGAAGTTTAAAATATTTTAATTAAGAAAAATGATTTTGTTATTTTTGTGGGGTGGATGGCTGATGATTTTGGTCTGGTGTGGTGTGCGTAGGAATATAATTTGAAAATATTAATAATTTATTAAATTTTCTACTTTGGTGTTCTAAGCATTTTCCTATAAATAGGGTGCTTAGGTTAGAATTGAAAATCACACCAGAATCTAAAGTTTTCTCTCTCTATAATATCGAGCGTATTTTTGTAAGTATTTTGATACTTTGAGTGTTGCTATATGGTGCAAGTTTCTTTCAGCGCTATATCCGAAATTCAGTCAGAAGTACTATTCTTTTCGAGGTAAGGGATGTTATTTTCTTCTTAAATGATATTATTTTCTTCAATATCATTATGCCAAAATATTGGTTTAAACTTTTTATCAAATTTGGAACTTTTTGTGTTGTGGTTACTATTCACATATACGACACTATTTATGTATACGACACTATTCACGAATATGACACTATTCACCGAAAAATGAAAATTTTCTTTTTTATCCAAGATGTCTATTATGGTTACTATCTTTGATTGTATCTGTTAACGCCAAGATCTTTCCCCACGTCCTAATCACCAAGACGCGTCCGATATCCTCGCATAGATTCAAAGAAGTCAACACCAAAAGCTTGCTTGGCTTGGCCACGTCGAGGAATAACTCGGCGTGAGAGTCAGTATCGGCGATCACAAGGTTAACAATGGAGGAAAAATAATATCTAGTGCTTGAGAGAGAATAATCATATGATTGTGTGTGGTGTAATGTTTTGTTACCTTCTTTTTCTTGTGTGATCCTTGCCCCATACGTACTCCAGACCTGGTTTACCGTGCCACCCACTACCTCCTGACACTTTTTTCCACTCCCGATCATCTCAGCCGAAAGTATATAGCTCACTTCCCTACCTGCTACCACTGTTTGCCACTGCCGGTCATCTGAGTCCCATCCTCATTAATGCCATGCAGAAAGGTGGCAGACATAACAGTCAACTGTTATTTGGTGTAATGATTACCGGTCAAAGCTGGGTTAAGTGGCAATTTGTGTAAAGGACCGATCCAATGATTTAGCCCAATACAATAAAGATGGTCCAGACTGACCGGATCCAACCGAAATAACCCAATAACATAATCAAATAATTGGGCTCAAATCATTCTACCCAACAGGACGAAAGTAACATAGTCCGAAGGAGGAGCCCATTAGGTCCAATCCAATTATGAAAAGTATCATGGCCCAACATTGCCCCCCAGTCTTTTATTAAACAGGATGTTTAGTAGAAGACTGTAAATAATATAGGTCCATGATGTAATGAATTATAATAAGTCACAAGGGATCCAAAGTGAAACTAACCGAGGCTCCATTGAGTCAGTCCAAATCAATATCAAGGACGGAAATTGAAGGCCCAATAGACACAGGCCCATTCTGGTTTAAATATCAAACCCAAAACCGGACGCAACCCTTTTAAATTCGTGATTATGACTACCAATTAAATCTGCCACCCTCGAGTACCATGTAACTGTCAGTATAAAAGATAAGCTTTACCAATTTTGACAGTTTTACCTGCCAATTTGAATTTTGAACCTTCGAGCTATCTTCTTCTCTGCAAAACTTTGCTTCTATTCTCTGCAAAACCTTAACAATGGCTTCCCAAGATTCTGAACAAGGTTCTCCTTTTCTAGTGACACCTATTAGTGCCATTCCTCCAAACCCAAGCCCTAACAAAGAAGCTTCGAGCTCCAACCTGACAACTACAATTCCTACTAAGAATCCAATAACGAAACCCCTACCCAACCCTTCTGCCTTCTATAGGAGTAAGGAGCGATATTTCCATGCCAACACTCCATCAAAAGTTACATAGATTGATCTGAAGAGGATTTGAACTCGATGCCACATTTTGGATACCCACTTGGTGAGAGCTCCCAGATCTGAAGAACGAATGTATCAACGTCCTGAAGGATGGACGGCTGTTCCGGTGACTATTTTGGAGAAGGGGGTTCAGTTCCCTCTTCATGCCTTCATTGTAACTGTCTTAGGATTTGTGGGTATTGGGTTCAGTCAATTAGTACCGAACTCTTATATTCATATCCTCGCATTCATTGCCTTTTGTCACGAGCTAGGTGTCGAACCTACACTCGACTTCTTTTTCACCGTGTACAAGATCATCCAATCTAGAGAGAAAGGATTTAAGACCATAAGCAAACATCCTTCGAAGACAGGAGAGAAGTTCGAGAGACGTTCGTTGGTAAACACTCCTTCGAGAAATAGGGGATGGCATGAGAGGTGGTTTTTCGTCATAGGACCTGAAATCCCCTCTCTACCGAACTGGGCCACTGATGAGAAGACTTCTATTGATTTCAGAGACATTCCTGAAGAACGTGAGGCCGAAATGATAGAACTTTTTGACAATTTCCCGAAGGAGGAATGAAACTATGGACTTCTTTCCAAGCAAGCATGGTTGTATGACCACAAATGTAAGTATGGATTTACTTTATAAATATTTTAAAATTGGTGTAATACGGATTCTGATATAAAGTTGTTAATCTTCTGTAGTAACTTTGATTAAATCATTATCTTCGGAGGAGAAGGACTTAGAGGATTTTCTAGCCGAAAAATCTGTAGAAGTCACTGCCGACCCCCCACAATAGGAAGTCCCTTCCGAAGATAACCAGGCAGAAAAAATTGCAGAAACCACTACCGACCCCCTACTAATATACAAACTGTTGAGACTCCCACCGTCGGACCTTAAACCATTGATCCAGAAGCTGAAGACCTTCTACCAGAAGAGTCTCTCAAGCCTCGTCGAAAAATGAGAGCCGTAAGAAAACCCAAACAAATTTTCATCCCATCAGATTCCGAAGCCCCTTCCGAGCCTGAACCAATTGTCAACCCAATACCTGTTCGAAGGAGTTTACTCGATCTATCCGTAGACGAGCGTAAACAGCTCCTTCGAGTTAAAAAATTAAAAACCAAAATTACCCCTCTGACTCCTGATGACCTTAAAGTGCCTTCTTTAACGATCCCCCCTCTTCAACCCTGTTGGACACTCGAGTGACTAATGAAGAAGAGCAACTCGAGCCCTCTGCAGCACCATCTCGAAAGAGAAAACAACCATCCAGCAATCACCCAGACTTAACTCCGGCAGCTTCACTAGTTCGGGACCCCCCTCCAGCCCGATCTCCATCCCCAAAGAACATATATATGGACCCTTCTCCAACCTGTGACCAACCTATGCCTTCCCCCCCAAGGCCTTCATCACAGGAATTCCAGAACGAGGCAACTGGAGCACCGACCTTATGGCCTCGGTTCAACGCCAATTTTCCCTTTCAGCTCTTTGATTCCTTTGTCCGAGAAACCGACGATCACCGATTCGACCATCATTCAAACGGGAATTTCCTTGATGAAGGCATGAGTTATTTGGCAAAGGTAAGTGACGGTTTTATTGGTTATACATTTATTTCTTTGTTTAAATATTTAAAATTGACTGGATGTTGTAAATATATGCAGGCAAATGCAGTCTTTGGGCGTTTACGTCCCAGACATATAAATGTTGAGTCCGATGAGGAGTCCATAAGAAGAGAAAATAATATGTTGAAGGCGTCGTTGGCTCGTGAGAGGAGTGAACACGAAAATGCACTTCATACCAGTGAAGGCCTTCAGCGGGAACTTGCCCAAACCAAAGAGGGTTTGAGGGAATCCAAAGATGAACTGGTCTTGGTTAAGGAAGAAATGAAGGTGACGAAAGCCAGCGAACAGAAGTTGGCTGACATGAACGTCCGTTTTGTCGAAGAAACTGAAGCGCTAAAGGAAAACACTGAAGAGCTTGTTGCAGCCAACCAAAATTTGACACTACAAGTCAACAGTATTCAGATGAAGGCCCGTGAGGAAAAGGATTAACATTCATCCAAGCGTCGGAAGCTTCGTCATAAGTTGAAAGCCTTAAGGGATCAAAATCCTCCTTTGACCGAAGAGATGCGTAAGCAAATACAGGCGGACTATCGTACGTCTAATGAGCTTGGTGCAGAAATTTTGAAGGTATACTATGAAGGGTACGAAGCTTACCGAAGTCGAGGCAAGGAAAAATTGGTGGCGGCCCAACTGGATCCGGCCTTGCTAGACTCCGGAGATGAAGCTGCTGTCTGAAGATAATTTTATTTTCTTTAATTTATAGGATTTGTGTAAAAAAATTCTACTCTTGTAATCAAATTAAATATTAATGAAATGTGGTCTCGTCCCTTATGACTTCGGTGTATTTACTTTTTATCAATACTCTATTATTGATTCAACTTAAAAAATGTACAAGCTCTTGCATGGACTTAACTTAAACTATTAATTAACAACTAGGCAAGTTATATAACAGATAAGATGAAGTTAAAGAATGAGGCATTCCGAATTCAACACTTAGAAAAATTTAGGTAATAAAGTAAAGGAATACTTATTCGTTACCAAAGTGTGAGATAGATCTGCTTCATTGGGGAGTTATTTACCATGAAGGGCCTAACAACTTGCACAAGATGACATTTGCCTACCACGAAGGGCCTGACAAGGACTAAAGGTCGACAATTGCCTACCACGCAGGGCCTGACAACGTCTGAAGGATGACACTTTCCTACCACGATGGGCCTGACAAGGTCTAAAGGTTGACAATTGCCTACCACGCAGGGCCTGACAACGTCTTAAGGATGGCATTTGCCTACCACGAAGGGCCTGACAAACCCATAAGGACCACCTGCCATTAAGGCTACCATCGAATGGTCGAAGAAGTCACCAACCTCCTTACACCAATGAATGTAACAAAGAATGAAGACAAGACTTGTTAAGAAAAAAGGAACTTTTATTGATGAGGACTTAAACATTTACAAACTTCCGGTGTACTGACACTGTATCTACTGAAAGTATTTCCGAAGTCTTCCTGCATGCCAAGTATTTTTAATTTCTGATCCATCTAATGCCCTCAACCGGTAAGTCCCCGGCTTCGGTACTTCTATGACTTCATACGGTCCTTCCCAGTTCGGCATCAGCTTTCCCAAATTCTGAGGTGTAGATGCTTTGACTTCTCTGAGAACAAAATCTCCCACTTCAAATCTACGAAGCTTTACCCCCTTGTTGTAATGCTTGGATACCCTCCGTTGATAGGCTGCTAGCTTGATCAAAGCCACCTCTCTGACTTCTTCTAATAGATCCAAGTTGACCTTCAGTCCTTCATCGTTGTAGATCTCTTTAAACTCACTGACCCAAAGACTTGGAGATCCAATTTCAACTGGGACTAAGGCATCAGTACCATAGGCTAGTCTGAAAGGTGAATCCCCCATTGTAGTCCTCGGGGTAGTCCGATAAGCCCATAACACGTTGAGGAGCTCTTCTGGCCATCTTCCCTTAGCTTCATCCAACCTACGCTTGATCCCATTCAGCAGCGTTCTATTAGTCACTTCGACTTGCCCGTTCGACTAAGGATGAGCTACTGAAGTCTTTCTGTGCTGAACTCCCAACTCCTTCAAAAATGCTTCAAATTTTGATCCTACAAACTGACGTCCGTTATCCGATATCACCACCATAGGAATTCTGAAACGGAACACTACTGACTCCTTCAAAAATTTCAAGCATTCATGTTCCGTTATTAACCTAAGTGGCTTTGCTTCTACCCATTTGGTCATGTAGTCGATGGCAACTATGACAAAACTGACCTGCCCTTTTGCTTTCGGTAGTGGACCCAGTATATCAACTCCCCAGACAATAAAGGGTATAGGACATAAAATTGAGTATAGCTCTTCTTGTTGCTGGTGTGGGATCGGACTATTGAGCTGACATTTCTCACACTTCTTGACGTATTCAGTCGCTTCCTTGAAGATGGTAGGCCAGTAGTACCCCTGACGAAGTACTTTATAGGCTAATGACTTAGCAGCCATATGGTCGCCGCAGATGCCTTCATAAACCTCTTGGAGAGCATATTCAGCTTCGGATGGAGTCAAACATTTTAATAGTGGAGACGAGAAGGCCCTTCGAAACAAATCCCCATCTATCAGAACGAAGTTAGCACTCTAGTACTTAATTTTCTTAGCCAGCATCTGATCCAAAGGTAAGACGCCATTTGCTAGATACTCCAGATATGGAGTCAACCAGCAGCTGGTTCGGTCAACGCACATTACCGATTCATGATGAACACTAGGATGTTGCAAAATTTCTAAGTAAACAGATCCATCAAAAATGCTAACATCCGTAGTGGCTAATTTGGAGAGTGCATCGGCAATGGAATTGTCATTACGTTCGACCCCTTGAAACTCGTAGGATTGGAAATACTGAAGCCTCCCTTTTAGTTCTCGCCAAATACTTGATCATTCTTGGACCTCGAGCCAGACTCCCGAGTCATTTAACGACTAACCGAGAATCACCAAGATGACTATTCTCTCGCACTTCAAGACTCTTCACTAGTCAGAACCCCTGAAAGTACCATACTCATACTCAACCGTTGTTCGTTGCTTTGAACCGAAATCGATGGCTGTTGCACTTTGAATCCTCACGGACTCGTCGTAATAATCCTCGATCCATCGATGTCCGTAGTAGAAGACCCATCTCGCATACGTCCACGAACTACTCGCTCATTGAAGAATCGCAATCGCTCTGTCGGATCATTCAAATTTTATGCCACAACTTCATCGACTTCAAAAACGAACATTCGACTACAAAATCAGCCAAGGCTCGCCTCGATGGCGATTCGGGGATGATATTCAATGAAAAATTGAGACAACTCCATCGTCCATGCAATTAATCTCCCGATACCTCGTGTTTGCCCATAATCTTCTTCAAAGGTCGATTTGTATATACTATTAACAACCTACCTCGAAGTATTGCCTAAGCTTTCAACTAGCGCTTATTAAAGCAAAAGCAAACTTTTCAATGTTTGGGTACCTTGTTTCAAAGATCCCGGCGGACATGGCTTATATAATAAACCGTGTCGCTTACTCCAAACTTCACGCACCAAAACCGCTCCTACTACCAACGAACTAGTCATTAAGTACAAATATAGAGGCTCAAAGAGGGCGGGCTTCACTAACAAAGGTCTTTCAATATAAGTAGGACTTGATGTTCGAAGGCGCCCTCACACTCTGAAGTCCATTGGAACGCTTTGCATTCTTCTACTTTTCAACGTATCAAAAACGGCAAACACACTTTTCGCCGACTTCGACATGAACCTCATCGGAGTCGCAATCCTTCCAAATGACGTTGAACATATTTAAATGACTGAGGAGTCTTCATGTTCAGGATCGCTTGAATCTTCTCTGGATTGGCTTCAATTCCTCTTTGACTGATAAGATAACCCAGAAACTTGCCAGCCCCTAATCCGAAGGTGCACTTAGTAGGATTCAGTCTCAAGTTGTGATGACGAATTGTCTGAAAGCATTCTTCTAAATCATCCAGATGTTTATGTATCAGCATGCTCTTAACAATCATGTCATCCACGTACACCCTCCATATTCTTGCCTAACTGATATCTGAAGACGTAGTTCATCATCCTCTAGTGTGTGGCCCTGGCATTGATGAGGCCAAAAGTCATTTTCTTATAGGCATATACCGAACGATGCGTAATGAACGCCGTCTTCGGTATATCCTCTTTACTCATGGAAATTTGATGATACCCAGAGAATGCGTCCATGAAACTTAATAAAGCATACCCCAAAGTTGCATCGATGAGCTGGCCGATGTGGGGTAGCGGGTAGAAATCCTTTGGACAAGCTTTATCCAGGTCTGTATAGTCGATGCAGACTCGCCATTTCCCGTTCTGCTTCTGGACCAGCACCACATTTGCCATCCACTACGAGTAGTCGATCTCAAAGATGAAGTCAGCAGCTAACAGCTTTGCAATCTCTTCATCGATGATTCGCTGGCGCTCGGGTGCAAAGATCCTCCTCTTCTATCGAACTGGCTTCTTTGACGGGTCCACTTCCAATCGATGCTCAGCAATATCCCTGCTCACTCCCGGCATGTCTTGAGGTTCCCATGCGAAGATGTCAACATAGCATCGCAGGAGTTCCATGAGGTTCGTCCGGAGAGGTTCCGGCAGACTCGAACCTATTTTTACTGTCTTGTTCGGCTTGCCAGGGATGAGCTCTATCTCCTTTGTTTCTTTAGCTAGCATGAGCAATGGCTCTGAACTACTCTCAGTGAAGGGTTCGATCTCTATCGCCATGGTCTGTTTTTGCTTCAATACTCCCACTCCCGAAGTGATCACGGCATTTCTATAACATCTTTTGGCCAGATCCAAATCTTCTTTCACCTCTCCAACCCAATGAGCCGTAGGAAATTTGATTTTGAAATGAGGGATTGAGGTTACAGCTTATAAAGCAATTAAAGTAGGCCTCCCCAAAATAGCATTATAAGCAGAATCTACATGCACAACATAAAATTTGCAAATAACTTCTACCTGCTGGGGGGTCGTTCCAAAGATGACCGGTAGTTCAATAGTTTCAGCCACCTTGACCGGATCGTTACTAAAACCGTACAAAGGAGCCTCCTGCCCTATCTCCATCTTCCGCCCGTCCAAATGCATCCTTTGATAAGCGTGGGCATACAAGATATCTACAAAAGACCCGTTGTCTACCATCATTCTTTTTATATCCACCGAACCCACTTGTGCAGTCAGCACCAATGATCCCTCATGCGGCTCGATGGTTTCCGAAGGGTAATCCTCGTCAGTAAAGGAGATTACCGTACCTGGATAAGGTCTATCAGTCTTCGGGAGGGTACCCGCCACTGACATGACCGAATCCAGATGACTTCGGCGCTTTTTTCCAACAAGCTTGCCAGAAGTGCCCCCAGTGATGACATCTACCACATGCCTTACAAGTCATCCCCGAGCCGGCAATGCTTCACGAATCGATTAGGTTGCTGAATGCGGCTCTCTATCCCTCTGTTGAACTTGCTGAGTCGTTCTAGCAGCCACATACTGAACTAAATCCCCGCCTTGTACCTTTCTTTCAATAAAATCCTTCAAACTAGCATAGTCGTTCATATCGTGACCCGAGGCTTGATGATGGTCACAATACTTACAAGAATTTCCATTTTCGGGCTTAATGTTATCTCGAGGTGGCTCGAAGATAGGTTGATTCTTAATCTGATCCAAGATAATGACCTATCGATGTTTGAGTGCAAAGATATCGCCCTATTTACTTTCTGGGCTGGAGCGGACGAACGTCCTCCACCCTGTCTCCAATTATTGTTGTATTTCTTTGACCCGCCATCATAGCGGTCTTTATTTCCTTCATTCTTCCTCTGTTCCCCTTCTGTTCTATCCCGATCTGTCTCTTTAAGCCGATCTGAAGAAGGACGTTTGAGGCTATTCATGGCTTCCTCTACCACGATATAACCTTCAGCTTTGTCGAAGGCTTCAGCGAGACTCTTCGGGTGGTGAAACATTAACTTCTTCACCAACTTCTCTGATTTGACCAGATCTAACCCATTCTGAAACAATCCCACGGCTTGTAGATCATTCAAGTCTGTTATTTTGCCGACTGCTTCACGAAACCTCTTTACATATTGGCCCAAAGTCTCATTCGAATACTGTCGAACCTGAGCCAACGAATCAGTTGGTTTCCCCCTCCTTTTGTTGCTCCCGAAGCGAGCATGGAACTTATTGCACATGTCTGCCCAAGATGAAATTGAATCCGAAGGCAAAGTCCCCATCCACTGCCTGACATCCTTTCTGAGTGTCGTGACAAAAGTATGACACTTAGCAACATCGCTAAAGTCATAATAATCCATCACCATCGAACGCCGACCGATCAGGGTCATAGTGGATCCCCCGATCCATCATAACTTTCAATGTGGGGCAACTTCTTGGTGGGGTCAGCTTTCTCTTTTAGAATCTCCGCGGAAAAGTGGATGCCTTCTTTCCCGAAGTATCTTTCATTTTCTGTACTTCGGCAAGTTGCTTCTGAAGTTCCTTCAATTCTTTAACCAGATACTCCACACCTTCTAGTTGGGAAGATGCTTCTTTTTCCGGTGACTCCTTCCTCTTCTGAGTGGACCGGTCTCTTACAATATAACCCCCAACTTTAGAGGGACTTTTCCGATGACGAGCGTCCACAGGGTGGTGTACCCTCAGTAGACTCTCGGGAGTGTGACTTCTGGATCTACTTCGTTTCTAAACTTGGCCACTATGGTGAGAATGCGCAACAACGAGCACCTTCTTTGTATTCTCAAGAGTGCGATCTCTAGATCGACCTCTTCGTTCACATCGACCCCGCTCCTTAGAACCGACAGGGTAATGTGCCCTCTTCGATCTTTGAGGAGTAGGGCTTCTAGATCTTCTTCTTTCTCGAGGTTGGCCCCGAGACTCACGTCCTGAACGAGCAGGTTCCTTCCCACTCCGATGCCCTCGTTCTTCGAATTGAACATAACTTAACTCTTCATCCCTTAACTCTGCCATTCGAGCCATCTGCTCAGCTATATCCTGTCGCTGCTTCACAAGTACCTCCATGGCCCTATCTACTTCATCTGCCATTTTAGCCAGTCGGGAGGCCTTTTTGTCTTAGTCATCTCGGTATCGAGTTCTAGGCGAGGTACCTTCTACTGCTTTTTTACCACGGCTGACCCTTTCTCTCGCCGTGAAAACTAGCTTTCATTAACGCTTCCCACGACGTTTCTGGGCGAGAATCTTCATGTGAATGTTTGACGTCAGTCTTTGGCATGAACACTTAGTGCCGGTCCCAAACGATCCTTGACAGATACTCGTGGTGCTGATTCACTGACAGTTATCGGCTGCCCTTCGGGTGTAGGTGTTCTACTCTTCACCATGAATACTAACGTAAAACAAACACAGTCTGTGATTGAAAAATACTCAGGACACTAGAACTCAGCCCTCCTTCTAGCGCCAATGTTAACGCCAAGATCTTTCCCCACGTCCCAATCACCAAGACGCGTCCGATATCCTGCACAGTTCAACAAGTCAACACCAAAAGCTTGACGGCTTGACCGTCGGGGGATAGCTCCGGCGTGAGAGTCAGTATCGGCGATCACAAGGTTAACAATTGAGGAAAAATAATATCTAGTGCTTGAGAGAGAATAATCATATGATTGTGTGTGGTGTAATGTTTTGTTACCTTTTTTTTCTTGTGTGATCCTTGCCCCATACGCATCAAACCACGCCATCGTGCCACCCACTACCTCCTGACACTTTTTTCCACTCCCGGTCATCTCAGCCGAAAGTATATATCTCATTTCCCTACCTGCTACCACTGTTTGCTACCGTCGGTCATCTGAGTCCCATCCTCATTAATGCCATGCAGAAAGGTGGCAGACATAACAGTCAACGATTATTTGGTGTAATGATTATCGGTCAAAGCTGGGTTAAGTGGCAATTTGTGTAATGGACCGATCCAATGATTTAGCCCAATACAATAAAGATGGTCCAGACTGACCGGATCCAACCGAAATAACCCAATAACATAATCAAATAACTGGGTCCAAATCATTCGACCCAACAGGACAAAAGTAACATATAGTCCAAAGGAGGAGCCCATTAGGTCCAATCCAATTATGAAAAGTATCATGGCCCAACAGTATCCATGTTTTGATCTTTATTTTTGAATTCTGCTTCAAAATTGGTTATTATGGAGTATTATTGAACTTGGATAAAACTGTAATACGAATCCCTAATATTTGTTCTTTTGTATCACTGGATTCATTTTCTTAAAAATATTTTTTATCATCCTCAGTTCTAAATGATGATATTACTGAATATCTTTGACATGTAGTGCAAAGATGAATGATTTTTTTATGAATATCTTTGGCCCGTAGTGCAAAGATGAACAGGTGTTTAGATGAACATGACCAACTGATGAATATATTTGGCCTGTAGTGCAAAGATGAATATTTGATTCCAGATATATATTGATTGATGTTACAGGGATAAAATATCGACGATGAACTTTTAAATTCATATATAGAAGATAGTAGATTTCATTCTCTACTCAACTCTTCTAATGAATTATTATTTTCGCTGCGAATATTGATTTAAAACTGGTTGTCTATTGTATTCTATTAGATTTTTTCCTGTTGAGGACTAACGATAATTTGTTCTATAATGTTCTTTACTGGGCTAGTTGAGCTCACCCTTTTCCTTTTTGTTCCATTTATCTTCTCAGGAGGCGAGAATGTAGCGAGTACTAGTCGGGGTGTGGAATGATGGTTCTAGAAGTTTTTTTAGTAGTCCTCACTATTTTGTAAAATAGTGTATCAATAATTGTAATGAGGACTTATTTGAGTGTGGATATTGTCTAGATGACAATATTTGTATTTAAACTCACAGTTTAAGTGCTGTCGTATTTTTCTCGACAGTTGTATTAATAAAGTTGTAGTTGTTTCTGTACCATGTATTTGACGACTCAGAATGGGTGTTGTATACCTATTTTGGGGGCGTCACACTTAGGCCTTCCTGACCAAGGAAGCCTTGATGATATCGATATGGAACAAGCAAAGGAGATCATGGGGTACCAAAGGAACCCTAGTATGAAGGACATAAAGAAGGAGTTTCCAGAGGAATACGAGTTCCTTGCTGAAATAGTTGGAAAATACATACTATGCAAGGACACTGCACATGACACGGTGCTTGATCAACAGTTAAAAATCATGTCTGCAATAGTTCTGAAGAAATGAATTAACTTTGGAGTTATCCTGTTTGATCAAATATCCAAATGGCTGGAAAAGGCTAAGTTGAAAAAGTCTACAGAAAAACCACTTACAAAAGTGTTTCATGGAAGACTACTGAGCATTGTGATGAAGAAGAAGCCAGGAGGAAGAATCAAGGATGATGAGGCAGAACCTCTTAATGTTCACAAAGTAATGTCTCTACAACTATTTGTGAATTGGAAGAAAAACCCCAAGGAAAACAGAAGACTGACAACCGGGAGCAGCATCAAGGCCTCTGCAAACAAGAGGAAGGCAAAAAAGGTAGAAAGCTCTGAGTCTGATGACTCTGTACCAGCAGCAACCACACCAGCCAGAAAGAAATCCAAATGTGTGAAGAAAACCAAGGCCCCGCCAAGAAGTCTCTCCACCAAAGACAAGGATGAAGAAGAAAAAGTCTTGACTGCTGAAACCACAAAGCGAAGAAGCAACAGGTTGCTTCAAGAGCCATTAAGAAAGAGAGCTAAGGTGGAAAATAGGCCAGCCCCATCTTCCGAAGAAAGTCCATCTAACAAAGTAGAGGATGTAGAGTCAGAAGAAGAGAAGGAAACTGATAGTCTCAAGGCTGAGTCTCCTCAGACAAAATCCAACAATGAAGGTGAAGCTGGAGTAATGGAAGAAAATGCAGCATCTGCTGATGAAGAAGAATGCTCAAACCCTGTGGCTAACCCTCAGAGCATTCACTATAACGATGAAGAAAGGATACAAGCTGACCCAACTCCATCCCCAACAGCAAGTGCTCCAACAAGTCCAGATAATGGGTCAAATGATGCTATTTCTGAAGAAGAAGAAGAACTTGCCCCTTCAAATCCTGAAAGCCCACATGATGGCTCAAAAGGCGATGAGTCCAAAGAAGAAGGGCCTGCCCCTGAACCTCATGGAAGTTCGTATGATCCAAAGGCCTCAGAGTCTGAAGAGGAAGAAGAGTCTGACTCTTCCATAGCTGAACCTCCAAGGAAAAGGAAGAGTTACAGACTACAAGCCAAATTTGCCTCCAAAAGGAGAAATGATTACTCAGGTGATGTCATTGAATTAAGTGATGATGAGTCTGTATCACAGGAAGAAAGTGCCGAAGATAGGACTAGTGATGAAAAAGATGAATCGGAGGAAGATCTTGCTGAAGAAGGTTCTGGAAATGAAATGCAGCAAGAAGGATTCATTGTTGGAAATGATCAAAATGGTTCAAGCTCCGAAAGAGAAAAAATAGAGAAAGATTCCAATTCTGCAAATCAGGAATCAGAGGAACCAGAATTCTATCATGTCCTCTCTCCAGCAAAAATCACTAGGAGAATAGTGGTAGAAGTCTTGAATGAACCACCAGAAACACTACCAGAGAGATGGGTGAACTATGGAGATGAACAACTCAAGGTGGTAAGGATGACTACATTTGATGTAGTTAAAAACTGGAACAACATGGAGCTAGACTGCACGACCATCCTCTATAATCTTGATAATTTGCTGATGAGATGGTTCTTCCAATGGATGCCAAAAGAGATGGAAGTTACTTCAGCTGGTGCTACTCTCATTTTCCAAGCATAGAGCTGGTGGCACAAAACTTCTCAAGGGTGAAGAAGTTTGCCACCAAAATGATTAAAGACTAGCCCCACTTCAAAGTCTATCGCCATGCTGGAAATCACTATATTCCCTAAGATCGTAGAGTGGACTCTCAAGGAAGAAGGATCATGACCAAGGAGATGATCGTAGAGTCTTTTCACTCTACTACTGATGGTGTTCAAGTTCAATACCAGAGGCCTCCATCAGCCCAAGCACTGCTATCTGACACTCCCTCATCCTCAAATGGCGATTGGTACTCAACAATTGTTCAGATTCTCAAAGCTTTCGAAAATCTGTCCAAGGATGAAAATCGTAGAGTCCAATCTGAGGTCCAACCAGAGGCTGCCCAACCAGATGAGCAAATCCCTATGGAGGAGGAACTATTGAAGAATTCTGATGAGCTGATTGAGAAGATATCTCTAATCAATGAAGAGACAAAGATGGTAATGACAGCAGCAGGAGATAATTCAGCCTGTAAGGACTTCGTTACTATGGTCGATGTATCTCTCAAACTCAAAGAGAGAGATAACATCTATCTGAAAGCCATACATGATCAGAAGGCAGAAGCTCTACGAGCACAGAAGGCCAATGAAGAGCAGATCTAAGTCCTCTCTGACAAGATTGACAACATGAATCAGTCTTTCTCCCTCCAACTTGAGTTGAGCCAACAAGAACTCAAAATGGAAGTTGGTAACTCCTCTTATCTAATGAAGCAGCTTATGTCCAACATGGAGCAGCTCTCCCGAGTGATTAATGACAAAAAGGGGGAGAAAAGAGGCATAGAAAGAGGCAGAGCAAGAGGCATTCAAGGAAGAGCAAGAAGATCAAACAAGAGAATAAGTCAAAGAAGCAGACAGCAGAAGAAGAGGCAGAGTCATCATCTGAAGGGGAGCCAAAGAATGATGAGCTTATGTATCTGGAAGAGGGGAGCCGTAGAAGGAAGAAGAGAGCATACATCCGAGGGGAGAAAAAGCAAAGCGGGAAAAAGTCAACATCCTGTAAAGGCGGGGAGCAAATGCAGATGATTAGCTGATTAACAGACATCCTAGAAATATACATGGAGCCAAAGAGGTACATCTCTAACTAGTTAGGTATGTTCTGGATCCAGGATGTAAACTGTCATAGTGTATTAAATTCCATATGATTATAAATGACATTCATGATTATCTATTTTAGTAATACAGTTGCTCACTGTATATAAGATTCATTCATAACATGCATATGCACTTATTATTTTTGTCATAATCAAATAGGGGAAGATTGTCAGGAATAAGCATGTGAATGATATTCCTATTTACATATAATTTGATTATGATATATATATATATATATATATGAATGAATATGCAAGTATGCTTGAATTAAGAAAAGCTGTAAAGTCATTTGATAGATAATAGAAACATGTGTACAAGGACTTAGAATGAATTGATCAAGTATGTTAGGTTGATCCTACATAAGCATAACAGCTTTGTAGAGTCCTTAAAAAGAAATGATGTACAAGGACTATAAACATAGAAAGATCAAACATGTTAGGTTGATCTTATGATGTAATAGATAGACTTTTCTGATCGTCGAGCACTGCACCAGAAATCGTAGTCTGCCACGAGAGTCGAGAAAAACTCAAGAGCTATCAAGGCAGAATCGTAGTCTGCAAGATAGTAGTCTTGGAGTTCGTAGACTGCCAGGAGAGACGAGAAAAGGATCGTAGTGTGTCGAGGAGAACTTCCTCAGGGCCGTATTCTGTTGAGGAAGTCATGTTCAGAATCGTAGAGACAACCTACCTACGAGCCGATCGAGTATATGCCGAAGCCAAGTCAACAATCGTAGACTACACTCAGAGTCGTAGAGTCTACTGATCATATCAGAGGTATAGATCGTAGTCGAGCAAGATCAGATGACGACAACAATCACAATGACAACAATCGTAGAATGTCAAGATCTGATCTCGGAGTTGTAGTATCTGCACAGCCGAAGCTGAATCGTAGAGTGTAGAACTGAGACTTCAACAGATGTGCTCACAATGCCAAGGCAGAATCGTGGAGCAAATATGATTCTCAATGAATGAGCACTCCCAGAATATCCAAAGGAATGAAGCCTCTGGTTGGCACTACAAAGATACATCCCATCTGAAGGAAACCAGAGAGCACTCGACGAATGGCACGCAAGCTAACAAGAGATCTATGCACTAACCCAATCAGCATCCAAATTGGGTTATGAAGACATTCAGGATGAAGTCTTCCATAATGAGATCAGAAGAAGACTTGATGGAATCGACTACAAAAAAGTCAAGAAGTGCGATGGTCACAAATAGATGTAAGACGATGATCTTGAAGCAACCAGGATCGTAGTGTTTGCCAAACAAAGAAAGAACTGATGGAGTGCATACAGAGATACTGGACAGCTTCTGAAGAACAAGGCTAAAGTGATTAAGCATTGGGTCAGTCCATTGATGATAAGTGAACGGGAGATCAAAAGGAGAAAGCGAACTGGACACGCCGTAAATCTGAAGACTCTTGCTATTCTGAAGGGGCCAGAACAAATAAGTCAAGCCATCAGTATCTGAGAGCTGTTGAGGCAAACAGAAGTGTTGAAGCACTGCACAAGAGAAGGAAGAGGTATTCTATATTAAAGATCCAATCAACACTCTTCAAGATCGTAGTGTTGTCTCTACTAGTCAACAAGACACTACGATCAGGTCCAAGAAGACATGCATCAGAAACGTAGAGTTCGAACAGCTGAAGATTGAAGCATTGGCAACGGTTCAATCTGAAGGTTGATATTTGGACAAGAGCTTATTAAGAGCATTGATGCAAAAGGACAACCTCTGATTGAGGAATCAGAAGGGTGAAATAAAGTCTTCGACCTGCTCGAGGCATAAAAGTAATATATCTGTTAGGGTAGGTGAAACAGGAGACTGTAGTGTCAGAAAGTCAGAAAAGAAGATGTCATGTCACATCTGCAGTTTGCACCAAATAACTCGAGATCTGCGAAGCAAATCTGAAAGCTTTCAACCGCTACTTTCCAACGGAAAGATTAGGAAGAGGTATAAATCAACAGAGCTTCAAAGATCAAAGAGTGGCTGATGATTGCAATGTTGCAGAATCGTTGAGTACGTAAAATGCTAACGTTGACTCTACGAGTTCCACCTAAGCTCAAATAGAACAAGTCTCAGTGACAGTGAGACTACGAAGGTGGAGGTGAAGCAACTTTAAAGATGGACTTGAACAGATTAAAGCTTCACTCAACAAAGATGAGAATGCCCATTGAATTGGCATCTGAGCTAAGAGCCAAGAAGGGCAAGAAGATAGCATTCAGAAGAGTGGCAAAGTACAAGGTAAATCCTAAGAGCCACTCTATGATTCACAATGAACCCAAAACAGAAACAGAGCAAGTGCAGAACCATGTCTGCCAACATGTTGAGAAGGTTTCAGGAAATGGTGATGGTGCACAGCTGACAATACACAAAGATGAGCAGAACAGAAGAAGATTAGTTGCACCAAAGATGATGTGGCCCAGTCTCAAAGCAGAATGCAAAGATGACCACACCAAGCTGCTAAGTACAAAAGATGATCAAGCTTAAAGACATCTTAGCAGCTCAGCACCAACAACAACTACAACAACAAGAAGCCAGGGCCTGAAGGGTCCTTGTCCGGAGGGACTAAATAATGTTCCAATCTTGCTGGGCTTGAAGAGTTCCTAGGGAACTAGAGAAGTTCCAAGGCTGCTGGCCTTGAATAGTTCTTAGTGATTTGAAGTTCCAAGGCTGCTGGCCTTGAAGAGTTCTTAGTGAACTGAAGTCCCAAGGTTGTTGGCCTTGAAGAAATCTTAGTGATTCAAGGTGCTGCCCTTCCTTAGTAGAAATCCTGCTAGTTGAAAGCAGAAGAGTGGATTAGGAGCTTGAGTCTCTGAACCACTTAAAACCCCTTGTGTCTTTTACTTTATGTCATTTACATTATGTACATTAACTGCTATAACTACTATGTATGTTTTAACTGCTTACAACTGAACTAACTCTACAAACAATGTATGTACGATTATGAATATATCAATGAAGGGGATCTTTTACTTATTCCAATGTACTTAAAAAGATTCTTATGTTTGTCATATGCTAAAACATTAGCTATACAAAACAAACCAAAAAAGTATTTGGAATAAAAAGGATCTATTCAACCCCTCCCCCCCCCCCCCCTTCTAGATCTATATTGTGCCTACTGGGAAATAACAAAATGTCATAGTGTATTAAATTCCATATTATTATAAATGACATTCATGATTATCTATTTTAGAAATATAGTTGTTTACTATATATAAGATTCATTCATAACATGCATATGCACTTATTGTTTTTGTCATAATCAAATAGGGGGAGATTGCCAAGAATAAGCATGTGAATGATATTTCTATTTACATATGATTTGATTATGATATATATGAATGAATATGCAAGTATACTTGCATTAAGAAAAGCTATAAAGTCCTTTGATAGATAATAGAAACATATGTAGAAGGACTTAGAATGAATTGATCAAATATGTTAGGTTGATCCTACATAAGCATAACAGCTTTGTAGAGTCCTTAAAAAGAAATGATGTACAAGGACTATAAACATAGAAAGATCAAACATGTTAGGTTGATCTTATGATGTAATAGATAGACTTTTCTGATCGTCGAGCACTGCACCAGAAATCGTAGTCTGCCACGAGAGTCGAGAAAAACTCAAGAGCTATCAAGGCAGAATCGTAGTCTGCAAGATAGTAGTCTTGGAGTTCGTAGACTGCCAGGAGAGACGAGAAAAGGATCGTAGTGTGTCGAGGAGAACTTCCTCAGGGCCGTATTCTGTTGAGGAAGTCATGTTCAGAATCGTAGAGACAGCCTGCCTACGAGCCGACCGAGCATCTGCCTAAGCCAAGTCAAGAATCGTAGACTACACTCTGAGTCGTAGAGTCTACTGATGTCGAAGCCAAGTCAAGAATCGAAAACTACACTCAGAGTCATAGAGTCTACTGATCATATCAAAGGTAGAGATCGTAGTCGAGCAAGATCAGATGAAGACAACGAACACAAAGTCAAAAATTAAAGAGTGTCAAGATCTGATCTCGGAGTCGTAGTGTCTACACAGCCGAAGCTGAATCGTAGAGTGTAGAACTAAAACTTCAACAAATGTGCTCACAACGCCAAAGCAGAATCATACAACAAATATGATTCTCAATAAATGAGCACTCCCGGAATATCCAAAGTAATGAAGCCTCTGGTTAATACTGCAAAGATACATCCCACCTAAAGGAAACTAGAGAGCACTCAACGAATGGCAAACAAGCTAACAAAAGATCTAAGCATCAACCCAATCAGCATCCAAATTGAGTTGTGAGACCATTCGAGATGAAGTCTTCCACAAGATCATAATAAGAAGACTTCATGAGTGACTAAGAAAAGTCGTCAAGTGCGAGAGTCATCAAATAGATGTAAGACGCACGATCTTAGAAGCAAGCAGGATTGTAGTGTTTGCCACACAAAGAAGGAACTGATGGAATGTACACACAGATACTGATCAGCTTCTAAAGAACAAGGCTAAAGTGATTAAGCATTGGGTCAGTCCATTGATGATAAGTGAACGGGAGATCACAAGGAGAAAGCGAGCTAGACGCGCCATAAATCTGAAGTGTCTTGCTATTCAGAAGAGGCTAAAACAAGAAGTTAAATCATCAGTATCAGAGAACAGTCGAAGCAAACAGAAGTGTTGAAGCACTGCACAATAGAAAGAAGAGGTGTTCTACACTGAAGATCTAATGAACACCCTTCAAAGATCGTAGTGTTGTCTCTAAGTAACAGTTAACAAGACACTACGATCAGGTCCAAGAAAAGCATGCATCAGAATCGTAGAGTTCAGTCATCTGAAGATTGAAGCATTGCCAATGGTTTAATCTGAAGGTTGGTATTCGGATAAGAGCTTATTGAGAGCATCGATGCGAAAGGACAACCTCTGATAGAGAAATCATAAGGGGGAAATAAAGTCTTCGACCTATCCAAGACATCAAAGTGACATCTCTGACGGATTAGGTGAAATAGTAGACTGCAGAGTCAGAAAGTCATGTCATATCACATCTACAGTCTGTATCAAACAACTCGAGATCTGTGAAGCAATTTGAATAGCTCTCAACAACTACTTTCCAATGGGAAGATTGGCTAGGAGTATAAATCAGAAAGAGCGTCAAAAATCAAAGGTTGCTGGAGTTACTAAGTTTGGAGAATTGGTTGACGGATCTAACCAACGTAAATAGTGAGTGACCAATGAAGGTCTGAAGGCTCACTCTACGATCCACCAAGAACACTTGGAGAAAAACAAAGAAAGAAGTAGAAGTGAGAGTTCTACTATAAGAAGAGTGTTCTGAATTGCCGAGAGATAAAAGAGCATCAATGTCATCTTGATGTCCATCATGGGAAGACCCTAAGTACCATAGAGAAGAGCTCACAGTCATCTTAGCAAGTCCATCATGAGAAGGCATCAAGTATCAAGAAAGAAGATCACCAACGCCATCATGGTGTCAAGCATGAGAAAGTTTCTAAGTACCTAGCAGAAGAGCTTACAGTCATCTTAGAAACTCATCATGTGCAGCCATCAAGTATCAAGAAGAATGATCTTCAAGGCAGTTCATCAAGGGATCATCAGAAGTGGTTGAGTAACTGAAGAAACTGAGCCTCATGAAACACTCAACTGCATTTCAAGGATGATCACGCCAAGCTGCTAAGTATAGAAGATGTTCAGAGCTTAAAGACATCTCAGTAGCTCAGCACAAACTCCAACAAACAAACAAACAACTTAACAACAAGAAGTCAGTGCCTGAGGGGTCCTTGTCTGGAGGGACTAAATGAAGTTCCAAGCCTGCTGGGCTTGAAGAGTTCCTAGGGAACTAGAGAAGTTCCAAGGCTGTTGGCCTTGAAGAGTTCTTAGTGAACTGAAGTCCCAAGGTTGCTGGCCTTGAAGGAATCTTAGTGATTCAGGGTGCTGCCCTTCCTTAGTAGATACCCTGCTAGTTGAAAGCAGAAGAGTGGATTAGGAGCTTGAGTCTCTGAACCACTTAAAACCCCTTGTGTCTTTTACTTTATGTCATTTACATTATGTACATCAACTGTTATAACTGCTATGTATGTTTTAACTGCTTACCAACTGAACTAACTCTACGAACAATGTATGTATGATTATGAATATATCAATGAAGGAGATCTTTTACTTATTTCGTTGTGCTTGAAAAGATTCTTATGTTTGTCATATGCTAAAATATTAGCAATATAAACCATAAAAGTATTTAGAGATCAAAAGGATCTATTCAACCCCCCCCCCCCTTCTAGATCTATTGTGCTTACTGGGAACTAACAGGTACTATACACAAAGTACTATTCATGAATACTATTCATGAGTACTATTCACGAGTACTATTCATGGGGTACTATTCCCGAAGTACTATTCACGAGGTACTATTCACCCGAGAAATTATTCATGACAAAAATTGATTTCTTTGTTGTCCAAATCATTTTTGATACAATATTATTCTTGAATTTTACTCCACAAAGCAGTATCATGTTGACAATTTAGACATTATTGAATTCTGGATAAATTAAATTGTAAATCTTTAAAAATGTATCATTTGCTTTCTTTTAATTGAATTCTTATATCGTTGTCATCATCCTCATGCTTATATTGTGATAAAAGTCATCTGTGGCTTACATGCATAGATGTACTATTGATTAGTATGATTATGACCAGGGATTATTCGAATAATCATGACCGTAATGTTACAAATGATGTGGTAAAAGTCCTCATTGGCCCGTAGTGCATCGATGGACAATTGTTGGTATGATCATGACCATTGGTGGCGTGGCTATCTAGGTGGGGCATAACTCAGCTGATGTGTGTAAAAAAAATTTTATTTTGTGATTAAACATTTTTGATATATTAAAGGATAAAATTGACACAAACTTTTCTTTAATACATTTAGTCCAAACAAATCAACACCCCTGCCCCCAGATTTTCAGCACACACCATGGTTACCGACGAAGATGAAGAATAAAGGATATCAAAACAAAATCAAAATTGATTTAAAGAGCACAACCCAATTTTCAGATCCAAAATAAGATCAGAACAAATAAAGATAAAAACATGGGAAACAACAACCCAATCGAAACATGAACAGAGAAAACATGAAACTCGATCGGGATAAATCATGGATCGACCAGACCAAAATAAAGAACCAAAACCCAAAAACCAAAAATATATAACCCAAAACCAGAAAGGAGAACTTGAAACAAATCCAGAATCCGACGACTAAAACAGAGAAATAAGATGAAGTAATAGATAAAGAATATAATAAATTCAAAACAAATCCATTAACCAGTAAAGATCATCCAAATCTGATAGTAAAAGGAACCCTTTTGTAAGACCCCAACTTTTTAATGAATAAAATCAAATTTCTTTTATTTATTATTGTGAATGATAAGGTATTAATTTGATATAATACTTTGGTTATGGGTGAAATGTGCAAATTTTCAAAATAAGCAAGTGGTTATATAATATTCATTGTTGTCGGGGAATATTCGTTTGGTCGTGAAATATTCTTTCTCGCTTGGGAATATTCGTACGACGCAAGCAGCCTATTTTTGGGGCCCCATAACGGATAACTCGCTTGGATGAAGAAAACGACAAAATTGAATAACTGGAAGTGGTTATTCTGCTAACACTTGCTGAATACCCGGTGGTTAAAATACGATGTCTGCGTGGTTGCACAAAGAGTAGCTACCTATTGCGCATGATTGTTGAATTATTGATTCTTACGTAAGAAGGCACTACTCAATAATTGTTACAATGAGTTACTATTCAATATTTTATTTTATTGATTCAATAATTGTCTGCGTTGATATTTTATATTATTGTTGCTCAATAATTGTCACTTTTGACATCATCTACATTATCGATCAATAATTCATATTATTTGGAATAATATTATTAGATAGCATTATTGGCAATGTCTAGAAAGTTCTCATCAAGGAGAGGTTTGGTCACCTAATCAAGGCTACCAAAGAAGGAGAAATTCTTATTGAAAAACCCCTCTTTCTTGAACTACTCATTGTCATAATTGTGATTCTCAGTAATATTATTTGTGAATAATTAATTATTGATTTATATGATAAGAAATATTTATTTTATGTGGATATAAATGATGGATATATTTATTTTTATGTGGATAAAATGAAGGAATTAATGCTGAGGTATTTTATCAGTATTTTGTCGGTGTAGAGGTATTAAAAATCATCCGTTTGTGGATTTCGGATATTTTATGTTTAAAAAAACTCAAAGCTACGAAGTTGTAGAGAATTCAATTTCAGGCAGAATGGACATAAAATTCGTATTTTTATGATAAACGGGCTATTTTCTATGAATTGTTGAAATTTCGGAAAATAAAATGAATTTTATTAAATTATGGGGTGGGACCCACTTTGGTTTTATCACACGTGGGCTGCAAATTGGTTCAAAGGTGGCTAGCTTGAATTGTCAACAAAAGATGGCATGCGTAGAATTATTTTAAATAATATTATTTTATTATTTTAGTCTCCTATGGCGTTCTAACATTTTCCTATAAATAGACGCTTAGGTTAGAATTGAAAATCACACCAGAAATAAGTTTTCTTTCTCTCTAGATTATTGAGCGTATTTTTGTGAGTATTTAGATACTTTGAGAGTTGCTATTCAGTGCAAGTTTCTGTCAGCACTATATCCGAAATTCAGTCAGAAGTACGGTTATTTTGAGGTAAAGGATGTTGTTTTCTTCTGAAATGATATTATTTTCTTCAATATCATTATACCAAAATATTGGTCTGAATTTTTTACCAAATTTGGAACTTTTTGTGTCAGGGTTACTATTCACGTATACGACACTATTCACGAATACGACACTATTCACCGAAAAATAAAATTTTCTTCTTTTTGTCCAAGATATCTATTATGGTTACTATCTTTAATTGTATCCATGTTTTGATCTTTATTTTTGAATTATGCTTCAAGATTGGTTATTATGGAGTATTATTGATCTTGATAAACCGCGTGATACTTAATCCCTAATATTTGTCCTTCCGTCTCCACCGGATTCGTTTTCTTTAAAATATTTTTCATCATCC
This sequence comes from Panax quinquefolius, assembly GCA_020205615.1. Taxonomy (NCBI): domain Eukaryota; kingdom Viridiplantae; phylum Streptophyta; class Magnoliopsida; order Apiales; family Araliaceae; genus Panax; species Panax quinquefolius. Next base: position 54,395,915 of record CM035170.1, read on the forward strand.
TCGGTCCTAAATGATGATATTATCAATATCTTTGGCCCAGAGTGCAAAGATGAATGATTACTTAATGAATATCTTTGGCCAGTAGTGCAAAGATGAACAGTGTTGAGATGAACATGACCAACCGGTGATACAAATGAATATATTTGGTCCAGTAGTGCAAAGATGAATATTTGATTCAAGATGTATATTGATTGATGTTACAGGATAAAATATTGATGATGGACTTTTAAATCTTAGAAGATAGTAGAATTCTTTCTCTACTCGACTCTTCTAATGGATTGTTGTTTCCGCCGCAGATTGTTGATCTAAAACTTGTTTGCTCATTATATTTTATCGATTTTCCTGTTGAAGACTAATGATAATTTGTCAGATATTATCTTAGTCATAATATTCTTTACTTGGGCTAGTTGAGCTCACCCTTTTCTTTTTTTGTTCCATTTTTCTCGGGGAGGTGAGAACATAGCAGAAACTAGTTCTGGTACGGAGTGATGGTTCTAGAAAGATGTTTTAGCAGTCCTCACTATTTCTGTAAAATAGTGTTTGAATAATTGTAATGAGGACTCCTTTTGAGTTTGTATACTCTATAATATACAATATTTGTATTCAAACTTACAGTATAGACGTTGTCGTATTTTGCAAGACAATTATATTACTGAAGTTGTATTTATTTTTGTACCATTATTTGGCGACTCAGAATGAGTGATGTATACCTATTTTGGGGGCATCACACCTTTTTTGATTACTTAAACCAAAAAGTCTTTCCCCAACTATTGGTATCTGTGCGTACTCAACTCCAATAGTGAGGGCTTGAATAATAAAATATGCCGCATAATTCTTCTCATACATGATAATAGTTTTGCTAACAACCATAGTAGAGCCCAGAGCTTCCGCCGCACTCGACCAAACCCTCAAAACCCTAGACCGTCTGATCTCTCGCTACTTATCATCTGACCGTTCTATCTGGTCTGATTCTGTAGATTCCTCCTCCGTCCTCGACGTTGTCAACGAGCTTGTCGTCGCTATTCGCGACTGGACCGACGCCCATAGTAGTCGAAAAGCCTGTCATCGCCTCCCTCGAATGCGCCGAATATTAGGAGGAACAAGAATGTGTTTAATGATATTGGTTAAGTTTGGTTATATTTAATGATATTTTGACATATTTATCCTTTGATGTTTAGAAGAGATAATTAAAATAATATTTTTTAATTATACGTAAGCATTAGTTTTTTTAGTCAGCGAGCTACATTAATTTTTGACGTGGCAGTCTCAATTGAATGAAATTGAAAAAAAAATTAATAATTCAATTATTTAATTGACAAAATTAAAAGATGAATCACCGAAGTAGAATATGACAAATTATATTTAAAGTCATAAATAAAATATTAAAGATTAAAATTTTATATCATTTAAGAATAATTATCTTAAGTTTATCATCATTACAAGTTCATATAAACTCATCAACAACAAATACCAATACGACACTACACAATTTTAATTTATTTATTTTTGTACTAAAATTGCATATGGGACAAATCATCAATTTGGTCAAAAATCGGCTAGTTCAATACCAATTTATCTATTTTAATTTTATTTTGATTCAAATTATAATCCTCAGTCCAAAAAAATCATAATATATCAAGATTTTTGTTTAAGTTATTATACAATTCTTTTAATCCATCAAAATATTCAGTTAAAAAAACCAAAAATCATGATTGAAAATAATATTGATAATAATATAAGTTTTAATATACATAACAAAATATATCTCAAATATTTCTGCATGAAATTGAAATATTGTTAGGAGTACATTTTTTTTTTCTTTCAACTTTTCTCTCTCATCATCATCTTTCAAACTTGAAGAAAAGAAATCACTCTCTTTTTCTCTCTCTAAAATTTCTCCCATCTCTTTCTCTCTCTCTAGTATTTTCTTGCAAGTGGGATACATCCTACTTTTAGTTCCAACCAGCGGCGCCATTTAGTCTTTACTTTGTTTCCAAGTTCACCTACCTCATCCCTGCACATCTACCTCACCCTTCATTTACTCTTATAAACTAAATTCCAAACCCCATAAGAAAAACTCCCTACTCCCCTATTCTCTCTCCATCATATAATCCTCTACGCCACATTCAATCAAATTCAATATTTTAATATAATAATAATTATTATTATAATTATAACTAGACTAGATACATATAATATTATTAGATTAGATTTATACAGAAGAAAAGATAATGAAGGGAGATTACGGTGATGAAGATAAAGATCACACCAACACCATGTTTGCAAAAATACACCAAACCCAAAAATTCCAACCGTATCCCACCCCCAACACCTCCGCCGCCCGCCACCACTTCCAGCTCACCACCCGAGAATGCCAAACCTCAGAAGAAGCCGACAGCCCCAGCGGTGCCACTACTCGCACCGCCAAAAAAGAACCCTCCGCTGCCAATGATGGTGCGTCCATCGAAATCTCCCGCCGCCCTCGTGGTCGCCCGCCCGGATCCAAAAACAAACCCAAACCGCCCGTCATCATAACCCGAGACACAGAGCCCTCGATGAGCCCATACGTTCTTGAAATACCGGGCGGATCCGATATCATCAATTCACTGGCTGTATTCTGCCGGAGGCGCCATTCAGGTCTCTGTATTCTAAACGGGACGGGAACGGTGGCTAATGTAACCATCAAACAGCCGTCCTCAACCCCGGGCGCGACGGTCACTTTTCACGGTCGGTTCGACATATTATCCGTATCTGGGTCCATAATACCGTCATTACAGCACTCTGTTTCGGCCCAAATTGGGAACAATTTCACGATTTCTCTGGCGGGCCCACAGGGGCAGATTGTCGGAGGGGCGGTCGTGGGGCCGCTGCTGGCAGCAGGGACGGTGTATGTGATTGCGGCGTCGTTCATCAATCCGACGTATCACCGTCTGCCGCTAGAGGACGATGCGGGTATCGAACAAGGGAATAATAACAACAATGGAGGTGGCAGTGAAGCGGCGCGTTCGCCTTCCGGGGTTTCCGGTGGCGGAGATAGTGGGCATGCGGCTGGGGAAATGTCCATTTATAGCTGTCACTTGCCTTCTGATGTGGTTTGGGCACCTACTGCTAGGCAACCACCTCCATACTGAAGAATGAATGTTGGGTCATGTTTGGTTCATGTGATTTTCTGGACTCTTTGATTTGCTGCAGGGTTTATGTGAAAAGTTTTGAATTTCTTCTTAATTAATTACTGGTACTGCTATTTTTGTTGATTTAGGTTGTTTAGAGTTGTAATGTGTTGGATTTGGTAGTTTTTTAGTAATATAGATTAGTCAAAAGTAATGGGAAAGGAATAGTGTAATTTATACACTAGCAAATTAATTTGTTCGATCTTTTTTGCATTATTTAGTCAAAAGTTTCATGATAATGCCTACCTATAAACGGAGACTGACATGTTTGCTAGTTTTTAAATAGTTTATTTACCAAAAAAATAGTTGTTAGTACCAAATTTGGTAGCAGTACTTAATTAATTATTATTAGACATTAGGGTAAGGATTAATAGTATTTTTTTTAAATAGTATTTTATTTTAAATAATATTTTTTTATTAAAACGACGTCGTTTTGGAGGGACGCGGTGATATTTTTGTAAATATAATATCATCGCGTATTTATAAAAATACCATCGTGTCCCTCTAAAACGACGTTATTTTGATAAAAGAATGTTATTTAAAAAAGAATATTATTTAAAGAGAATGTTCTTAATCCTGACAGTTAGACATTATATGCACGTTTAACATCTACATTCACGTACTGTTTATAGTACTAGTATTTTTCAGAATATTCATTTAGCACTACTATAAGTCTAGATTGTCGAGCCACTTCATTTAGCACCCTAATTCCATCTAGATTATCAAGGCGTTGGCTAGGATGACAGGTATTAATAAAAGCCTGATCACACCCTTGAGGAATATACATAAGTTTATGCTCGAATCTAGTGCATGTAAAGGGCGCGTCTTTGCTAGATCTATATTATAAGGGAATATAAAAAAAACCAAAAAAAAAACCACCAGCAGTGGTTAAAATGATGTTTCGGAATGAGTAGTAAATCTGGATATCTTCGTCTGCTGAAATAGGATCATGGACTGTCGTGCAAATTGGTTTCAAAAGACAGTTCGTCCGGGTTGAAAAATTAGTCCGATTGCAATTGAAAAATTTTATATTTTGAAATTAATCCGACTGCAATTGAAATTTTTTATATTATCAAAAAAAAAGAAAATATAAAAAAATTTGATATTTTTATTATTAAAATTTTGTATTTTTATGGGATTCATTTATTATTTAGGTGAGAAATTTTGTGAAATTATCGTTTTTGTTGGTGGAAATAATATTAATTCCCTTTAGGTGCCTAGCTAGTCTAATGTTCAAACAAAATTAGACACATTATTAAAGCTTTAAGGTTAGTAGTAATTGTGAGCGGGAGATCGATTGAGATTAGGGCATGGCCGCATGGGGGATTGGCGTAACTTTGAAGTTTGAGAAATAGACCGACTCACTGACTGACCCATCTTTTCTATTGCAGCTAGCCAGCTAGCTAGCGTTAGAAGCTGCTGGCTGAACTGCAGGCAGGCAGGCTGCTCTGCTGCTGCTCTGATATATCAAGATTTAAAGGGTCACTGTTTTGGCTGCAAATATATTAAGTGTGGTTCTCTTATTCATTTTTCCTTCTTTCTATTCTTTTAAATATCTCGTGACAATTAATATATTGTTGGGTTTCTTGATTTGAACAAAGTGGCATGCATAGTGCAGAAGGAAACGTGATTAGGGCTGTGTTTGGCAGTTCCTTTTTCAGTGCAGGCGCATCTCAGACATGCATAGAGAGATATTATGGAAAGGAGGAGGGGGTATGAGGGTGTTGTTTCTTTTTCCGATGGGTATAAGTATAGAAAGATGGAGTGTATATATTATATATAATGATGATGATGAATGGAAGCTTTCAAAACCCTACACTACTTTTTCCCCTTTTTTATTACACACCCTGATATAACCTGTACTTTGTTTTGTCTTTTTTGAGTTTTTTCTCTCTCTAATTTAAGTGAGGGGAAAAAGGAAAAGATGAGAGCCAATAAAGAAAGAGAATGTCATTTCAAGTTTATCTTTCGGCCTCTTGTTGAGCTTAAAAGATTGGACTGCTGGCTAACAGCATTCAAAATAATTTCTTTATTTTTATTCTATTCTGTTGTATTATTGGTCATTTTATAGGATAAATATTTAATTTTTTTTATTATATACCCAACAGTTATTTATATTTATTCTTTAAATAATAAAATTTAAATCTGAAAATATGTTTTGATCGTTGCAACTATTTGATCTTTGTATTGACTTCATGCGTTAGAGCTTATGATAGATGTAATGTAACACCCTCTTCCCGAAAAAGAAAGGGAGGTCACGTGGAAAGCACAACAAACATCAAAATAAATAAACAGAGCACTAACAACTTCAAAATATTAATAGTGGTGATCCATCAATAAAATAATAAGTACAATTCTTTAAACTGAGTCAAAATAATCAAAACTTAAAATTTGAATCAACCTAACTGGTCAAAGGCAAAACTCTCATCACACTAGCCCTGAATCACCCCTCAAAACTCGCCGGAAGAAAAACAAAGATGAGCCAATTGCCCAAGACGGATCTGAGATATATAAAAAGATATACAATCGATATACAAAAACAGTTGAGACAAATTACTGAACAAGCCTCAAGTGCAAGTACGAACGAAAATATAATATCCAAGGATCTGAATGGAATATATATGAATCAACATAATTGACGAAACCAATAAAATAATAAAGAAATAACGAACTGAAGTAACTAACTCAATGACTTGAACTGAACAAAAACCAACAAACTAATCCAATAAAATAATAGGCTGAAACAAACGGCTGGAGTTATTTCATACCGAATGAGCTCAGAAATATACCTTGCCACACAGGCAAGTCAAAATAATGCCACACAAACAAATCAAATGATGCCACATAGGCAACCAAAATAATGTCACACAGGCACATCAAAACAATGCCACACAGGCAAATCAAAATAATGCCACACGGGCAAATCACACATTGGACCGCGAATCCGAATGTATGCAAATCGGATAGGTGTGTTTGACACAACATCACCAATCCGCAGAACAGAAAACTAGGGTTAACCCATACGCCTCCCACAACAAAACACCAAATGGCCCACTTCCTTCGGAGCCCAGACGGAGACGTCGTGGACTAATCACAACGCCACGAAAAGTGTCATGTCTCTCGTGCTAAGACGACATGCCTGTGGTACCCCCACAGGTGGTTATAGCTCAGGTATTCCCTACGGTATATTCTAACAAAAATATTATGTCATAACACATGCGACAAAACACCAACAAAAGGGTTCTATATGTACATGTTGAACCAAATCAAATTTTAGTCACAAGGTCTCAAAAAGAAGGTAGCAACATGTACCGCTCTACAATTATCAAAAATAAATACTATACATGATAACCTGATTCAAAGAGTACAAGTACGAGTCCAATGTATCAACTCCAAAATGAAACAAATATATTTATTTCATAGGAAACAATTATGTGAAATAATAACAAAATTCGAACAAACGACAAAACAAACAAATCAAATTTAACAAGAGTATCGCAGAAAGAGTACGAAATCCGTACCTGATACTTCCAAACCATTTATGGCACACTCCACAAAATCTTACCCTCAAATGCCAACGATATCAAATACAAATCGTTATTCGCAACCTAAACATATTCACCTCAAATTAAAAACAATCCAAACTAATAATTCCAAAGTAATTCATAATCTATTTAATATGCCTTTAATCATCGCTTTTCGCTTCGAACTAACTAAACAAAATAATAATAAATATAAGTACACTTATAAAAATATTCTTTCATCTTTAACCCATTGATAAATTCATTTTATTATTATTATAATAATAATCTCTATAATTTTAAAATATTTTATTTATTCATTTAGATTTTGTATAACATAATATTTTGCAATACTATATACGTAATTATTAATTTTTTATTTTTTAACAATAAACATGAAAATTTGTACTATTAAGAACATGTGATCGTGAGACTACAAATTAATATATATGTATCCATATAATAGGCATGCACCTATTGTGCACTCCTGTAATTTCCAAAAGAAGTCTAAATATCCATAAGTCTAATAAAATAATTACTATTCATGACATATTTTATTCGTAAGGCGTTTTTTTTTGTTTAAAGGCACACTGATGCCATTCATTTCACATACTACCCAGATGCAATCAAATCATTATTATTATTATTATTACACTCCATATATTTTCTTTTTAATATCATTGTACCAACTATGTACTTATATTTATTCTACCTCTGTTTCACAAGAAATACTCATAAACTGATATCCTGAAGCAAATTCTAATTAATTACAAACTTAATCATAATTCCCAACTCCGTTTTAATATATATAAAAAATTTCTAACATGATACCACAATATAATATATAGAACAATACTTTGAAATTTAACTCCATGTTCCAAACAAGCTAATCTAATTTATACTTTATTTATTTGCTAGTTTTAATTGAGATTCCTCCGGCATGACTTATAACAATAAACAATCAAATTAATTAAGCTTGCAAGATCTCGATCATAAAATAACTAAAAAAATACCCAATAATAAAAATAATGGTATTACTTTGGTTGGGAGAATTTTTCTTTTTATTTTCGTACTCTAGCAGCCTTTCTCTTCACTTCATAATAGATGGAATCCAATACAATTAGGTTTGAGTCATATATATAATTAATCATCATTGTCTAGTAGGATTTATAACATTGAACTTAATTAGTTTTAAAGCCCAAATTTACAAGATTAATATTTTCATCATTACTTATTGTTATAGCCCACAAACATTATTTTCAAATTCACCCAAATAAAAGACAAGCCCAATTATTCTATTTAAAACATAGATTTAAATGCTATTTACTTTATTTATCATTATTATTATTATTATTATTATTATTATTATTATTATTATTATTATTATTATTATTATTATTATTTACGGGTATTACATCACCTACCCCTTAAAAAAGATTCCATCCCCGGAATCAAAAGAATGAACGTACCTAATTATCAAAAGATGCGGATACTCTGCTCGAATAGTCTTCTCTATCTTCCAAGTAGCTTCCTCATTCAAATGATTTTACCACAAGACTTTAACAAGAGGAATTATCTTTCTCCATTTTAATTTAATCGCTTATTTACTTACCAACTAAAAGAATTTAATTTTCCAAACAAAACAAGGAAGAAAAGAGGGAAACAAAATCATTTACCTTTTCCAATTTAAACACAATTGTATAAAATAAAAAAAAATCAATTAATATTTAATTTTAAAAAAATATGGGTTATTACATTTTTCACCCCTTAAAAATAATTCCGTCCTCGGAATTCAAATAAGCTACAAAAAAAATTTAGTTACGACGTAGCGTCTCCATTTGTAACGATCAACGCTGAATAAGTCATCTGGTCTCACGTAATTATTAATGTACTTGTAAAAGATTAAATCACCACCGTGTCGCCTTGGTAAGGTTGTTCGTGTTGCATCAAATTAGATCCCATGATCCATCATTGAAAGCAAGTACCGTCGCTAATATCTTTGAGTTTCATTCTTGCAAACGTACGTACTCTTCAGAACATAATTCGAAAACACAAAATTTTCTTTTCATCTAAATACGATTCGAATACCCAAAATATTTAAAATTATCTTTAATTAGTAAAATGTTTATGTTCCACACATGACAAAGATCTAACAAATTATTTTTATTTAATTTACATAAAATCGATTATACAAAACTCCAAGGATATCGGATAAACTAAACAACTCTACAAATTATATCAACTTTTTCCTAAATCCTTAATAACTTCAAAATATTCAAACCTCAATTTGATCTAGCTAGTTCTTAAACATTATTACACTAGAGAATATACTGCTAAGATCTCTTTATCGTCATACCAAACTCCAAATCATATATCCTACTATCTGAATAAGCAAACTATAGCTTTCAAAATCTCTTAAAGATTCATCACTTATTATATATCTAATCATTCAATGAATCAATCATTCTCTTAATGACAATCTTAACCCAACAGATTCGAAAATCTCCTCATCTTATCACTCAAAATTTCATATAAGATAACTCCAATATTCTACTAGAAAATAATCGCAAAATTCATTTACTCCAAAAGATTAATCTAATTACCTCGAATCTTTACAACAAATCAAAATTACAAGAGATCCTTTGTATTTAATAGTTTTCACTTTATCATATTATCCCACCGATTCACATACCTCAAATTATTCACAACTTAACAAAAATTAGAATCTAACCCAAATAAAATCCTCAATTTCAAAATCATAATAGTTTGTAATTACCTGAAATAACTCTAACGAATAATTCTCCAATATCAAAACTCACTGATACAAATGCTCATATCATAATCGTATAATCATTTTTTAACTGAACAAAGTATGACATTATTCTCCCTAATGATCAAATCACAATCCTTAACTAATATTATTGCTCCAACGCATATAACAATAATAATCTTAACAATGTTTCTCACATTTCTCAAATCAACTACAACTCGAGGAGAGAATGACACTTGGTCAAAATCAAGACCAACCAAATAAAGAACAAAATCGAATAAAATTCCTACGACGTCTACCCAGAGATTTTCCCACAACTCACAGGTCAAACCTAAATAGGTTTTCTATAAGAAAGAACCTAAGCTTTGATACCATATTCAGAATACCCCTTCCCGAAAAGGAAAGGGAGGTCACGTGCAAAGCACAACAAACCTCAAAATAAATAAACAGAGCACTAACAACCTCAAAATATTAATAGTGGTGATCCATCAATAAAGTAATAAGTACAATTCTCTAAAATGAGTCAAAATAATCAAAACTTAAAATTTAAATCAACCTAACTGGTCAAAGGCAAAACTCTCATCACACTAGCCCTGAATCACCCCCTGCAAACCTGCCGGAAGAAAAACACAGCATGAGCCAATTGCCCAGTACGGATATAGATTTACAAAAGATATACAACTGATATACGAAAACAGTTGAGACAAATTACTGAACAAGCCTCAAGTGCAAGTACGAACGAAAATATAATATCCAAGGATCTGAATGAAATATATATGAATCAACATAATTGATGAAACCAATAAAAGAATAAAGAAATAGAGAACTGAAGTAACTAACTTAATGACTTGAACTGAACAAAAACCAACAAAACTAATCCAATAAAATAATAGGCTGAAACAAACGGCTGGAGTTATTTCATACCAAATGAGCTTAGAAATATACCTTGCCACACAGGCAAGTCAAAATAATGCCACATAGGTAAATCAAATGATGCCACATAGGCAACCAAAATAATGCCACACAGGCACATCAAAACAATGCCACACAGGCAAATCAAAATAATGCCACACAGGCAAATCACACATTGGACCGCAAATCCGAATGTATGCAAATCGGATAGGTGTGTTTGGCACAACATCACCAATCCGCAGAACATAAAACTAGGGTTAACCCATACGCCTCCCACAACAAAACACCAAATGGCCCACTTCCTCCGGAGCCCAGATGGAGACGCTGTGGACTAATCACACCGCCATTTAAAAGTGTCGTGTCTCTCGTGCGAAGACGACGTGCTGTGGTACCCCCCAAAAGTTATTGTAAGACCCCAACTTATTATTAATGAAATTTAATTTTCTATTTATTATTTTGAAATAGTAAGGGTTGATTTGATTAATGTGGATAGTTAGGGTTAAATACGCAAATATTTCAAAATAAGCAAGTGGTTATAAAATATTCATTGTTGTTTAGGGAATATTCGTTTGGTCGTGGAATATTCAGAATGCTTGGGAATATTAAATGACGACGAGTGCAACGCCCATATGGGCCCCATAACTGAAAAGCGATTGGATGAAGAAAACGACAAATATAAGTTGTTTAAAAATAACTACGTAGTTGTTACCGTTAACACTATTGGAATACCCTTGGTTAAAACACGATGTCTAATGTTGTTGTCACACAAGAAGATTACCAGTATTGCACCAATTATTGAAGGCACTACTCAATAATGGTTACGATAATTAATGCTCAATATTTCATTGAGTTAATAATTGTCGCTGCGTTGATATTTTATATTCTTTGTTGTTTGATAATTGTCATTACATACGGATTTTTCATTATCGAAGCAATAATTCATATTATCTGAATAATATTATTAGATAACATTATTGGCAATGTCTAGAAAGTTCGTCTAAGGAGAGGTTTGGTCACCTAATTGGGCGCCAGATGAAGAAATTCTTATTGAAAGCCCCTCTTTCCCAGAACTTCCCAGTTGTCAATATTGTGATTCTCGTAATATTATTTGTGAATAATTAATTATTGATTCATATAATGAGGAAAATATTGATTTTATGTGGATATAGATGGAGAAAAATTTTAATGTGACAATTGTTGAAAATTAAAATTTTATCTCTTTCTGATAAAATAATTCATTTAAATATATTATTATATTTTAATAATATAATAATGGTGATATTTTTACAACGAATGTGGGATATATGAGTATACGAGGAGGAAGAGTATTTTTGTTGCAATAAATGTTTAAAACATGTTAAACATGTCGGTGGACCCCATTTATTGACTGAAATTTGATTATAGCCTGTAAAATCGACCGTTTATGGATTTCGGTCAATTTTCATTTGGAATTTGGAAAAACTTTCTTCTGCAAAGTTGTAGAGAATTGAATTTCCTATAAAAACTCATGAGATTCGAATTTTCTGATAAAAGGGCTATTTATTATGAATTATTGAAGTTCTGAAGCTCCAAAATAATTAATTTTTGAAGTTTTAAATATTTTTTTTACAAAAAACGTTTTTTGCATGTGTGAGGCATGTGTTCAATTGCTGAAATTCAGATTCAAAGGTGTGCGTGAAGATTTTATATATATATTAATATTTTAATAAATTTTCTACTTTGGTGTTCTAAGCATTTTCCTATAAATAGGGTGCTTAGGTTAGAATTGAAAATCACACCGTAAATCAAGTTTTCTCTCTCTATATTATCGGCGTATTCTTGTGAGTATTTTGAGTATACTTTGAGTATTGCTATACGGTGCAAGTCCAAGTCATAGCCTATATCCTGTGTTTAAATTTAGAAGATCGATCTTTCGAGGTAAGGAATGTTAATTTCTTCTCAAATGATATTATTTCTTCAATATCATTATCTTTGAAATATTGGTTGGAACTTTTTATCAAATTTGGAACTTTTTCATGTCGGGTTACTATTCATGAGTTACTATTCACGAGTTACTATTCATGAAGTTACTATTCACGAGTTACTTATTCACGAGTACTATTCATGAAGCGTGAAGATGTTTTTTGTGGAATTTCTATCTTTTGGTGTCGAGAGTTACTATTCACGTATACGGCACTATTCACGTATCGACACTATTCAATCAAAAAATAAAATTTCTTCTTTTTGTCCAAAATATCTATTCGGATACTAGCTTTGATTGTATCCATGTTTTGATCATTCTTGAATTTTACACCACTATGATTATTTTTTGAGGTATCTTTTGAACATGGATAAAACAAAGTACGAATCCTTAATCCTAAATCCTTAATCCTTGTCATTTTGTTTCAATTGGATTCGCTTTTTTAAAAAATATTTTTCATCATCCTCGGTCTTAAAATGATGATATTATTGAATATCTTTGGCTTTGTGTAGTGCAAAGATGAATGATTTCTGAAGAATATCTTTGGCCGTAGTGCAAAGATGAGCAGTGTTTAGATGAACATGACCAATCGATGAATATCTTTGGCTGTAGTGCAAAGATGAATATTTGATTCCGATGTATATTGATTGATGTTACAGGGGATAAAAGATAGACGATGAACTTTTAAATTCATACATAGAAGATAGTAGTTTGCATTCTCTACTTAACTCTTCTAATGAATTATTATTTCATTATGAATATTGATTTAAAATTTGTTGTCTATCAGATTCTATTAGATTTTTCCTGTTGAAGACTAATGATAATTTGTTGTATATTATCTTAGTCATAATATTCTTTATTGAGCTAGTTGAGCTCACCTTTTCCTTTATGTTCCATTTTTCTCGGGAGGCGAGAATATAGCGAGTACAAGTGAGCCTGGGGTATGGAATGAAGGTTCTAGAGAGAGTTGTTTAGTAGTCCTCACCATTTTTATAAAATAATGTATCAATAAATGTGATGAGAATTTATTTGAGTATAGATATTGTCTGAAGATAATATTTGTATTTAAACTCACAGTTTTACTGTTGTAATAATAAAGTTGTAGTTGTTTCTGTACCATGTATTGACAACTCAGAATGGGTGATGTATACCTATTTTGGGGGCATCACAGTTATAGCTCAGGTATTCCCTACGGTATATTCTAACAAAAATATTATGTCACAACATATACGACAAAATACCAACAAAAGGGTTCTATATGTACATGTTGAACCAAATCAAATTTTAGTCACAAGGTCCCAAAAAGAAGGTAGCAACATGTACCGCTCTACAATTATAAAAAATAAATACTATACATGATAACCTGATTCAAAGAGTACAAGTACGAGTCCAATGTATCAACTTCAAAATGAAACTAATATATTTATTTCACAGGAAACAATTATGTGAAATAATAACAAAATTCGAACAAGCGACAAAACGAACAAATCAAATTTAACAAGAGTATCGCAGAAAGAGTACGAAATTCGTACCTGATACTTCCAAACCATTTATGGCATAGTCCATAAAATCTTACCCTCAAATGCCAACGATATCAAATACAAATCGTTATTCGTAACCTAAACATATTCACCTCAAATTAAAAATAATCCAAACTAATAATTCCAAAGTAATTCATAATCTATTTAATATGCCTTTAATCATCGCCTTTTCGTTCGAACTAACTAAACAAAATAATAATAAATATAAGTACACTTATAAAAATATTCTTTCATCTTTAACCCATTGATAAATTCATTTTATTATTATTATAATAATAATCTCTATAATTTTAAAATATTTTATTTATTCATTTAGATTTTGTATAACATAATATTTTGCAATACTATATACGTAATTATTAATTTTTTATTTTTTTTTTAACAATAAACATGAAAATTAAGTACTATTAAGAACATGTGATCGAGAGACTACAAATTAATATATATGTATCCATATAATAGGCATGCACCTATTGTGCACTCCTGTAATTTCCAAAAGAAGTCTAAATATCCATAAGTCTAATAAAACAATTACTATTCGTGACATATTTTATTCGTAAGGCGTTTTTTTTTTGTTTAAAGGCACACTGATGCCATTCATTTCACATACTACCCAGATGCAATCAAATTATTATTATTATTATTATTATTACACTCCATATATTTTCTTTTTAATACCATTGTACTAACTATGTACTTATATTTATTCTACCTCTGTTTCACAAGAAATACTCATAAACTGATATCCTGAAGCAAATTCTAATTAATTACAAACTTAATCATAATTCCCAACTCCGTTCTAATATATAAAAAAAAATTCTAACATGATACCACAATATAATATATAGAACAATACTTTGAAATTTAACTCCATGTTCCAAACAAGCTAATCTAATTTATACTTTATTTATTTGCTAGTTTTAATTGAGATTCCCTACAGGCATGACTTATAACAATAAACAATCAAATTAATTAAGCTTGCAAGATCTGATCATAAAATAACTAAAAAAAAATACCCAATAATAAAAATAATGGTATTACCTTGGTTGGGAGAATTTTTCTCTTTCTATTTTCTGTACTCCTAGCCGCCTTTCTCTTCACTTCATAATAGATGAAATCCAATACAATTAGGTTTGAGTCATATATATAATTAATCATCCTTGTCCTAATAGGATTTATAACATTGAACTTAATTAGTTTTAAAGCCCAAATTTACAAGATTAATATTTTCTGTCACTTATTATTATAGCCCACAAACATTATTTTCAAATTGACCCAAATAAAAAACAAGCCCAATTATTCTATTTAAAACATAGATTTAAATGCTATTTATTTTATTTATTATTATTATCATTATTATTATTATTATTATTTTTTTCCTGGGTATTACATGTAATGTATTACAAACACTTGTTTTAATAATAAAATCGCTATTAATTTATTAATATTTTTTTGAAGTAAGTATGTGATATTTTTAAGTTTAAAATTAATATAAATTTAATCAATACATATTGTAACGTATTTAGAAAAAATACTACTACTTATAAAATTTATTATTTTTATAATTTTTAGCAAAATTATTAAGTTCTTATAAAATTAATAATAATATTATAATTTATAAAAGAGATTATAATTTATCATTTGTATTTCAATTGAAAAATAACTTTTATTTTATTTTATATTATATTTTAAGTAATTTATAGAGTGAGTATTGAATGAATTGTAGATGTAAATGTATATAAGATCAATACACTTTTAAATAGTTAATCAATGATATTTTAAATTTAAATTTAATATGATTCATTTAAATTTTGAAAATAATAAATTTTATAATTAATACTACTTTTATAATATTTATAATTATATTAACATAAATTAAATAAGCTTATATCAATTTTAAATTTGAATACATTTGAAATTAATTTTAAAAAAATAAGTCAATATTAATTTTATAATTTGAAAATAAAGATGAATTGAATAATGATTGATGAGTTGTCCACTAAAATGAGGGTGTCAAATATCATTATGCATACATAGAGAACAATCTTTTGGCTCCCTCATCTTGAGGAGTAAAATCCTATATAGAGAGTTAAATAAGGATAAAAAAATTGTTTGATAATGATTTATTGATATATTCTTCAAAATTGAGAAAATTGTTATAAATGCTCTAATTAATTTGTATACTTTGTTACTCCCTTGGTTTGATGATTAAATGTTTAATTTTTTTTTTTTTTTAAAAAAAAAAAATACATAAAAGTAAATGATAAATATTTTATTTAGGGATGTATTAGTATAAAAAAATAAAAATATTTATCTCTTTATATAATTTTGTGGGATCACTAAGTATATAGTTGATTTGTTTTAATGTGTAAATTATACTTTATTCACCTTTTTTTCTAAAAAAAATTAATTAATTAAGGGTGTTAATAAATGTGAACTCTAGCACACAATAATTACAAGACCGAACAAAATTTGGTTTTACAAGTATAATTGTTTATTTTATTGTATTTTTAAAAAAATACACTTGCTAAAGCTTTTATTTTTTCAGAGTTTAGTGTTAAGTATATTATGCTAATGGATAGACAAATGCACACTTGTTATTCGCAAGTAAAAAGATTTTGGAATGTGAATGGTTGTTTAATTTCTGAGAAATTTAGCATAGACTCATGAACATCAACTAATAAGTGGATTAATTTTTACATAATTCAAACTTTTTATAACTGACTTGTCTAAAATTAAATAAGTTAATATTTAAAAATTAAAAATATATTAATATGACTTGGAGTGGGCCAGTAGGTTTTGCGCTTGAGCAAGTAGCTAAAAACATGCCTAGTTTGAAACATTTAGACCCAAATTGAAAAATAAATAAAAAATAAAAACGATGGTGAAACTTTTTGAAACACTCTCGTAGTTTGCCCATTAATATTTTGTCTTTAAGTTCTTAATTATAATGTTTTCACTTTATATATATATATAAATATATATAATTGTCATCGATAACAATCGTTTGTTGAAAATATTATTTCAACAATTACATTTAACACCGTTTATCATGATATCGAAGTGTTGAGATTAAATAGGATTTCGACCCTACCGCTAGAAAGAGTAGCGACACGACTATTCTTTCTGACAGCTCAAACAATTACAACATTGCCCTCCATTTTAAAATTTATAGCAGCATAGACAAAACGTTGTTGTTTTGCCATGCCGCTAGAGACTTTAGCGGTAGGTTAAATCAAATAAATATTTTCTTTTTCTTTCCTTTCCCATATCTGGTTGTCCACTTTTACTCCATCATTCAAGCAATTGTATACATCCAGCTTTGACAATTCAAATTACTAAGTTCCTTCTTAATCTAGGTAAGTTTTTTCAAAATGACAAGAAAAATGTCTGCTCATAATATGTTTTTATCTAGTTCTTCATATTCTGTTGCTAGTTTAAATTATACAAATACATATAAGTTTGTAAATGAAGTTGAAAGTAGTAAATCTGAAATGATTCTATACGTTGGTCAATTGTTTTCTAAATTGGAAGAAGTTAAAAAAATTTATAGTGTCTATGCTCAAAAAAATGAATTTGAGATTAGAATTGCAACAAGTTATAAACATGCTCATATGAATGATGTGTCCTCTAGGTTGTACGTTTGTAAAAAAGTCGGTATACCAACTGCTGTAAAGAGTTTACCAGATGATGAAGATGGTAGTGATAAAATATCTAGACAGGGAGACTCTATAAGACACATTATGCAAAGGTAGAATATATATTGTCCATAGTAAGAAAGAAGACAATTGACGTATCTCTACCTTTGAATTAGAGCACAATCATCACTTTTGTGACCCCTACAAATGTAGATTTGATTAAGACACACATGAATATTACTTTGATTGCATGGTCTTCAATTGACACTTTACATAAGTCTAGATTATGTCTTAATAGGATGATGGACTTTATTAGCACAATAGGTAGAGGGATACAAAAACATCCCTTTTTTTGATGTAAATATTCAGAATGCTGTGAGAGATTTAAGGCGTGATTCGGAAGATAAAAATGATGCACAAGTTGCAGTTAATTATTTAAAAAAACTTTCATCCAGAAGTGAGAGTATATTTTTTCCTGGGCCAAACCTGGTGAAAATAATCGCATAACATGTATTTTGTGAGTTGACGCCCGATCAAGGTTCATGTACCAACGGTTCAGAGACGTTGTGCCATTTGACACTATGTATATGACAAATAAGTATGACATTCAGTTTGTTCCATTTACCGGGGTCAACCACCATTATTAGTCTATTTCGTTTGAATTTGCATTGATAAGGGATAAGACAGATGACACTTTCTGTGAGACCCCGAATTTTATGAAATGAAAGTTTTCAATTTTCTTATAATTATTATTCTATTTATTAAATGGTTAAATTGATAAAAGGTTATAGTTAAGGGTGATATATAAAATTTTTACAAAGTAAGCAAGTTGTCATAAAATATTCGTTTGGTCGAGGAATATTCATTTTGTCTGGGAATATCCGTACGACGTCACAATCATTGGTGGACCCCACAACGGAATTACTGTCGGAGTTAGAAAACGACAGAAATAACTTTTTATAAAAATAACGGCAAAACTTTTACCGTTAACTGTTGAACTACCCGGTGATAAAAGTACAGTAATACGCGTGGTTGCATAATAGCACACGATATTGTACAATATCTTTGATTATTGATGCTTACGTGAGAAGTCACTCAGTTTTATTCAATTATTGCAACAATAATTGCTGCATAGTATCTCATATTATTGATTCAATTATTGTCACAGTATCATCTGCATAATATTTTATATTATTAAATCAATAATTGAGACGACACAATTATTCATATTATTATTTTTATTATTGACAATGTCTAGAAAGTTCTGTCGAGAAAAGGGGTTTGGTCATCTAATTGCGCGCCAATAAGGAGAAGTTCTTATCGAAAAGGTCCCTCTTTCCTGTGAATGATTTGGTTGTTAATATTGCGAGTTATAATAATGATGAATAAATGTTATTAAAAATGTGTTTAGTGAAGCCAAGTGAATTGAGATAAATAGAGGGTTTTTTTTAATAAAGTATTTGTGACGCCCCCAAATCCGGGTACTTTTTACCTCAGATCTGGTACATCATTTCTATAACTATTGTGGAAGATATAAACATAAATTGTTTATACAATAAACTTTTACACATCATTCCCAAGGGCTACAACCTTAACTTAATACATACCTGTTAGCTCATAATACTATTACTTTATCCATAGATTATCTAACATTTAATCAAACATTAGATAACCTCTTAACACATCAGTATTATTATTGTCCTTTGATAATACTTCAATCACTGTATTATATACATTATGATTGAACACTTAATCTTTTATATTATAAGTTCTTTTCTATAATCCAGTAGGCCAAATACTAATATTATAATCTGGATTATTTAAACATAACAATCCAACAACCTATATTGAAACTATTCTTTAATTCAGCAACCTGACATCAAAATAACTTATAATCCAGCAAACTGTTTATAATTTCCTAAACCCATATGATTGTGGTAAGTTCCTGAACCCCTAACGTGTGGTAAGTTTGATGAACTATACTGGGGTATAGAAAAGTTATGGATTAAGAATTGAGGATTTTTAATAGATAGAATGATTAAGAAAATGATCATTAGAGAAATTAAAGTTGATGATGGAAGTATAGGTATTCCAAATCTTCTAGCTGTGCTAGATTTCAAAATTTTGACATCACGCTAAATTCGCACTGATGTGCCTTTCGAAATTAAATGAAAATTTGTTATCAGCAACACATGGTGACAAGTGTGTATTTGTGAACTTCGGGACACTGACACATCGTTACCAGTTGCGGCATGATAGCATCAAAAATGATTTTCGATGATTTTGAGCTATTTAAAGAAGAGTCTATGCTAATTTTGTTTTGGCTAGATGAAAAATGATTTGATTGATCAAAATGTATTTTATATATCATCAATGTGCCATGGAACCTGATGCAGAATGATAAAAATGATGGAGTTATCATTACAGAATTACCTAGTATTGGATGTGATCTAAAGATCGTCAGCCCACTATGGAATGATGTAGTATGACAAAGTCACACAATGACAAAATCCTCAAACGAACTGTAAATACAGTGCGGTATCATGACGTCATAAAATGAGTTTCAGAATTTTAAAGAAAAGTCAAGTGCCAATTAAATTTGGACAAACATATGCTTCGATTGAAATTTGAATTATTGGTATACGTCTAAAGCTATTTGATCCATCTAGACAAATGTTTATGAAAAATTCAAAGTATTTTTGAGAATTTATCCCAAACCAAATTATTTTGGTGCAGAATCCTATGCTAAGACTAAGGTGTAATGTCTAATACTTAACTTTGTATGTGAAGATTAGACAAGTTAATATAAGATGATGAGATTATAAGTAGGTAAATGAATATGGTGTTAAGATTATCTAATATTTGACGATGTGATTAAGTGTTAGATAGTATTATGGAATAAGGTATGATATGCTAATTGAAAGATCAATCTTATACCTGATAGGTCTTTTCAATAAAGAGAATAAATTAAATTGTGTAGCGGTAATCGACTATTTAGACAAGTTTTCAGCAGGTATAAGATTGATCCTTCTCCTGCTATGACCTTATCAGATCACATTGTGATCTCATATTATAACCGTATTATGATCGTTTTATTTTACGATCTTCTTTTCCTTTAATCATATAATATTATGATTTTACACTTTTCATCTTATAGACATAGTCTATTTATTTTCACTTTTCATCTTTATTACTGGAGTCAGGTAACTCCAGATTCTTACCCTTATAACCATTCAAGATTCTTCTTTGAATATTCTTCTTTACTTAATAATGAATTTCCTAAATTCATTTCTTATCACTTAAACTCGATCTGAGTTTATTCCTTATCATCTCCGCGGTTATAGCCTAAGGTACCCCCTACCTAAGGTTTATAAACTACGACTTTGATACCAACTGTGGCGTCCCCAAATCTGAGTTCTTGGGACCCAGATTTAGGGACGCCACAGTATTTGTTGTAAATTTGGTTTAATATATGAACCCCCACTTAACCATTTTTCAAAATTATCGGTAAAAAATTATCTCAGTTTTTTATTATATATATATATAATATAAAGGGTCACAGGGGGGATGATTCACGGGAGGGAGTTATTATTATATATATATATATATATTATATAAGTTTTGTTTTTTTATGAAATATAGAATATATTTTATTTGATTGCATAGTACTGCATAGTGTTGTATAGAACTGCATATTGTTGCATAGTATTACATATTGTGTGCATAGTGTTGCATAGTAAAAATTAAAAATTTTCAGCCGAATCGCCCGTGATTTTTCCCTACTATGCGTCCAAATAGTATCCTGCCATTCTCCTATAAATAGGATACTTAGTTTAGAAATAAAAATCACATCAGAATCAGAGAATTCTTCTTCTATAATATTGATCGTATTTCTTTTGAGTTTAAGGAAGCTTTGAGTGTAGAAAATAGTGAAAGTTTTCTTCAAAAATATATCTGCTATACCAATCAGAAATACTCTCCTTTTAAGGTAAGGTATATTATTTTTGTTCAAAATTCGTATGAAATAATATTTTCTTCCATACTCTGTAATATGTAAGTAATATTATTTTGTTTCGTATTCCTAATTCTACACTCATGTTGATAAGTTTTGCTTCTATACTCCTTGAAATTAGTAGAATATCCTTAAAATTTGCGCTTCATTTAGTATCTTTTCACGGAAATATTATTTTGAACATTCTTGTTAATTTTTAATCTTTTCATGCCGGAGTACTATTCACGGGGTACTATTCCCGAAGTACTATTCATGGGGTACTATTCACTCAAGTACTATTCACCCGGGGTACTATTCTTGACAAAAATTGATTTTTTTTTCTGTCCAAATTACTTTTGATACAATATTATTCTTAAATTTTACTCCACAAAATAATTATCATGTTGACAATTTGGACATTCTTGAACTCTAGATAAATTGAATTATAAATCTTTAAAATTTATCCTTGCTTTCACTTAATTGAATTCTTATATCATTGTCATCATCCTCATACTTATATTGTAATGAAAGTCATCTTTGGCCCGTAGTGCATAAATGGACTGTTGATTGGTATGATTATGACTATGTATCGGTATAATCATGACCTGTAATGTTACAAATGATGTGGTAAAAGTCCTCATTGGCCCGTAATACATTGATGGACAGTTGTTGGCATGATCATGACCACTGGTGATACTAACGAATATCATTGGCCCGTAGCACATGGATAATTCGTGGATATGATAATAATGAATATCTTTGGTTGGTAGTGCATGGATGTGATACTAACGAATATCCTTAGCCCGTAGTGCATGAATAATTCGATGATGTGGATTATTTATTGAGCTGTGTTACAACGATAAAATATTGATGATGAACTTTTAAATCATAGAAGATAGTAGATATTATGCTCTACTTGACTCTTCTAATGGATTGCTTATTCCGCTGCAGTTAGACTTGTTGTCTATTGTATTCTATCAGTTTAACACTGTTGAAGGCTAACGATAATTTATTCTGCATTATCTTAGTCATAATATTCTTTACTGGGCTAGTTGAGCTCACCCTTTGCTTTCATTGTTCTCTTCATGAAATGAGAATATAGCTGGGACTAGTCGGGGAACGGAGTGATGGTCCGAGATGGTGGCTATAGTAGTCCTCACTGTTCTATGAAATAGTGTGACACCTCCAAAATAGGTATACATCACCTATTCTGAGTCACCAAATACATGGTACAGAAATAAATACAACTTCAGTAATACAATTGTCGTGCAAAATACGATAACACATATACTGTGAGTTTGAATATAACTATTTTCTAATAGACAGTATACAAACTCAAAAGGAGTCCTAATTACAATTATTGATACATTATTTTACAAAATAGTGATGACTACTAATACAACTTTCCTGAACCATCACTCCATACCCCGGCTAGTTCCTGCTATGTTCTCACCTCTTGAGAAAAATGGAACAAAAAGAAAAAGGGTGAGCTTAACTAGTCCAGTAAAGAATATTATGACTAAGATAATATAAAATAATTTATCATTAGTCTTCAATAGGGAAAAATCTGATAAAATATAATAGACAATAAGTTTTAGATCAACAACTGCAGCGGAACAACAATCCATTAAAAGAGTCAAGTAGAGAAAGAATTCTACTATCTTCTAAGATTTAAAAGTCCATCATCAATATTTTATCCCTATAAAATCAATCAATATACATCTCGAATCAAATATTCATCTTTTCACTACAGGCCAAAGATATTCATTTGTATCACCAGTTGGTTATGTTCATCTCAACACCTGTTCATCTTTGCACTACGGGCCAAAGATATTCATTAGGTAATCATTCATTTTTGCACTACAGGCCAAATATATTCATCAGTTAATCATTCATCATTTAGGACAGAGGATGATGAAAAATATCTTAAAGAAAACGAATCCAATGAGATAAAAGAACAAATATTAAGGATTCGTATTATAGTTTATTCAAGTTCAATAATACTCCATAATAACCAATTTTGAAGCAGAATTCAAAAATTAAGATCAAAACATGGATACAATCAAAGATAGTAACCATAATAGACATCTTGGTTAAAAAGAAGAAAATTTCATTTTTCTATTGAATAATCATCAGTATTAAGTGAATAGTCTTGAGTAGAGCGTGAATAATTATCATTATACGTAAATAGTAACCCCGACACAAAAAGGTAGAAATTCCATAATAAAATCCATAACAATATTTCGGTATAATGATATTGAAAGAATAGCATCATTTAGAAAGAAAATAACATTTCTTACCTCAAAATAACCGTACTTCTGACTGAATTTCGGATATAGTGCTGACAGAAACCTGCACTGAATAACAACTCTCAAAGTTTTAAAATACTCACAAAACTATGCTCGATAATCTAGAGATAAAGAAATCTTATTTCTGGTGTGATTTTCAATTCTAACCTAAGCGCCTATTTATAGAAAAATGCTAGAACGCCAAAGGAGACTAAAATAATAATATATTATTATTTCTTTTCTCAATTCTACGCACAGTGACCAACCAAGACCAGCACCTCAATTCTAAAATTTTTTGGTAGCCCACATGTTTAAAACAAAAGTGGGTCCCACCCAATTTTAATAAAAATTATTTTATTTTCTGAAACTTCAGTAATTCATAGAAAATAGCCCGTTTATCAGAAAAATACGAATTTTATGTCCATTCCACACGAAATCGAATTCTCTACAACTTTGTAGCTTTAAGTTTTTCCATATTCCAAACAGAAAATATCTGAAATCCACAAACGGATGATTTTTAATACCTCTATTCAGACAAAATACTGATAAAACACCTCAGCATTAATTCCTTCATTTATAACCTCATAAATAAATAAATACATCACTTATATCCACATCAAATAAATATTTTCTTATCATATAAATCAATAATTAATTATTCACAAATAATATTATAGAATCACAATAATGACAACCAGGCAGTTCCCAGGAAAGATGGGGCTTTCCGATAAGGATTTCTCCTTATTGGCGCGCAATTAGGTGACCAAACCTCTCCTTGACAGAACTTTCTAGACATTGCCAATATTGTTATCTAATAATATTATTCAAATAATATGAATTATTGATCCGATAATGGGAAATCTTGTGCGTTGACAATTATTGAAACAACAATAATATAAAATATCAACGCGACAATTATTGAATCAATAAAATAAAATATTAAATAGTAATTACTGTAACAATTATTGAGTCTTGCTTTTTTTCGTAAGAATCAATAATTCAACAATCTTGTATGCAATACTGTGTGTAAATCTTTGTGCGCAACCACATGCGTATTACTTTATATTAACCACCGGGTAATCCAGCGATGTTAACTTGGTAACAATTACTGCCGTTATTTATAAAAACTCAAACTTTGTCGTTTTTCTTCATCCCAAGCTTATTATTACATTATGGGGCCCACAAATGGTTTAACGTGAGTAAATACGAATATTCCCCGACAACAAGAATATTCCACGACCAAATGAATATTCCCCGATAACAATGAATATTTTATAAACACTTGTTTATTTTGCAAAATTTTCACATTTTACCCATAACCAAAGTATTATATCAAATTGTCACCTTATTATTCACAATAATAAATAGAGAAAATTCGATTTTATTTATAATAAGTTGGGGTCTTACAAATAGTATGATAATAAATGTAATGAGGACTTCATTTGAGTTTGGATATTGTCTACGAGACAATATTCGTGTGAAAACTCTCAACTTACATTTGTCGTATTATATAAATGAAGTTTGTATTTAAATTTTTTACCGTGTATCTGGTGACTAAGAATGGGTTGTGTATACCTATTTTAGGGGCGTCACACTTTTGTTTAGGTCTTAGATACGTGACTCAAAACTATGGACTACAAGACACCTATAACTATAATCTTTAACCAAGATAAAGCCATGAGTAATGTTATTGCTATGGTACTCCCTTCCATTTATCATGTATTATGTTCTTGACATATTAACAATACATTTCTTTAAAAATTGCATCACGGATTATTCTGAGCACCCATCATTAAAAGACCATTTTAACAATTTTGTGTATAATTCATTGTCCATCAGCGAGTTTAAAGCATGTTGCCAAATTCTGATGAGGTATTATGAATTTTATAATAATGAGTGACTTAGAAGTTTGCATGATGTACGAGAGAAATGGATTTGTGCGTATACAAAGAGATATTTTGCCATGCGAACGACAATAACCAGAAGAAGAAAGGACATGAACCATTTTTTTGATGAGTACGTGAATGCTTCAACAAGTATAAAAGAATTTGTAATGAAGAGTCAGAAGGCTATAGAGAAACAATTCATCAAAAAGAAAGACCGACTATGTAACATACTGTTATTTCCAAGAGGCACAAAGAGATCTAAAAGGGGGGTTGAATAGATCCTTTAAAAAAATTTGATCGTTAAGAATGTATTACCAAATTATTAACTAATTAAATTAATTAAGCACAATGAAGTATTAGCTTGAAAACCCCTTAAAGATTTAATGAAATCTCAACTCTGAATTTAGTTCTTGTAAATTTAAGACACAAAAGAATATAAAAAATATTGACAAAAATGTAGATACTAAAATGTAAATGACACAAGATTTTATGTGTTTCGAAATATAAAAGACTCCTAGTTCAATCTTCTACTCTACGAGTAGGAAATCCACTAAGGATGTTTGAGGGTCACTAAGACCAGATTACTAATAAATATTATAATGAATCACTAAGATTCATTCAAGTCACTTAAGCTTAGCAAATATCTCTATGACAGAGGACACTTAGTCCAGTTTACTAAGAACTATTCAAGTCACTTAAAATTGGCAATGAGGTCACTAAGACTAGCAAATCACAATAGATAAGTTGTTGTCTAAGGTGCTACTAAGTTGCGTTTAAACTTGACTTCTGAAGACTTAGTAGCAGAACAAGTTCTTCTCTTTTTGTAAAGTGGAGCTCTTAGAACTTTAGCAGGGTTTCAACTTTTTGATTAGTAATTCGTTCTATTAACTTGAATCTCTTTTCCTTTTATAGACCACCTCGAGAGCTTCCCATTGGAAAGTTGTCATTGGGCATTTAGTGCGTTGATCCTAGAAGATCTTTAATGTTAACATTCAGGGAGAATGTGTTAGCTTACCTTCGACTTTGATTGGTCACATTAGATTGCTGCTTTATCTACCACGTGGGTGATGTCACATCATCAAAATAATTGTAAGACATATATTGATATGATTTTCGATTAAAACTTAGGATGGCTGGCAAACATCTTGAGTTCTTCACTCTGCAAGGCTCTTCATTGTCAGGCCTGACAAGCTCTTTGCCTTTGACTGATCGTAGAGTTGCATATAAACCTTAGAGTATTGGGCTTGATCCACTCAACGATCTTCACTCTACGTTTTTCTCTATGATATCTTGCTCTACGAGTTGAGAGACACTCTACTATCTCTTATATAATTTTTGATTCATTTTACAACCTTAGAGTGAACTCTACAGACTCTACGAACTTCTAATTAATGTTCTACAATAACATAGCTAACTCTGCGATCTTTGATAACCTAACAAAATGCTAGAGAAGCTTTACGGTAGATCAATCTTACTTTACAATCGATTTTATCCTAACATCTATATATTAATTCAGCTTATAAGATCAACCTAACAAATTTGATCTTTTACTATAAATCCTTGTACATCATATATATTTTTTGCTAGTTTAGGCGAAATTTAACATTCTTTCCTTTGGCAGGGATGGATCCCAAGACCTCCTGGTGCTCAAGAAGTGAGCTTAACCACTGTAATAAAGGAGGATTAATCCTTGTACATTATATTCTTATTAAAGACTTTACAAAAACTACTAAAGCAAATATACATTAAGCATCTCATCATCAAAATTAAACATGCAGTTTTTAATAATGTCCCCCTAATTGATGATGACAAAACCATTAGTTTTAAAACATTCATCAATTCTATGATGCAATATACTTAAATAAACATGACTAATATACAGTGAGACACTGTATTGCTTGAGCAAAAGAATGAATTTATTTATATATTCAAAGAATTGTACAAAGTATAGAAATTCAAATATTTACAATAATAATACCTTTTATTTCTATCTTCTCCCCCTCTTATGCGTTTGGAGATATTTCTTGTAAGACCCCAACTTTTATGAATAAAGATTAATTTTTCTCAAAATATATTTTTGAATATTATGGTGTGGATTTGATATAATGTTATAGTTGTAGGTAATATTTATAAATTTTGCAAAGTAAGCAAGTTGTTATAAAATATTCGATTGGTCGGGGAATATTCGTTTTAAGAGGGAATATTTGTACGACGACACAATCATTGGTGGACCCCACAATGGAAGTATTATCGTAGTTAGAAAACGACATAAATATTTTTTTATAAACATAACGGCAAAACTTTTACCGTTAACTGTTGAACTACCCGGTGATAAAAGTACAGTAATACGCGTGGTTGCATAGTAGCACATGGTATTGTACAGTATCTTTGATTATTGATGCTTACGTGAAAAGACAGTCAGTTATACTCAATTATTGCTACAATAATTGCTGTATAATATCTCTCATATTATTGATTCAATTATTGTCATAGTATCATCTACATAATATTTTACATTATTAAATCAATAATTGAGACGACAAAGTTATTCATATTATTATTTGCATTATTGACGATGTCTAGAAAGTTCTGTCGAGGAAAGGAGTTTGGTCACCTAATTGTGCGCCAATAGAGAGAAATCCTTATCGGAAAGCCCCCTCTTTCCTAGGAATGATCTGATTTTTAAATATTGTGAGTTATAATATTAATGATGAATAAGTTTGTGTTGATTAAAGATGAAATTGTTGATAAAAATATTTCCATTGTGTTGGGATTATTTGTGTTAGTAAAAATAGACATTTATTTCGATAATAATTGATTTATGGATGTTAAATTGACCAAACGGGCAATTAATCGGATAAATGAGTAATTAATTGTTATTAGTTCACATGCAAATTACTGTTGGTTCACATGAATGGAACTATGTACTATTAGGGGAGGTGGTGCAAGATTGATAATACTTACAAGACTAAATTAAAAATGGAGGTAAAGATGATGGTACTATACTGTAATAATTCTAGCCCCTAATCGTGCAATTATCGAAACTATGTTTTCCTATAAATAGAAGCTCATTCTTCTTTCATTCTCACTAATTCACTAAGACTTGCTAGAGCAATTATAGAGAGAAAAGCTATAGAGAGGAAGAAGAAGTGTATTCTGCTACTTCACTATTCCAGTATTTTGTGTTCTTCTAAGGTAAGTGATATTATTTTTTAGTATTCGTAAGAAATAATATTTTCTTCCATACTCTGTAGTATGTGAGTAATATTATTTCATTTTGTATTCCTGATTATACCCTCATTCTGTTAAAGTATTGCTTCTATACTCCATGAAATTAGTAGAATATCCTTGAAATTTGCGTTTCATCTAGTATCGTTTCACAAGGATATTTTCTGAACATTTTTGTTAAATTTTAAATTTTTCATGTCGGAGTACTATTCATGGTTACTATTCATTTTTACGGTACTATTCATAAAGTACTATTCATAGGTACTATTCACGAGTATTATTCACAAAGTACTATTCATGGGGTACTATTCTCGAAATACTATTCATGGGGTACTATTCACTCGAGTACTATTCACTCGAGGTACTATTCATGACAAAAATTGATTTCTTTTCTGTCTAAATCATTTTTGATACAATATTATTCTTGAATTTTACTCCACAAAGTAGTATCATGTTGAAAATTTGGACGTTATTGAATTCTGGATAAATTAAATTGTAATTCTTTAAAAATTTATCATTTGCTTTCGTTTAATTAAATTCTTATATCATTGTCATCATCCTCATGCTTATATTGTGATGAAAGTCATCTTTGGCCGCAGTGCATAGATGGATTGTTGATTTGTATAATTATGACTAGGGATCATTCGGTATAATCATGACCTGTAATATTACAAATGATGTGGTAAAAGTCCTCATTGGCCCGTAGTGCATTGATGGACAGTTGCTGGTATGATCGTGACCATTGGTGAAAACACGAATATCCTTGGCCCGTAGTGCATGGATAATTCGTGGTTGTGATACTAATGAATATCTTTGGCCCGTAGTGCATGGATAATACAGTGATGTGGATTATTTATTGAGCTGAGTCTCAGTGATAAAGTTGATGATAAACTTTTTAAATCATAGAAGATAGTAGAAATCATGCTCTACTTGACTCTTCTAATGGATTGCTTGTTCCGCTACAGTTAAACTTGTTGTTTATTATCAGTTTGACACTGTTAAAGGCTAATGATAATTTATTTTGCATTATCTTAGTCATAATATTTCTTACTGGGTTAGTTGAGCTCACCCTTTTTCTTTCATTATTCTCTTCAGGAAATGAGAACGTAGCCGGGACTAGTCGGGAAACGGAGTGATGATCCGAGATAGTGGCTATAGTAGTCCTCACTATTTTATAAAATAGTGTGATAATAATTGTAGTGAGGAGTCCTTTTTGAGTTTGAATACTGTTTATTAGACAATATTCGTGTAAAAATTCTCAGCTACGTTTTTTGTCGTATTGTATAAGGAAGTTGTATTTAATTTCTGTACCATGTATTTGGCGACTCAGAATGGGTGATGTATACCTATTTTGGGGGCATCACAGTTGGTATCAGAGCTTAGGGATATGATCCCTGGCTAAGATATGAGACTAGAACTAGGGGGAGAGACGGAGAAATCCTTCGCTAGTATGACCTACCTAAGCTTATTTGTTATTTAATTGGTCGGTCAGAGTATAGGGATAATATGTGGCATGTCAATTAACCCTTGTTTTGTGGTAGTATTTGAAAATGGCATCTGAAAATGTTGAGATAAGCAATGAAGCACATGAGATCGTTGAGTCACCAATGATTAATACCCATGATAATGTGCATCAAGAAGGCAATAATCCTCAGGTAAACAACAACACTGACCAGATGATGAATGATGGAATATTCAAAGGCTTTATGCAATTTATGCAACATCAGACGAGAGAGACTCCTGTTCAAAATACAGGTGGGAACACTGGCAACTCTCGGATGGTCACTGCTAAGCAATTCAAGGAGCTAGGACCATCGGAGTTTTTGGGAAAGCCAGAACCACTCAAGGCAGAGACATGGATAAAGCAGATCACCAAGATATTTGATGTATTGGAATGCTCTGAGGAGTAAAAAGTTCCCTTTGCCACCTTAATGTTAAGAGGAGAGGCAGATTACTGGTGGGAATCAGTAAAACGTACTCAGCTTTCCGCACTCAAAATGTCTTGGGAGAAGTTCTAAGAACTGTTCAATGACAAGTACTTTTCTGAAAGTATTCGTCACATGAAGAAGGTAGAGTTCATCAAGTTGGAGCAAAACAATATGATCGTATCGCAGTACGAGGCTAAGTTTGCCGAGTTGTCCCGGTTTGTATCCCATTTGGTTGATAATAAGGAGAGAATGACGCGGATGTTTCTAAGAGGTTTAAAACCTGAGATATGTCACTACCTCATTTCTCACAAACTGTGTTTGTATTCATATGTTGTAAATAGGGCTTAGTTATTGGAACGTGATACTGCGTCAACCCAACCAAGAGATAGCAGTCGGCAAAGTGATACTACCTGTAAGACCCCGAATTTTATGAAATAAAAGTATTCAATTTTTCTTATAATTACAATTTAGTAAATGGTTAAATTGATAAAAAAGTTAAAGTTAAGGGTGATATATGAATTTTTTTTCAAAATACGCAAGTGGTTATAAAATATTCATTGTTGTCGGAGAATATTCGTTTGGTCGTGGAATATTCTTTACAGCGGAGAATATTAAATGCGGCGGCAGCGACCATTTAGGGCCCCATAATGTAATAAGCTGTCGGATGAAGAAAATGATAAATTTGAGTTTTTATAAATAACGGTTGTAGTTATTCTGCTAACACATTGGATTACACGGTGGTTAAAATACGATGTCGTGTGGTTGCCTGATAGCACACGGTATTGCACGATATTGTTGAATTATTGATCCTTACGTAAGAAGGCACTACTTTCAATAATTGTTACGATGAATTCTTGCTCAATACTTTATTTTACTGATTCAATAATCGCTGTGTTGATATTTTATATTATTGTGGTTTCAATAATTGTCACTGCACAGTATTTCCCATTATCAGATCAATAATTCATATTATTTGAATAATATTATGAGATAACATTATTGGCAATGTCTAGAAAGTTCTATCAAGGAGAGGTTTGGTCACCTAATTGCGCGCCAGTAAGGAGAAATCCTTATCGGAAAGCCCCCTCTTTCCTGGGAACGGCCTGGTTGTCATAACTGTGATTCTGTAATATTATTTGTGAATAATTAATTATTGATTCATATGATAAGGAAATATTTATTTGATGTGGATATAAATGATGGATTTATTTATGTGGTTATAAATGAAGGAGTTAATGTTGAGGTGTTTTATCAGTATTTTATCGGATTGGAGGTATTAAAAGATCAAATCAGTGTTCTTATAGCTTTATTGTGTGAGTTATAATATTTAATCCAACCGTTGGATCGTTGTGATTTTTTGATATGTTATACATATATTAGTTGAGTATATGTTCACAAATTTTGAACCATTAAAAATGAACGAATGATTTGTTATGAATTTTAAGAGGTGACTGATTCAGAAATTAGGTTTATAAATGATTTTGGTGAAAAATTCTAGAAATGGGTGGGCCCCACTTTTGGTTGTTAGGGAAGATGGCTGATTTTTGTGGGTGGAATAGTAGCGAGGTAAAGCCATCGTGTGGCAGTCAAGTCTGCTTGGCGTCTTAACATTTTCCTATAAATAGAGAGCTAAGTTAGAATTGAAAATCACACCAGAATTCATAAGTTTTCTCTCTTTTTCTCTCTAGATTATCGAGTGTATTTTGTGAGTATTTAGATACTTGGTGAGTTCCTATTCATCAGTGTAAGTTTTCTTCAGTGTCATATCCGATATCCAGTTAGAAGTACTGCTCTTTTGAGGTAAGGGATAGTAAGGGATATTAAGGGATGTTATATTCTTCATAATGATGTTATTCTTTCAATATCATTATACTGACATATTGGTATGAATTTTATTGTGGAATTTCTACCTTTTTGTGTCGGGTTTACTATTCATGAGTTACTATTCATGAAGTTACTATTCATGAATTACTATTCACGAGTTACTATTCATGAGTTACTATTCACGAGTTACTATTCATGAGTACTATTCACGAAAAAAAAATTGGTTTCTTTTTCTAACCAAATTATCGTTGATTTATGAATCTTACTCTTGAAATTAAATCCATGTTTTGATGATATTATTTTTATTATCATATATAACATTTTTATAATCCTTGTGAAGAAATTTCTCTTTGACTTAAGTGTAAAGATGGGTAGATTATTGGTATGGTCATGACTATGGGTTCTCTTTGGCCAGTAGTGCAAAGATGAATTGTGACTAGTATGATCATGACCATTGAATTTACAATTGAATATTTTTAGCTTAAGTGCAAAGGTGAATTGATCAACATGGTTATAATTATGGTTTATATAGATTTTGAAATGATTATATATTTCTTTGAGATGTGAATATCTTTGGCTGTAGTGCAAAAGATGAATTATTATTGAATATCTTTGGCTTGTAGTGCAAAGATGACTTTACATTGAATATCTTTGGCTCGTAATGCAAAGATGACTGTTGTTGAATATCTTTGGCCAGTAGTGCAAAGAAGACTTGTTGATGAATATCTTTGGCCCGTAGTGCAAAGATAAATTTATTAGTATGATTATGAACATGAACCGTGATTTGGTATAAACATGATCTTTGATGTTTCAGGTGATGAAAATTATCTTTGTCCTGGATGAGAAAAGGAATTTAGAACTACAATTACGATTATGAGTTATACATGTGATTGTGGACATGAATTGTTGATTGATGTTACAGGGATAAAACATTGTTGGTGGACTTTTAACATGGAGAAGATAATAGATCTTATGGTCTATTTGACTCTTCTAATGGATTGCTCGTTCCGCTGCAACTATGATTGAAAAGTTTTATCATCTACCATATGTTCTAAATCTCTGATTTATTACTGATGAAGGCTATTGATAATTTAATTATCTTTAGTCATGATATTCTTTACTGAGCTAGTTGTGCTCACCCTTTTGCTTCACAATTCCTTTTCAGGTAATAAGAGTGTAGCTGGGTCGAGCAAGGGTAACGGGGAAATAGAACAGTGGTCTCTAGCTGTGGAGGTTCTCCCTAAGCAGTATAGAAAAGTGTTGTATACATCATTTAGTAGTTATATTTGGTGAATCAAATAGGGTGAGGCGAACCTAACGTTGGAAGGGTGTTTTTCCACTATCATACAAGATGTCTAATGACATACAACCTCGTGTCATCATAAGACAGGGATGTGCTCATCCACTTGCACGAGTATATCTCTGAGCACTACCTATATAATCTTGGTGTTTGGTTGAAGTATAACTCTCGATTAGAGGCGGTCTGAGATAATGATATGTCGAAGAAGACTCACCATTGGAAAGAATATGATAGTAATCTTCTCATTTTTCTTTGGGGTCTATTAGGGTCACCAAGGATAATTACGTGGGCATATGATATCTATCATAACCTGACGCATGGCCCTCCCATGTACGAAGGTTTCCTTGAGCACTTCCCAAAAGATTTTAATTTCTAAAACAGGTTTTGACTATACCTTTATGTAAGGTGCCATTGTGATGTGCTATCCAAGGTTGGGATGTGAGTCACAGTTGGTATATATTTGTATCAAAACTCACAGCATATGTGTTGTTGTATTTTGCACGACAATTGTTGTAATAAAGTTGTAGTTGTTTTCTATACCATGTATTTGGCGACTCAGAATGGGTTGGTTGGAATGAACCTATTTTGGGGTTGTCACACTACCAGTGGTAGCAGTCATCAAAGCGGTGACAACAAACGTGGAGGAAATCAACATGCCAGAAATGGTAACCACTTCGGTGGTAATCATGGCTAAGACAATAGAAGTGGAAATTTGAAGAAGAGAAAGTTCAACCATGATGGAAAGATGTTAGCACCAGCACCCGTTGTTAAGGAAGGAGAACGATCACCGATCGTATGCTACAAATGTAGAGGGGTGGGACACATCAGTCCAAACTATATGCAGTAGTCCAAAATGTGTTACAATTATGGAAGATAAGGTCACCTAGCCCGATTTTATCGTACAGTGAAGTCAAATCCAGCTGGGATGGAGGCACCAAAGGCCGTCCTAGACAAGTCAAAACTGGAAGTTCAAGGAAGAGCGTTTGTCGTGACCTCCCAAAAAGCGAGGAACCCAAACGAGGTTATCACGGGTAAGCTGATCATAAACTCTAGCAAAGTCTATACCTTATTTGATACCGGTTCTACCCTTTCTTTTATTTCTCCTACTTGTGCTCAACATTTAAATTTAACTCTGGAGATATTAGACTTTGACTTATCTGTTGAAACTCCGTTGGGAGAAACCTTCATTATATTTACTGTTTATAAGTCTTGTTTGATTCAAATCGGCACCCGCACGTTATCGGTCGATCTTATCTCTTTGAAAATACTTGTATTTGATGTGATTTTAGGGATTAATTGGTTAACTATTCATCATGCTAAAATTGATTATTTTCGTAAGGTTGTTAACTTTCATATTCCTAACCAACCTATTATGCGAATTCAAGAAACCAAACCACTAAAGTCAATCACTGTCATATCAAGCTATAAAGCTATTCGTTTATTGAAAAACATAAGTCAAGCTTTATTAGCCCATGTCACGGATTTAAACAAAAATACGTCAGTTTTAATTGAATGATATTTCTATTGTTAATAAATTTCCTGACGTATTCCCTGAAGAACTTCCTGGCCTACCCCCAGAGCGTGAAATTGAATTTTGTATCGACCTTGAACCCAGTACAAACCCCATTTCTAAAGCCCCATATCGAATGGCTCCTATTGAACTTCAGGAGTTAAAAACCCAACTGCAGGAATGGTTAGACATCGGTTTCATTCGTCCTAGTATGTCTCTTTGGGGTGCTCCTGTTCTATTTGTGAAGAAGAAAGATGGGAGTATGCGACTTTGTATTGATTATCGGGAGTTGAACCATGTCACCATAAAAAATAGGTACACATTGCCTCGCATTGATGACATGTTTGACCAGTTGCAAGGTGCTATATTCTTTTCAAAGATCGATCTTCGTTCTGGATATCATCAGTTAAAGATTAAAATTGATGACATTCCAAAGACTTCTTTCAGAACTAGGTACGGATATTATGAATTCCTAGGCATGTCTTTTGGATTGACTAATGCTCTTGCTGCCTTCATGGCTATAATGAACCGAGTATTCAAGGAATATTTAGATCATTTTGTGGTTGTCTTTATTGATGACATCCTCATATACTCCAAAAGCTTCGTGAAAACAAGCTATATGCCAAGTTGAAGAAATGCGAGTTTTGGCTTGAGGAAGTAGCATTCCTTAGGCACGTGATATCAAATCATGAAATATCTGTTCATCTAGTGAAGATTGAAGCAATTCAAAGTTGGGAGCAACCTAAGTCAGTGATCGAAATACGTAGCTTTCTGGGCTTAACTGGTTATTATCGGAGATTCATCGAAGAATTTTCTCGAATCGCTACTCCGTTAACTCAGCTAACTCGAAAAGATACAAAATTCGGTTGGAGCGAGGAATGTGAGAAGAGTTTTCAAGAACTCAAGAGAAGACTCATTTCAGCACCTGTTCTGACAATACCATCTGGTTCGGATGGATTTGTCAAATATAGCGATGCTTCAGGCAAAGGTTTAGGATGTTTTCTCATGCAACATGGGAAAGTCATAGTCTATGCCTCACGATAACTCAAAGAATTATCCTACTCATGGTTTAGAGTTGGCAGCTGTTGTTTTTGCGCTTAAAATTTGGAGGCATTACTAGTATGGGGATAAAGTGGAGATCTATACGGATCATAAAAGCCCCATATATTTCTTCACATAAAAGGAGCTCAACATGCGGCAACGATGTTGGCTTGAGCTATTGAAATATTACGATTATACCATTCAATACCATCCTAGAAAGGCGAACGTAGTAGCTGACGCATTGAGTAGACGATCATAAGCGGGTACGAGTGTGATACTGTCAACGCAAAGGCCCATTTTATATGACTTACAAAGGATGGAGATAGAGTTAAAGACTCTAGGGACCCATGTGATGATGGCAAATATACGAGTAGAACTGAATTTAATCGATAAAGATAAAGCTACTCAAGCTACAGACCTGGAGTTGATGCGTATAAAGAAGAAAGTGCAAGAAGGTGTTATTCCAGAAGCAAGAGTCGATGAAGAAGGAATACTTCTAGTCAACTCCAGACTTTGTGTTCCTAACGACCTTAATTTAAAGTATAAAATCATGATGGAGGCGCATAACACACCGTTTGCAATCCATCCTGGGAGTACCAAAATGTATCGTGATCTCCGACATACATTTTGGTGGAGCAATATGAAGAGAGAGATCGCGGAGTTTATCTCAAGGTGTCTAACTTGTTAACGAGTCAAGGAGGAGCATCAAATGCCAAAAGTTCCATTGCAACCACTTGAAATTCTAGAATGGAAGTGGGAGCACATTACCATGGATTTCGTTACTGGTCTTCCCAAGGTTTCTCAAGGCATAGATGCAATTTGGGTCATTGTCGATAGATTGACCAAATTTGCTCATTTCTTATCTATACGAGAAACTTATTCACTTGAACGTCTTGCTCGTATATACATAAATAAGATTGTAAGACTGCATGGTATG
Source organism: Panax quinquefolius (assembly GCA_020205615.1). Classification (NCBI taxonomy): domain Eukaryota; kingdom Viridiplantae; phylum Streptophyta; class Magnoliopsida; order Apiales; family Araliaceae; genus Panax; species Panax quinquefolius. The sequence continues at coordinate 54,433,360 of CM035170.1, forward strand.
CCAGTATCCATAGTTTCTGATCGAGACCCAAGATTTACTTCACGATTTTGGGTTAGTTTGCAAAAAGCTATGGGCACAAATTTACGATTCAGTTCAGCATACCATCCTCAAACGGATGGGCAGTCGGAGAGGACTATTCAAACTCTTCAAGATCTATTAAGACTCTGTGTCCTTGACTTCAAAGGAAGTTGGGATAAGTTCTTGCCATTAGTGGAATTCTCCTACAACAACAGTTATTAAGAAAGTATTGGCATGGCTCCATTCGAGGCATTGTATGGATGCAAGTGTCGTTCTCCAGTATGCTGGGATGAGGTGGGTGAAGCAACGTTGTTGGGACCGAAATTAGTATGCATGACAACGGAAAAGATTCAAATGATCCGACAACGTATAAAAACCTCACAAGATCGACAAAAGAGATATGTTGATCTTTATCAAAAGGACGTGGAATTCAATGTTGGAGATCATGTGTTGTTACGTGTTGCTCCATGAAAAGGAGTTACAAGATTTGGAAAGAGAGGAAAGCTCAATCCTAGATTCATTGGGCCATTTGAAATCCTCGATCGAGTAGGAACTGTGGCCCATAGACTCGCCTTACCGCCAAGTATATCTCGTGTTCATAACATTTTTCACATAACTATGTTACGTAAATATGTGAAAGACCCAAACCACATTATTGAATTAGAACCGGACGAGATAGCGGAAGATTTAACGTATAAAGAGGTACTTGTTAAAATCTTGGATAAGAAGGATCATATTCTACGCTCCAAGGTTATACCTCAAGTCAAAGTTTTGTGGAGTAACTATGATGTTGAGGAAATGACCTGGGAGTTAGAATCTGAAATGAAGTTAAGGTATCCTCACCTCTTCGACATACCAGGTACGCCTAATTTTGACAGCAAAATTTCATAAGAAGGGGAGGTTGTAAAACCCCAACTTTTATGAATAAAGATTAATTTTTCTCAAAATATATTTTTGAATATTATGGTGTGGATTTGATATAATGTTATAGTTGTGGGTAATATTTATAAATTTTGCAAAGTAAGCAAGTTGTTATAAAATATTCGATTGGTCGGGGAATATTCATTTTAATAGGAAATATTTGTACGACGACACAATCATTGGTGGACCCCACAATGAAAGTATTGTCGTAGTTAGAAAACGACAGAAATATTTTTTTATAAACATAACGACGAAAGTGTTACCGTTAAACTGTTGAAATACCTGGTGGTAAAAGTACAGTAATACGCGTGGTTGCATAGTAGCACATGGTATTGTACAGTATCTTTAATTATTGATGCTTACGTGAAAAGTCACTCAGTTATACTCAATTATTGCTACAGTAATTGCTGCATAATATCTCTCATATTATTGATTCAATTATTGTCATAGTATCATTTGCATTATATTTTACATTATTAAATAAATAATTGAGACGACAAAGTTATTCATATTATTTTTTGCATTATTGACGATGTCTAGAAAGTTCTGTCGAAGAAAGGGGTTTGGTCACCTAATTGCGTGTCAATAGAGAGAAATCCTTATCGGAAAGCCCCCTCTTTCTTGGGAATGATCTGGTTGTTAAATATTGTGAGTTATAATATTAATGATGAATAAGTTCATGTTGATTAAAGATGAAATTATTGATAAAAATATTTTCATTGTGTTGGGATTATTTGTGTTAGTGGAAATCGACATGTATTTCGATAATAATTGATTTCTGGATGTTAAATTGACCAAACGGGCAATTAATCGGATAAATGAGCAATTAATTGCTATTAGTTCACATGAAAATTACTAATGGTTCACACGAATGGAACTATTGATTCACATGCATGTACTATTAGGGGAGGTGGTGCAAGATTGATAATACTTGCAAGACTAAATTAAAAATAGAGGTAAAAAGGATGGTACTATAATGTAATAATTCGAGCCCCTAATCTTGCAATTATCGAAACTATGCTTTCCAATAAATAGAAGTTCATTCTTCTTTCATTCTCACCAAGACTCACATGAGCAATTATAGAAAAAGAAGCTATAGAGAGGAAGAAGAAGAGTATTCTGCTACTTCACTATTCCAGTATCCAGTTTTCTTCTAAGGTAAGTGATATTATTTTTTAGTATTCGTAAGAAATAATATTTTCTTCCATACTCTGTAGTATGTGAGTAATATTATTTCGTTTTGTATTCCTGTCTATACCCTTATTCTGTTAAAGTATTGCTTCTATACTCCGTAAAATTAGTAGAATATCCTTGAAATTTGTGCTTCATCTAGTATCGTTTCACAAGGATATTTTTTGAACATTTTTGTTAAATTTTAAGCTTTTTATGCCGGAGTACTATTCATGGGTACTATTCATTTCTCTGGTACTATTTACAAAGTACTATTCACAAAGTATTATTCACGAAGTACTTTTCACGAGTACTATTCACGGGATACTATTCTCGAAGTATTTGACACGACAATTGTATAATTAAGTTTGTATTTGAATTTTGTACCTGATGTTGCATGTATTGCAGAAAGCTCCTAAACATCACGACATTCATCATTTGGCCGGTACTGTTGTTGTTTACCTGAGGATTATTGCCTTCCTAATGCACATTATCCTGGTTATTGATCAGTGGTGACTCAACGGTCTCATTTGCTCCATTGCTTATCTCAATATTTTCATGTCATTTTCAAACAATGCCACAAAACAAGGGTTAATTGACATGCCACATATTATCCCTATATTTTGACCGACTAATTAAATAACAAATAGTCTTAGGTAGGTCATACTAGAGAAGGATTTATCCGTTTCTCCCCTCCTAGTTCTAGCCTCAAATCTTAGTTAGGGATCATATCCCTAAGCTTTGATACCAACTGTGACGCCCCCAAAATAGGTATACACAACTCATTCTGAGTCGCCAAATACATGGTACATAATTGAAATACAAAGTTAAATATACAACTGTCGTGTAAAATACGACAAAACATAGCTGAGAGTTTTAACACGAATATTGTTTCGTAGACAATATCCAAACTCAAATGGAGTCCTCATTATAATTATTATCACACTATTTTATAAAATAGTGAGGACTACTATAGCCACCATCTCGAACCATCACTCTGTTCCCCGACTAGTTCCACCTATATTCTCATTTCCTGAAGAGAACAATGAAAGCAAAGGGTGAGCTCAACTAGCCCAGTAAAGAATATTATGACTAAGATAATGCATAATAAATTATCGTTAGCCTTCAACAGTGTAAAACCGATAGAATATAATAGACAACAAGTCTAACTGTAGCGGAATAAGCAATCCATTAGAAGAGTCAAGTAGAGCATAATATCTACTATCTTCTATGATTTAAAAGGTCATCATCAATATTTTATCATTGTAACACAGCTCAATAAATAATCCACATCATCGAATTATCCATGCACTACGGGCCAAGGATATTCGTTAGTATCACATCCATGAATTATCCATGCACTACGGGCCAAGGATATCTATCTTTATCACATCCACAAATTATCCATGCACTACGGGCCAAGGATATTCGTTATTATCACCGATGGTCATGATCATGCCAACAAAAGTCCATCAATGCACTATGGGCCAATGAGGACTTTTATCATATCATTTGTAATTTTACAGGTCATGATTATACCGATACATAGTCATAATCATACCAATCAACAGTCCATCTATGTACTACGGACCAAAGATGAATTTCATAACAATATAAACATGAGGATGATTACAATGATATAAAAATTTAATTAAGTAAGAGTAAGGATAAATTTTAAAGATTTATAAATCAATTTATCCAGAGTTCAAGAATTTCTAAATTGTCAACATGATAACTGCCATGTGGAGTACAATTCAAGAATAATATTGTATCAAAAATAATTTGGACAGAAAAGAAATCAATTTTTGTCATGAATAGTACCTCGGATGAATAGTACCCGAGTGAATAGTACCCCATGAATAGTACTTTACGAATAGTACCCCGTGAATAGTACCCCGGCATGAAAAGATTAAAATTTAACAAGAATATTCAGAATAATATTTTCGTGAAAAGATACTCGATGAGTGTAGAATTCGGAATCTGAAATGAAATAATATTAATATCATAACTTGTAAAATTAACAACCAGATCATTCTCAGGAAAGAGGGGGCTTTCTGATAAGGACTTCTTCTTATTGGCGCGAAATTAAAATTCTACTATCTCTTCCAAATTAAAAGTCCATCATTAATATTTCATCCATGTAATACCCATCAACAGTTCTTTGTTATACTCAAGACAAAGAGAACTTTCATCATCTGTCTTCACCTGAACCACCAAAGATTATAGTTAAATTCACAATTCATATTTATAATCATGTAAATTAACAGTCCATCTTTTTACTACGGGCCAAAGATGTTCAACTGTAAGACTAATAATCAATAGTTTCTCCTTTCCATAAAGGCTTAATAGAATTTTCACTTAATGTCCTTACCACAATGTCTTAATAGAACTTTCACTCAATATTCTTGCCCCAAAGGCTAAAGACATTCAAATATAATAACAATAATCATATCAATCAATTGTCTATCTTTGCACTACGGGCCAAAGATATTCAACTATAAAACCAATGGTCATGATCATTCCAATTAATTATCTATCAGTGCACTACGGCCAAAGACATTCAACTGTAAAACCAATGGTCATGATCATGCCAATCAACGGTCCATCTATGCACTACGGGCCAAAGATGACTTTTACCACATCATTTGTTTGTAGCATTAATGGTCATGATTATGTCATACACCTGCCCATCTTTGCACTACGGGTCAAAGATATAATACAGTAAAATCAATAATCAACATTCCATCTTTGCACTTCAGGCCAAAGATGACTTTCACCACAATATAAACATGAGAATGATGACAATGATATAAGGATTCAATCAAGTGAGATCAAGGATAAATATTAGAAATTTATAATTCAATTTATCCAGAGTTCAAGAATATCCAAATTGTCAACATGATAACTAAATGTGGAGTAAAATTCAAGAATGATATTAATGTATCAAAAATAATTTGGACAGAAAAGAAATCACTTTTGTCGTGAATAATACCCCGTGAATAGTACCCGAATGAATAGTACTCCGTTATGCAAAGTATCCCGAATAAATATTACCTGAGTGAATAGTAACAAATGAATAGTAACTCGTCATGCAACGTACCCCGAATAAATATTACCCCGAGTAAATAGTAACAAATGAATAGTAACTCGTTATGCAAAGTACCCCGAATAAATATTACCCTGAGTGAATAGTAACCTGTCATGCAAAGTACCCCAAATCCCCGAGTGAATAGTACCCCCGAGTGAAAATATTGCAATTTAATAAGAAAGTTCAGACCAATATTCCAATGAAACGATACTAAATAAAGCACAAAACTCAAAGATATTCTACTAATTTCAGGGATTATAGAAGAAATACTTACCATAGTAAGTTTAGATTTAGGAATATGAGAAGAAATAATATACAAAACTGCAAATGGATTTTCACCCGTCATCATAGACAAATTATTCCCACAGATTAAAGAATGGATACGAAAAGTAATATCCCTTACGAACACAAAAGAAATAACACCATTTATCTTAGTAGAAGATTGAATACTGTAATAGTGAAGCAGCATAATACTCTTCTTCTTTCTCTCTATAGTTTCTCTCTCTATAGTTTCTCTTGTGAGTTTTAGTGAATTGGTAAAAATGAAAGAAGAAATAAGTTTCTATTTACAGGAGAGTAGACTAAATAGTAACTGATTCACAAACGGTCCAGATTGATTTACAATTAAAACGGACGGTCCATATTAATTTACTATTAAAATCACAACCGACGGTCCAGATTGATTTACTATTAAAATCACAACCAACGGTCCAGATTGATTTACTATTAAAACCACCACCTACGGTCCATATTGATTTACTATTCAAACCACCACCGACGGTCCATATTGATTTACTATTAAAATCACCACCTACGGTGAAGATTGATTTACTATTAAAACCACCACCGATGGTCCAGATTGATTTACTATTAAAATCACAACCAACGGTCCATAAATTAGTACATCTCCCTATGGAATAATAAGTCAACTTATAACAAACGCCTCATGACAAACCCCTCTATTTATATATAAAAAAAAAATTGAATAAATATATACCAAAAATCATTTATATTTAATAAACACATTTTTAATCTTTTAACAATTATTCATCATTAATATTATAACTTACAATATTGACAACCAAATCATTCCCAAGAAAGATGGGGCTTTCTGATAAAAATTTCTCCTTATTAGCGCGCAATTAAATGACCTAACCTGTGACAATCCACGATTTTAGTAATTGTAATTTAAAATATTTATTAAATGAAATAAATATTTTATTGATGTGGTTATTATTAGTAAATATTTATGACTAGATAATATTCTAAATTAAATTAATTTGTAATTTAGAGAGTTGTAATATAACATGAAATGTTATATGGTTGTTTTAATTTAATAATTTAAGATGATATAATTAGTTATTAAATAAAAATAATAATGAGATTATAATTTTGTGATATTTATTTAAGTAGAATATTTATATAAAATATAGTATGTGTAATTAATTTATTTGATTATTATTGGATATGGAAATCTAAATAAATAATATGTGATTATAAATTATAAACTAAATTATTTATTAAAATAAATTAATGGAGTTTAATTTAGTTCTTGCCAAACAAGGCTTAAAATATTAAGTTTTAATATTTAAAGGGTTTTGCTAAACAAAACCTAATGGCTTTTGGATTTTTGATTTTTAAATTTTAAATTTTAAATAAAATAAATAAAAATATAAAATAATATATATTATGACTGACAACTTAATATTTTTTTTATTCCAATGTCGGTTTTAGACGTTGGGTGCGTGCCTTTTATTTCTACGTAAAAGGATTTTTACCTAAGCCTAAGAAGAAAACAGAAAGGTTCAACAGAGAATTTGAGAGAGAACATAGAGAGTTTGAGAGGAAGATTTCTGAGAATTCCAAAGAAATTCGTTGTGTTTTAGCAAGAATTACCGAGCAATTGAAGTTATTGTCCATAACCTTGATAGTATATATATATATATATATATATATATATATATATATATATATATATATATATAAGTTATGACAAAATTTTCTTATGTTCTGTGAAATAAAATTGTGGAATTGTGGAGATATATAGTTGGTAATTGTGATGATACGCGTTTATGATGCTAGAGTTTATGTTTAGATAGGAAATTGTATGCGTATTACAGTTAAAAGGAAGAAAATAATGTCAGTGAATATTTTTTTATATGGTTCATGAAAAGTACCAATTTTGATGATCAATTCGTATGTTAAACTGTAAATTGAAGCTTGTTTATGCTAGTTCATTAAGAAACGAAGATAATGTAACTTGAACAAAGTGATTTGGTGAAGAATTGAAATCACAGTATTGATTTTTGGGAAGAATGTCAAAAGAATTGAGTTTTATATGAAAATGAGAAATTTGAGAAATTAAAATAGTTAAAAGTGTTGTTAAATTGTTCTATGTTGATAAATATGTTAGCAATCATGGTTATGATAGTTTTATATTTATTGTATATGTTAATTTCACTATTTTTTGGGTGAAATTCGTGTTTGTTGGGCTAAAATTAAATTTCATCTTGTTCATAGCCGATCTCCTGCCTCTGTCGTACACCAAAGATAAATTGCTACAGATGCCAAGGTTGAAAATCACAGCAATTGCGCCCATACATCGATCCGAGGCGAGAGCCTTCTTCTTCTTTTGATTTTGGGTAGCCTTACCACTTGGTCTAAGGTTATGATAGTGTGTCAAACATGTAGTAAGAAGGTTAAAACAGAACCATGATATGTGATTGATAATTTCAAAGTTATGAGAATGATTAGTAAGTTACAAACGCGTTATGTGATCACTTAGTATACACAATGAATGTTAGACAAGTCTTGTGAAGTCCACACTTGGAATTTCTGAAATGTAAATGGTAATGTAAGACTTTTACCGAAATAACAAGTTTAACTAGAAATGAGTGTTATGTTGGAAAAAGGATGTTAGTACATTGTGTATTGACTAGTAAGAAGGGTTATGAGATGTAGAGTAAAGTTTACATTATAGCTACTATACGTTATTATGTGACTAATAGTTAATGTGAATAATGATATAATTGTGTAGGAATACACGAAGTGCAGATAAGCGATAAGCAGTTAAGTCGTAGTTCATAAACTACGAATCAGACAAGTCTTTTAGTTCTTATTTGCTATGTGAACTTGATGATTAACTGTTTTAAATCTTTATTGCAAAGAGTATGATGTGTTATATATATGTTGAAAGTATGAAATGTTAAAGTTAATTTATGACTACGTTGATTGATTAAAGCATGATGATTGAGTAAGGAACTCAATCTTTATACTTATTATATGGACTGCAGCATGTATGTGATATATTAAGCATGTTATTATGTGATATGTGATGCATGAAAACTGTTAGATTTTGCTGGGCCGTCGAGCTCAACCTTGCAAATAACCACTTTTGTAGGTTCAAGATTCAAGGTAAAGTTATGTGTTACTTGAAAGACATGAATCAGATGTGATACTTGAAGATTTATACTCTTTGGTTGTGTTATTATTATTTGAACCATGTTTAAGGTTCCGAATAATGTATAAAGGTTGAATTATAATATCGTTTTGCGATGTAAACTTTTATTGTATTAAAATGATTCTGAAATAGTTAGATGTAAAGGTTGAAGGTTTTGGGAACGAGAATAGTTTGTAATAGAAAATTTTAATTATTCCACAAATTTCAATAGTTGTATTATCATTTAATGATGTAAAATTAGAGGTTAAATATATTATTAATGACTGAAATCGAGAATTAAATTGTATGAATTTTGGGGTCGTTACAGTTGGTATCAAAGCTGTAGGTTATAAACCTTAGGTTGGAGTACCATAGGCTATAACCTTAGAGAAGAGATGTGAAGATAATGAAAGAATAAGCTCAGATAGAGTTTGAATAATACGAAGTAATTTAAGAAACGTATAGAGAACGGATTAAAACATGCGTGAGAGGATTCAAAGAAGAATCTCGCAGAGTTATGGGGTTACCCAACTCCAAGAATAAGAATGTAAGGTGATAATAAATAGACAATGTCTATAAGAAGAGATTGGTAAGGAAGTTAAGAATAAAAAGTTATAGTTAAGTATGGTACAGTTGTACTCTTTAGTAGTTGATGTATGGTATCTGGGCTAAACGATTCCTTCATAGAGCGGAGGTATATACGAACTAACAACTCGGAACCTAGTTTGTTGGTTGTTTGTGGGAAACCACTCAGCGTACCATATTGAAACTGGTAGAGACTCGATGTGTACCAAGTCTAGAAAATGGATACGTATGATGAAAATGTAGAACTTGAATGAAATGTTGAACGATATAAATGAAGTTGGAAATTCTTAAAGCAAGAATTGTTATATAAACAAGAAGATTCAAAGTAGAATCTTGAAGAGATGTGTAGATAAGAAATGGGAGTTACCTAACTCCAATAGCCAAATAACGAATAATGTCGTAATGAAAGGAAAGAAATGGGATCGTAAAATAAAACGATCACGAGTTAAGAAAAGAATTTTAAGGGAGATGATTATAGAATAAGATCACGACGTGATCTGTTTAAGTTATAGAAGAAAGATGGTCTGTAATGTTTGAATAAGTATAGCTTAATGCTATGAAGATGGAGTACTATGAAATAGTACGAGATAACTCACGAGGAGTTATAGATGATGTGATACGAGGAATTCGTATCGAGCAAAGAGCAAGTTAAGGGTAAGATAGAGTTAGGTGGGATTTCAATTGAGGACTCATGTGATGGTTGAGTTGTACAAATCTTTGTATGGGCGAAGGTTTTGTGCTTGCACTCAGTTTATCATATTAATAATCATTGGAATGTTGGTGCCGCACTATCAATGTATATGTGGCGAAAAGGTGATTCTTTTCTCATGTGTATGTTTGATAGTTAGAAACTATTAAGATTAGTCAGATAATATTAGGATTAGGTGTGGTTCTTAAAACTAACACATATGGTATGTTCGTGACTCATAATAATATGGTATATTTTGAACCCTCAAATGAATGGACGCTTTATAATTACGACTAGGATAAGTTCTTAAACTCACATTATTGTGGCAAGTCCTGAACTTTCAATGTGCGGTAAGTTTGATGAACTGGGGTATAATTAACTGTGAATGGAGTATTGAGGATGATAGGAATAGATAGACCTATTAAGCAATGGATCATTATAGAAAGTGGAGTTAATGGTGGAAGCACATGTATTCCAAATCTTCTAGCTATGCTAGACTTCAAAATTTTTGACATCAAGCTAAATTCGCACTATGTGCCTTTTTAAAATGAATTTTTACTCTCAACGCATGGTGATAAATGTGTATGTGTGGACTTCAAGACACTGACACATCGTTACCTGTTGAGATATGATATCACTAAAACTGATTTTCAAAGATTTTTGAACTGTTTAAAGAATAGTCTATGCTAATTGTTTAATTTGAAGCGAAAATAATTTTAAAATATCAAAATATATTTTATATCATTAATGCATCATGGAACCCGTGCAAAGATGATAAAAACGATGGAGTTATCAATGCGAGAATTTCTTAGTGTTGGATGTGATCTAAGGATCGTCATTACTATGGTATGATATAGTATGACAAAGTCACAAAATGACGGAATCCTCAAACGGACTGTAAATACAGTGCGGTATCACGACGTCATAAAAAGATTTTTGAGGCTTCTTTAAGATATGAGAATATATATATATATATATATATATATATATATGTGTGTGTGTGTGTGTATGTATATTTCGATTGATGTTCGAATTGTTGTAGAAGTCTATGTTATTTGATTCAGCTAGACGATTATTGAAAGATGTTCATAAAATTCAAGTGTTTATTGAAAAGTTATGCCAAACCAAATTGTTTTGGTGCGGATTCAGATGTTGAAAAGTTGAGGTGAACAACCCTATAAGGGACATATTTTCGGGGACAATGGTTCCGGCGTAACGTATATAGTCGTTATAAAACACTACGTTATGGCTAACGTAGTGGTACAATAAATTTGGTCACCTAGTGTATGCGTGAGGAGGTGTTTTCAGTCTTTGTGATTGATAAACACTCTGGTTTGCAGTGTGAAGGATTGAGTTGAAGCACTAGTAAACTTAGAATAGAGTTCACGGTCTTGTGACCCCTCAGCATGATTTGGAATCTTTTAAATTCCTAAGTTATTCATACTGCTTCCCAATTATTGAGCAATTGTGGAAGATTCTTGTTATTCTAAAAGGCGAATGTGGTAAGGATGATATTCCTTATAAATAAGTAAGTCGTAGAATGCGACACTGAATGATGAATATATTGAATAAGTGAGAAAAGAAATTTTGAAATGAGAAGGAGATGAGTTATCAAAGAATAATGTAAAACTTTTAATAGAAAAGTTAATAATTGTATGAAGATCTTTGTGGAAAGAAAGTGGTTATAGAACCCAGTGAATGAATAAAGTATTAACGTAAAATCTATTTTGATAGATTGAATGAATAAGGATTAATAGATAAAATTTCGAGGACGAAATTCTTAGAAAAAAGGGTGAATGTAATATCCCGAGTGTTTATGATAACGATCCTTAGAAAAGGAAATGAATGGGTTAAAGAATATATAATACTCAAAATATAATTGAGTTCAAGTGAAAATTATGAAATAAAACCTAGAATTTATTAAGATAATGAATGTAATAGGACATATAAAACCTATATTAAGGTAATGTGTTGAAGATATTCAACGATAAATTTTGAAAAGAGATTTGGTGAAAACCGAGTAAGGGAGGTTTCGTTGATTCCGAGGATGGAATCCTTATAAGGGGGGAAGGATGTGACAACCCGAATTTTTATAAGCTATTAAAATAGGAATTTAATAATTAAAATTCTTATTACGAGATGTTTTGTGTGACGCCCCCAAAATAGGTATACATCACCCATTCTGAGTTGTCAATACATGGTACAGAAACAACTACAACTTTATTATTACAACAGTAAAACTGTGAGTTTGAATACAAATATTATCTTCTAGACAATATCTATACTCAAATAAATCTTCATCACATTTATTGATACATTATTTTACAAAATGGTGAGGACTACTAAAAAATTCTTTTCTAAAACCTTCATTCCATACCTCGACTCGTACTCGCTATATTCTCGCCTCCTGAGAAGAAAAATGGAACAAAAAGGAAAAGGGTGAGCTCAACTAGCCCAAGAAAGAATATTATGACTAAGATAATATACAACAAATTACTGTTAGTCTTCAACAGGAAAAATCTAATAGAATACAATAGACAACAAATTTTAAATCAATATTCGCAATGAAATAATAATTCATTAGAAGAGTTAAGTAGAGAATGCAAACTACTATCTTCTATGTATGAATTTAAAAGTTCATCGCTCTATCTTTTATCCTCAGAACATCAATCAATATACACCAAATCAAATATTCATCTTTGCACTACTGGCCAAAGATATTCATCGATTAATCATGTTCATCTAAACACTGCTCATCTTTGTACTACTGACCAAAGATATTCTTCTTAAATCATTCATCTTTGCACTTTACAAAGAAAAAATATTCAATAATATCATCATTTAAGACCGAGGATGATGAAAAATATTTTTAAAGAAACGAATCCAAAGAAACAAAATGACAAGGATTAAGGATTAAGGATTCGTACTTTGTTTTATCGATGTTCAAAAAAATACCTCAAAAATAATCATAGTGGTGTAAAATTCAAGAATGATCAAAACATGGATACAATCAAAGCTAGTATCCGTAATAGATATTTTGGACAAAAAGAAGAAATTTCATTTTTCTTGAATAGTGCCGTAGTATCGTGAATAGTAACTCAGACACCAAAAGATAGAAATTCCACAAAAAAACATCTTCACGCTTCATGAATAGTACTCGTGAATAGTAACTTTCGTGAATAGTAACTCATGAATAGTAACTCGTGAATAGTAACTCATAAATAGTAACCCCGAGCATGAAAAAAGTTCCAAATTTGATAAAAGTTCCAACTAATATTTCAAAGATAATGATATTGAAGAAATAATATCATTTGAGAAGAAAATAACATCCCTTACCTCGAAAGATTAAGACTTAAAATTGGAATACCGTAGGGTAAGGTCTTTGAAGGGAACTTGCACCGCCTAACAATACTCAAAGTATACTCAAAATACTCACAAGAATACGCCGATAATATAGAGAGAAAACTTTCGATTTAGTGTGATTTTCAATTCTAACCTAAGCACCCTATTTATAGGAAAATGCTTAGAACACCAAAGCAAAAAATTTAATATAATATTAATATATATATTAAGATTTCTACGCCCACCTTCCTAGATCTGATCTCAGCTCATTATGCACATGTTGTAGCCCACAAAACAAACAAAAAACGTTTTTATTATTTAAAATATTTTAAACTTCCAAAAATCAATTATTTCGGAGCTTCGGAACTTCAATAATTCATAATAAATAGCCCTTCTATCAGAAAATTCAAATCTCACGAGTTTTTATAGGAAATTCAATTCTCTACAACTTTGCAGAAGAAAGGTTTTCCAAATTACAAACAGAAATTGACCGAAATCCACAAACGGAGGATTTTACAGGCTATAATCAAATTTCAGTCAATAAATGGGGTCCACTGACATGTTTAACATGTTTTAAACATTTATTGCAACAAAAATACTCTTCCTCCTCGTATACTCATATATCCCACATTCGTTGTAAAAATATCACCATTATTATATTATTAAAATATAATAATATATTTAAAAGAATTATTTTATCAGAAAAAGATAAAATTTCAATTTTCAACAATTGTCACATTAAAATTTTTCTCCATCTATATCCACATAAAATCAATATTTTCCTCATCATATGAATCAATAATTAATTATTCACAAATAATATTACGAGAATCACAATATCGACAACCAGCGGCCCCTAAGAAAGAGGGGCTTTCCAATAAGAATTTCTTCTTCTTGGTAGCGCATTAGGTGACCAAACCTCTCCTTAGATGTAACTTTCTAGACATTGCCAATAATGTTATCTAATAATATTATTCGGATAATATGAATTATTGCTTCGATAATGAAAAATACCGTGTAATGACAATTATCAAACAACAAAGAATATAAAATATCAACGCAACAATTATTAACTCAATAAAATATCGAATAAAGAATTATCGTAACCATTATTGAGTAGTGCCTTCTCACGTAAGAATCAACAATTGGTGCAATACTGCAAGGCTACTGTGTTTTAACCAATCAGTATTTTAACAAAGATAATTTGAATAACTACGCTGCTTATTTTTAAACCACTTATATTTGTCATTTTCTTCATCCAATCGCTTTTAGTTATGGGGCCCACATATGGGTCAGCTACTGTCGCATTTAATATTCCCCGACAAAGATCACGAATATTCCACGACCAAACGAATATTCCTCGACAACAATGAATATTTTATAACCACTTTATTTTTTTGAAGTATTTGCGTATTTTACCCTAAACTATCCACATTAATCACATCAACCCTTACTATTTCAAAATAATAAATAGAAAAAATTAAATTTCATTAATAATAAGTTGGGGTCTTACAACCTCCCTCCTTATGAAATTTCGTCCTCGAAATTGACGTCGACGCACTGGTGTTTGAAAAGGTGAGGATACCTCGCTTTCATTTCCGCTTTCAATTCCCGGTCATTTCCTCTATAAAGCATGATTCCTCCACAAAACTTTAACTTGTGGTATGACCTTTCTTGCGTGGGACATGCTCCTTCCTATCCAAGATCTTGACAGTACCTCCTCATACGTTAAGTCTTGGCTATTTCGTCCTGGTTCTAATTCTATAACGTGGTTCGGTCTTTCACATATTTACTGAAGCATGAGATATATGAAACACATTATGAACACGAGACATACTTGAGGTAACGCAAGTCTATAGGCTACATTTCCTACTCGGGTCAAGAATTTGAAATGGACCAATAAATCGTGGATTGAGCTTTCCTCTCTTCCCAAATCTTGTAACTCCTTCCATGGAGCAATTCGCAATAATACATGATCCCCTACACTAAATTCCACGTCCTTTCGATGAAGATCCGCATAACTCTTTTGTCGATCTTGTGCCGCTTTATATCGTTGTCGAATCATTTGGATCTTTTCTGTAGTCATACGTACTAACTCGGGTCCCAACAATGTTGCTTCACCCACCTCGTCCCAACATACTGGAGAGCGACACTTTCGTCCCATATATTGCTTCAAATGGAGCTACACCTATACTTGCTCGATAATCGTTGTTGTAGGAGAATTCCACCAATGGTAAATACTTATCCCAACCGCCCTTGAAGTCTAGGACACGTAGTCTTAATAAATCTTCAAGAGTTTGAATTGTCCTTTCGATTGTCCGTCCGCTTTGAGGATGGTATGCTTAATCAATCAGAATCTGCGCCCATAGCTTTTTGCAAGCTAACCTAAAATCTTGAAGTGAATCTTGGGTCACAATCCAAACTATGGATACAGGGCATGCCATGCAACCTCATGATCTCATTCACGCATATACTAGCAAGACGTTCAAGTGAATAAGTCTCCGTGACGCCAAGAAATGAGCGGACTTGGTTAATCTATCAACAATAACCCAAATATCATTGATGCCTCGAGAAACCGTAGGAAGACCCGTAAACGAAATCCATGGTAATGTGTTCCCACTTCCATTTCGAATCTCAAGTGGTTGCAACGGACCCTTAGGTACCGGATGTCTTACTTTTACACGTTGACAAGTTAAACACATCGAGATAAACTTTGCAATCTCTCTCTTTATATTGTTCCACCAAAATGTATGTCAAAGATCACGATACATTTTAGTACTTCCAGATGGATTGCAAATGGTGTATTGTGTGCCTCCATCATAATCTTGTACTTCAAATCGTAGTCGTTAGGAACACAAAGTCTAGAGTGGACTCAAGTATTCCTTCTTCATCAATTCTCGCTTAGAATAGCTCCTTCTTGTACTTTCTTTCTTCATACGATCATCGACCTCCTGATTGGTTGGCTTGAGCAACCTTAACTTTTTCTATTAAAGTTGGCTCTATGCGTATACTTGACATCATCGCACTTTTCGTTCTCGCATATGATCTTCTACTCAACGCGTCGGCTACCACATTCGCTTTTCTAGGATGGTATTGAATAGTGTGGTCGTAGTCTTTCAATAGCTCGAGCCAACGTCATTTGCCAAGATGTTGAGTTCTTTTTGAGTGAAGAAATATTTAAGGCTTTTATGGTCCGAATATATCTCCACTTTCTCCCCATATAGATAGTGCCTCCATATCTTTAGCGCCGAAAACGATCACGCTAACTCTAGATCATGAGTAGGATAATTCCTCTCATACTCTTTAAGTTGTCGCATGGCATAAAGCTATAACTTTCCCACGTTGCATGAGAACACATCCTAACCCTTTGCACGAAGCATCATCGTAGATAACAAATCCATCCGAACCCGTATGGTATTGTTAGAACAGTCTTAAAATAAGTCTCCTCTTAAGCTCTTGGAAACTCTTCTCGCATTCTTCGCTCCAAACAAATTTTGTATCCTTCCGAGTTAGCCGAGTTAATGGAGTAGCAATTCGAGAAAACCCTTCCACGAATCTCCGATAATAACCAATAAGCCCAAAAAGCTACGTACTTCATCCACCGACTTCTTGTTGCTCCCAACTTTGTATTGCTTCAATCTTCGCCGGATCAACAGATACTCCATGTTTCGACACCACGTGCCCAAGGAATGCTACTTCCTCAAGCCAGAACTCGCATTTCTAAAAATTTGGCATATAGTTTGTTTTCACGAAGCCTTTAGAGTACCAGCTTCAAATGTTGCTCATGATCTTCACGACTTTTTGGAATATATAAGGATGTCATCAATAAAGACAACAACGAATCCCGATCCAAATATTCCTTGAATACTCGGTTCATCATATCCATGAAAGTCACAGGAGCATTAGTCAATCCGAAAGACATGACTAAGAATTCATAATGCTCATACCGAAGTTCTAAAGGCGCCTTTGAATATCCTCGCCTAATCTTCAAATGATGATATCCGTAATCGAAGATCGATTTTTGAAAAGAATTGTGCCCCTTGCAAATCGGTCAAACAAGTCATCAATACGAGGTAGAGGATACCTATTCTTGATGGTGACATGGTTCAATTCCCGATAGTCAATACAAAGTCGCATACTCCCATCTTTCTTCTTTATAAATGAAACAGGAGCACCCCAAGGAGATGTACTAGGACGAATGAAACCGATGTCCAACAATTCCTGTAGTTGGACCTTTAACTCCTGAAGTTCAATAGAGCCATTCGATATGGGGTTTTAGAAATGGGCTTTGTACTGTGTTCAAGATCAATAAAGAATTCAACTTCACGCTCGGGGTAGACCAGGAAGTTCTTCGAAATACGTCGGAAAAGTCAATAACAATAGAATATTATTCAAATTTGACGTGTCTTTATTCAAATCCATAACATGGGCTAAGAAAGCTTGACATCCGCTTTTTCAATAAACGAATAGCTTTATGATTAGATATGAAAGTGATTGATTTTAATGGTTTAGTTGTTTGAATTGCATAACACAAAGTTGGTTAGGAATATGAAAACTAACAACCTTACGAAAACAATCAATTTTGGCATGATGAGTAGTTAACCAATCAATCCCTAAAATCACATCAAAAGCAAGTATCTTTAAAGAGATAAGGTCAATGGTAAGGTAATGGTGCCAACTTGAATCAAACAAGATTTATAAACAATGGATGTGATGAAAGTTTCTCCTAACGGAGTTTCCACAGATAGGTCAAAGTCTAATTTCTCCCGAGTCAAGTTTAAACGTTGAGCACATGCAGAGAGATAAATGAATGGGTAGCACCCCAGATCAAGTAAGGTATAAACTTCGCAAGAATTTATAAATAGCTTACCCGTGATCACCTCATTTGGGTTCTCGCATTATGACCGATCACAACAAACGCTCTTCCCTAATCGTTGACTTTGACTTTTTCGGGGATGATCTTTTGAGTCACCGTCCCCCAAACTAGGTTTCGCTCTGCATAATCTCGAAGCGATATGTCCTTCCTTTCCACAATTATAGCATACCTTGAACTGCTGTGGGACGGTTGGATCGATATGTCCTCTTTCCGCATTTATAGCATATATTGGTGGTCGTTCTCCTCTCCTTAGAACCCGATTCTTTGCAGACCGCTGCCTCTTCACATGGTCATTGTTAAATCTCCTTTTTAAAATCTCCTCCCGACTCGCTTCTTCTATTTTCATGGCCATGATTACCACCAGAGTGGTTACCATTTTTGTCCGTCTGCTTCTTTCTCCGCCGGTTATCATTATTCATTGATCGCTATCTCCGGTACGATCCTCGTTGTGGTCCTCAATTGACCGTACTTCGTTATCTCGCTTAATAATTGAGAGCCCATTTACAACATCTCGAATAGAGAGAAAAGTTTATGAGAAATGAGATATCGACGTATGCCTTGTTTCAAACCTCTAAGAAACATCCGTGGTCATACATTCCTCATTCTCCACCAAATGAGGTGCAAACTCGATAACTCTGCAAACTTTGCCTCGTCTCGAGACACCGCCATGTTGTTTTGCTCTAATCTGATGAACTCCACTTCCTTCATATGACGAACACTTTCGTGAAAGTATTTGTCATTAAATAGTTTCAAACGCTTCCCAAGACATGCCGAGTCTTGGCCGGATGGGTACGCTTCACGAGACTCCCACCAAGAGTCTCGCCTCGCCACGGAACATAAAGGTGGCGAATGGAACCTTCGTTCCTCCGTGCATCCCAAGACATCGAATATCTTGGTAATTTGCTTGACCCATGTTTCCGCCATGATCGGATCCGCTTTCCCTTAAATTCGGTGGTCCCAACTCTTTGAATCGCTTCGTGTGACAACCCGTGAATTGCTATCATTTCTCCTCAGTATTTTGAACACGAGTCTCCTCGTCTGATTTTGCATGAACTGCAAAAAGCTTCTAAACATCCCCTCGCTCATCATCTCGCTCAAAGGGTGTTGTTCGCAGGAGGAACATTGCCACTGCTGCACGCTCTCCTCGTTGGTGAGTACAAAGCGTCTCCACTGGCCTCATTTCCATTGTTAATATTCTCAATGACATTCTCAAATCATCGCTATAAAACAAGGGTTAATTAAGGAAATCAATATATCACATAATATCCTTATATACTTGACCAACAAAAAAAATAAGCTTAGGTAGGACACACTAGCGAAGGATTTACTCGCTCTCTCCCTCTAGTTCTATTCCCCGATCTCCGCCAGAGATCATATCCTAAGCTCGATACCAACCGTGACGCCCCCAAAATAGGTATACATCACCCATTCGAAGTTGTCAATACATGGTAGTGTAAACAACTACAACTTTATTATTACAACAAGAAAAATCTGTGAGTTTGAATACAAATATTATCTTCTGACAATATCTATACTCAAATAAATCCTCATCACATTTATTGATACATTATTTTACAAAATGGTGAGGACTACTAAACAATTCTTTCTAAAACCTTCATTCCATACCTCGACTCGTGCACTCGCTATATTCTCGCCTCCCGAGAAGAAAAATGGAACAAAAAGGAAAAGGGTGAGCTCAACTAGCCCAAGAAAGAATATTATGACTAAGATAATATACAACAAATTACCGTTAGTCTTCAACAGGAAAAAATCTAATAGAATACAATAGACAACAAATTTTAAATCAATATTCGCAGCAATGAAAATAATAATTCATTAGAAGAGTTAAGTAGAGAATGCAAACTACTATCTTCTATGTATGAATTTAAAAGTTCATCGCTCATCTTTTATCCTCGTAACATCAATCAATATACACCGAATCAAATATTCATCTTTGCACTACAGCCAAAGATATTCATCACTTAGTCATGTTCATCTAAACACTGCTCATCTTCGCACTACTACCAAAGATATTCTTCAGAAATCATTCATCTTTACTCTACGTTGCCAAAGATATTCAATAATATCATCATTTAAGACCGAGGATGATGAAAATATTTTTAAAGAAACGAATCCAAAGTGAAACAAAAAATGACAAGGATTAAGGATTAAGGATTCATACTTTGTTTTATCCATGTTCAAAAAAAATACCTCAAAATAATCATAGTGGTGTAAAATTCAAGAATGATCAAAACATGGATACAATCAAAGCTAGTATCCAGAATAGATATTTTGGACAAAAGAAGAAATTTCATTTTTCGATGAATAGTGCCGTATACGTGAATAGTAACTCCGACACCAAAAGATAGAAATTCCACAAAAAACATCTTCACGCTTCATGAATAGTACTCGTGAATAAGAACTCGTGAATAAGAACTTTCATGAATAGTAACTTCGTGAATAAGAACTCGTGAATAGTAACCCCGACATGAAAAAGTTCCAAATTTGATAAAAAGTTCCAACCAATATTTCAAAGATAATGATATTGAAGAAATAATATCATTTGAGAAGAAAATAACATCCCTTACCTCGAAAGATTAATACTTCTAAATGAATACCGGGTATAGTCTTCAAGGAACTTGCACCGCCTAACAATACTCAAAGTATACTCAAAATACTCACAAGAATACGCTCGATAATATAGAGAGAAAAAACTTCAGCCAGTGTGATTTTCAATTCTAACCTAAGCACCCTATTTATAGGAAAATGTTTAGAACACCAAAGCGTAAAATTTAATATAATATTAATATATATATTAAGATTTCTACGCCCACCTTCCTAGATCTGATCTCAGCTCATTATGCACATGTTGTAGCCCACAAAACAAACAAAAACGTTTTATTATTTAAAATATTTTAAACTTCCAAAAATCAATTATTTGAGCTTCTAACTTCAATAATTCATAATAAATAGCCCTTCTATCAGAAAATTCGAATCTCATGAGTTTTATAGGAAATTCAATTCTCTACAACTTTGCAGAAGAAAGTTTTCTAAATTCCAAACAGAAATTGACCAAATCCACAAACGGGATTTTATGCTTATAATCAAATTTCACCAATAAATGGGGTCCAATTTGACATGTTTAACATGTTTTAAACATTTATTGCAACAAAAATACTCTTCCTCCTCGATACTCATATATCCCACATTCGTTGTAAAAATATCACCATTATTATATTATTAAAATATAATAATATATTTAAAAGAATTATTTTATCGTAAAAAGATAAAATTTCAATTTTCAACAATTGTCACATTAAAATTTTTCTCCATCTATATCCACATAAAATCAATATTTTCCTCATCATATGAATCAATAATTAATTATTCACAAATAATATTACGTAATCACAATATCGACAACCGTGCAGCTCCTAAAAAGAGGGGCTTTCCAATAAGAATTTTTTCATCATGCAAAATTAGGTGACCAAACCTCTCCTTAGATGTAACTTTCTAGACATTGCCAATAATGTTATCTAATAATATTATTCAGATAATATGAATTATTGCTTCGATAATGAAAAATACTTGTAAATGACAATTATCAAACAACAAAGAATATAAAATATCAACGCAAAAATTATTAACTCAATAAAATAATTTGAATAAGTAATTATCAGAACCATTATTGAGTAGTGCCTTCTTACGTAAGAATTAACAATTGGTGCAATACTGGTAAAGCTACTTGTGTTTTAACCACCGGGTATTTTAACAAAGATTAATTCAGAATAACTACGCCGTTATTTTTAAACCACTTATATTTGTCGCTTTCTTCATCCAATCGCTTTCACATGGGGGCCACACATGGTCATACTGTCATTGCATTTAATATTCCCAGATAAGACGAATATTCCACGACCAAACGAATATTCCCAACAACAATGAATATTTTATAACCACTTGCTTATTTTGAAGTATTTATGATTTTTACCCCTAACTATCCACATTAATCACATCAACCCTTACTATTTCAAAATAATAAATAGAGAAAATTAAATTTCATTAATAATAAGTTGGGGTCTTACAACCTCCCTCCTTATGAAATTTCGTCCTCGAATCGACGTACGTACTGGTGTTTTCAAAAGGTGAGGATACCTCGCTTTCATTTCCGCTTTCCAATTCCTGTGTCATTTCTCTATAGCATGATTCCTCCACAAAACTTTAACTTGTGGTATGACCTTTTGCTTTCGTAGGACATGCTCCTTCCTATCCAAGATCTTGACAGTACCTCTCTCATACGTTAAGTCTTCTTGGCTATTTCGTCCGGGCTTCTAATTCTATAACGTGGTTCGGGTCTTTCACATATTTACGAAAGTATGATATGTGAAACACATTATGAACACGAGACATACTTGAGGTAACGCAAGTCTATAGGCTACATTTCCTACTCGGTCAAGAATTTGAAATGGACCAATAAATCGTGGATTGAGCTTTCCTCTCTTCCCAAATCTTGTAACTCCCTTCCATGGAGCAATTCGCAATAATACATGATCCCCACACTAAATTCCACGTCCTTTCGATGAAGATCCGCATAACTCTTTTATCGATCTTGTGCCGCTTTGTATCGCTGTCGAATCATTTGGATCTTTTTCCGTAGTCATACGTACTCACTCGGGTCCCAACAAAGTGTTGCTTCACCCACCTCGTCCCAACATACTTTGAGAGCGACACTTTCGTCCATATATTGCTTCAAATGGAGCTACACCTATATTTGCTCGATAACCTGTTGTTGTAGGAGAATTCCACCAATGGTAAATACTTATCCCAATCGCCTTGAAGTCTAGGACATAGAGTCTTAATAAATCTTCAAGAGTTTGAATTGTCCTTTCGATTGTCCGTCTGCTTTTGAGGATGGTATGTCAAATCAATCGTAAACTCCGCTCCATAACTTTTTGCAAGCTAACCCAAAATCTTGAAGTGAATCTTGGGTCACGATCCAAACTATGGATACGGGCATGCCATGCAACCTCACAATCTCATTCACGTATATACTAGCAAGAAGCGTTCAAGTGAATAAGTCTCCGTGACGGCAAGAAATGAAAGCGGACTTGGTTAATCTATCAACAATAACCCAAATATCATTGATGCCTCGAGAAACGTAGGAGGAAGACCAGAACGAAATCCATGGTAATGTGTTCCCACTTCCATTTCGGAATCTCAAGTGGTTGCAACGGACCCTTAGGTACCAGATGTCTCCGCTTTACACGCTGACAAGTTAAACACATCGAGATAAACTTTGCAATCTCTCTTTTATATTGTTCCACCAAAATGTATGTCAAGATCACGATACATTTTAGTACTTCCGTGATGGATTGCAAATGGTGTATTGTGCCTCCATCATAATCTTGTACTTCAAATCGTAGTCGTTAGGAACACAAAGTCTAGAGTGGACTCAAGTATTCCTTCTTCATCAATTCTCGCTTAGGAATAGCTCCTTCTTGTACTTTCTTCTTCATACGCATCGATCTGCCTGGCTTGAGCAACCTTAACTTTTTCTATTAAAGTTGGCTCTATCGCATATACTTGACATCATCGCACTCGCTCCTCGCATATGATCTTCTACTCAACGCGTCGGCTACCACATTCGCTTTTCCGGGATGGTATTGAATAGTGTGGTCGTAGTCTTTCAATAGCTCGAGCCAACGTCATTTCTGCCGCATGTTGAGTTCTTTTGAGTGAAGAAATATTTAAGGCTTTTATGGTCCGAATATATCTCCACTTTCTCCCCATATAGATAGTGCCTCCATATCTTTAAGCGCTGAAAATCGATCACGCTAACTCTAGATCATGAGTAGGATAATTCCTCTCATACTCTTTAAGTTGTCGCGAGGCATAGGCTATAACTTTCCCACGTTGCATGAGAACACATCCTAACCCTTTGCAAAGCATCATCAGAGATAACAAATCCATCCGAACCAGATGGTATTGTTAGAACAAAGTCAAAATAAGTCTCCTCTTAAGCTCTTGGAAACTCTTCTCGCATTCTTCGCTCCAAACAAATTTTGTATCCTTCCGAAGTTAGCCGAGTTAATGGAGTAGCAATTCGAGAAAACCCTTCCACGAATCTCCGATAATAACCAAATAAGCCCAAAAACTACGTACTTGATCCACCGAATTTCGGTTGCTCCCTAACTTTGTATTGCTTCAATCTTCACGGATCAACAGATACTCCATGTTTCGACACCATTATCGCTCCAAGGAATGCTACTTCCTCAAGCCAGAACTCGCATTTCTAAAAATTTGGCATATAGTTTGTTTTCACGAAGCCTTTAGAGTACCAGCTTCAAATGTTGCTCATGATCTTCACGACTTTTGGAATATATAAGGATGTCATCAATAAAGACAACAACGAACTGATCCAAATATTCCTTGAATACTCGGTTCATCATATCCATGAAAGCCGCATGAGCATTAGTCAATCCGAAAGACATGACTAAGAATTCATAATGCTCATACCGAAGTTCTAAAGGCGCTTTGAATATCCTCGCCTAATCTTCACCGATGATATCCAGAACGAAGATCGATTTTTGAAAAGAATTGTGCCCCTTGCAACTGGTCAAACAAGTCATCAATACGAGGTAGAGGATACCTATTCTTGATGGTGACATGGTTCAATTCCCGATAGTCAATACAAAGTCGCATACTCCCATCTTTCTTCTTTATAAATGAAACAGAGCACCCCAAGGAGATGTACTAGGGGCGAATGAAACCGATGTCCAACAATTCTCGTAGTTGGACCTTTAACTCTGAAGTTCAATAGAAGCCATTCGATATGGGGTTTTAGAAATGGGCTTTGTACCAGGTTCAAGATCAATAAAGAATTCAACTTCACGTTCTGGGGGTAGACCGGGAAGTTCTTCAGGAAATACGTCAGGAAAGTCAATAACAATAGGAATATTATTCAAATTTGACG
This sequence comes from Panax quinquefolius, assembly GCA_020205615.1. Classification (NCBI taxonomy): domain Eukaryota; kingdom Viridiplantae; phylum Streptophyta; class Magnoliopsida; order Apiales; family Araliaceae; genus Panax; species Panax quinquefolius. Next base: position 54,458,460 of record CM035170.1, read on the forward strand.
TGTCTTTATTCAAATCCATAACATGGGCTAAGAAAGCTTGACATCCGTTTTTCAATAAACGAATAGCTTTATGATTAGATATGATAGTGATTGATTTTAATGGTTTAGTTGCTTGAATTCGCATAACAGGGTTGGTTAGGAATATGAAAACTAACAACCTTACGAAAAATAATCAATTTTGGCATGATGAGTAGTTAACCAATCAATCCCTAAAATCACATCAAAAGCAAGTATCTTTAAAGAGATAAGGTCAACAGTAAGGTAATGGTGCCAACTTGAATCAAACAAGATTTATAAACAATGGATGTGATGAAAGTTTCTCCTAACGGAGTTTCCACGAGATAGGTCAAAGTCTAATTTCTCCTGAGTCAAGTTTAAACGTTGAGCACATGCAGGAGAGATAAATGAATGGGTAACACCCGGTATCAAGTAAGGTATAAACTTCGCAAGAATTTATAAATAGCTTACCCGTGATCACCTCATTTGGGTTCCTCGCATTATGACCGATCACAACAAACGCTTCTTCCCTAATCGTTGACTTTGACTTTTCTCGGGACGATCTTTTGAGTCACCGTCCCACATTGAACTAGGTTTCGCTACTGCATAATCTCGAGCGATATGTCCTTCCTTTCCATAATTATAGCATACCTTGAATTGTTGTGGGCAGTTTGGGCTGATATGTCCCTCTTTCCCGCATTTATAGCATACGACCGGTGGTCGTTCTCCTCCCTTAGAACCGATTCTTCACGCAAGACCTTGCCTCTTCACATGGTCATTGTTAAATCTCCTCTTTTAAAATCTCCTCCCTTCGCTTCTTCTATTTTCATGGCCATGATTACCACCAGAGTGGTTACCATTTTTGCCCGTCTGCTTTCTTTCTCGCCGTTATCATTATTATTCGCTGATCGCTATCTCGGTACGATCCTCGGTTGTGGTCCTCGCTTAACCGTACTCGTTATCTCGCTCTAATAATTGAGCCTCATTTACAAACATCCCGAATAGAGAAAGTTTATGAGAAATGAGATCTTGACGTATGCCTTGTTTCAAACCTCTAAGAAACATCCGTGTCATCGCTCCTCATTCTCCACCAAATGAGGTGCAAACTCGATAACTCGCAAACTTTGCCTCGTCTCGAGACACCGCTACGTTGTTTTGCTCTAATCTGATGAACTCCACTTCCTTCATATAGACGAACACTTTCGGGAAAGTATTTGTCATTAAATAGTTTCTGAAACGCTTTCCCAAGACATGCCGAGTGCGGTGGATGGAGTACGCTTCACGCATTCTCACCAAGATGATCGCCTCGCCACGGAACATAAAGGTGGCGAATGGAACCTTCTGTTCCTCCGTGCATCCCAAGACATCGAATATCTTGGTAATTTGCTTGACCCATGTTTCCGCCATGATCGGATCTGGCTTTCCCTTAAATTCGTGGTCCCAATTCTTTGAATCGCTTGTTGTGACAACCCGTGAATTGCTATCATTTCCTCAGATTTTGAACACGAGTCTCCTCGTCGATTTTGCATGAACTGCAAAAAGCTTCTAAACATCCCTCGCTCATCATCTCGCTCGGTGGTGTTGTTCGCAGGAGGAACATTGCCACTGTTGCACGCTCTCCTCGTTGGTGAGTACAAAGCGTCTCCACGGTCTCATTTCCATTGTTAATATTCTCATCGACATTCTCAAATCGTCATAAAAAAAACAAGGGTTAATTAAGGAAATCAATATATCACATAATATCCTTATATATTGACCAACAAAAAAAAATAAGCTTAGGTAGGACACACTAGCGAAGGATTTACTCGCCTCTCCCTCCTAGTTCTATTCCCGATCTCCGCCAGAGATCATATCCCTAAGCTCGATACCAACCGTGACGCCCCCAAAATAGGTATACATCACCCATTCTGAGTTGTCAATACATGGTGCGAAACAACTACAACTTTATTATTACAACAAGAAATCGGCTGAGTTTGAATACAAATATTATCTTCTGTAGATAATATCTATACTCAAATAAATCCTCATCACATTTATTGATACATTATTTTACAAAAATGGTGAGGACTACTAAACAATTCTTTCTAAAACCTTCATTCCATACCTCGACTCGTACTCGCTTATATTCTCGCCTCCTAGAGAAGAAAAATGGAACAAAAAGGAAAAGGGTGAACTCAACTAGCCCAAGAAAAGAATATTATGACTAAGATAATATACAACAAATTACCATTAGTCTTCAACAGGAAAAAATCTAATAGAATACAATAGACAACAAATTTTAAATCAATATTCGCAATGAAATAATAATTCATTAGAAGAGTTAAGTAGAGAATGCAAACTACTATCTTCTATGTATGAATTTAAAAGTTCATCGTCTATCTTTTATCCCCGTAACATCAATCAATATACACCGAATCAAATATTCATCTTTGCACTACAGCCAAAGATATTCATCACTTAGTCATGTTCATCTAAACACTGCTCATCTTTGCACTACTACCAAAGATATTCTTCTTAAATCATTCATCTTTGCACTCACATTGAAGATATTCAATAATATCATCATTTAAGACCGAGGATGATGAAAAATATTTTAAAAGAAACGAATCCAAAGGAAACAAAATGACAAGGATTAAGGATTAAGGATTAAGGATTAAGGATTCGTACTTTGTTTTATCCATGTTCAAAAAAAATACCTCAAAAATAATCATAGTGGTGTAAAATTCAAGAATGATCAAAACATGGATACAATCAAAGCTAGTATCCAGAATAGATATTTTGGACAAAAAGAAGAAATTTCATTTTTCGGTGAATAGTGCCGTATACGTGAATAGTAACTCCGACACCAAAAGATAGAAATTTCACAAAAAACATCTTCACGCTTCATGAATAGTACTCGTGAATAGTAACTCGTGAATAGTAACTCATGAATAGTAACTCGTGAATAGTAACTCGTGAATAGTAACCCCGACATGAAAAAGTTCCAAATTTGATAAAAAGTTCCAACCAATATTTCAGCATAATGATATTGAAGAAATAATATCATTTGAGAAGAAAATAACATCCCTTACCTCGAAAGATTAGTACTTCTAAATACCGAATCTGGGGTATAGTCTTTCAAGGAACTTGCACCGTCTAACAATACTCAAAGTATACTCAAAATACTCACAAGAATACGCTCGATAATATAGAGAGAGAAAAACTTCATTTCAGGTGTGATTTTCAATTCTAACCTAAGCACCCTATTTATAGGAAAATGCTTTAGAACACCAAAGCAGAAAATTTAATATAATATTAATATATATATTAAGATTTCTACGCCCACCTTCCTAGATCTGATCTCAGCTCATTATGCACATGTTGTAGCCCACAAAACAAACAAAAACGTTTTTATTATTTAAAATATTTTAAACTTCCAAAAATCAATTATTTGAACTTGAACTTCAATAATTCATAATAAATAGCCCTTCTATCAGAAAATTCAAATCTCATGCGAGTTTTTATAGGAAATTCAATTCTCTACAACTTTACGAGAAGAAAGTTTTTCTAAATTCCAAACAGAAATTGACCAAAATCCACAAACGAAGGATTTTACAAAGTATAATCAAATTTCGACGAATAAATGGGGTCCAATCGACATGTTTAACATGTTTTAAACATTTATTGCAACAAAAATACTCTTCCTCCTCAGATACTCATATATCCCACATTCGTTGTAAAAATATCACCATTATTATATTATTAAAATATAATAATATATTTAAATGAATTATTTTATCGTAAAAAGATAAAATTTCAATTTTCAACAATTGTCACATTAAAATTTTTCTCCATCTATATCCACATAAAATCAATATTTTCCTCATCATATGAATCAATAATTAATTATTCACAAATAATATTACGTAATCACAATATCGACAACCGTGCAGCGGTTCCAGAAAGAGGGCTTTCCAATAAGAATTTTTTCTTCTTGCAAGCTATGAATTAGGTGACCAAACCTCTCCTTGAGATGTAACTTTCTAGACATTGCCAATAATGTTATCTAATAATATTATTCGGATAATATGAATTATTGCTTCGATAATGAAAAATAATTGTGTAATGACAATTATCAAACAACAAAGAATATAAAATATCAACGCAGAATTATTAACTCAATAAAATAATTTGAACAAAGAATTATCGTAACCATTATTGAGTAGTGCCTTCTTCGTAAGAATTAACAATTGGTGCAATACTGGTAATAATCGTGTTTTAACCACCGGGTATTTTAACAAGATAATTGATGAATAACCACGCCTGTTATTTTTAAACCACTTATATTTGTTGTTTTCTTCATCCAATCGCTTTCCGTTATGGGGCCCACACATGGCTGCGCCGTCGTACGAATATTCCCCGATAGTATGAATATTCCACGACCAAACGAATATTCCCCGACAACAATGAATATTTTATAACCACTTGCTTATTTTGAAGTATTTGCGTATTTTACCCCTAACTATCCACATTAATCACATCAACCCTTACTATTTCAAAATAATAAATAGAGAAAATTAAATTTCATTAATAATAAGTTGGGGTCTTACATTTTGAGTTTGAGTATGTACATGTATATGCTGTATATTTTGAAATATGTGATCTGGTGTGAGAAAAAATATATATTTATATATTGGGAAAGTGAGGTTTAATAGTACCATGAGTTATTTGTTTAATCTGTATTTTTGATTGTGGGGACAGAATCTTTGTAAGGAGGGAAGAATGTGACAATCCAAGATTTTAGTAATTGTAATTTAAAATATTTATTAAATAAAATAAATATTTTATTGATGTGGTTATTATTAGTAAATATTTATGACTAGATAATATTCTAAATTAAATTAATGTGTAATTTAGAGAGTTGTAATATAACATGAAATGTTATATGGTTGTTTTAATTTAATAATTTAAGATGGTATGATAAGTTATTAAATAAAAATTATAATGAGATTATAATTTTGTGATATTTGTTTAAGTAGAATATTTATTTTAAATATAGTATGTGTAATTAATTTATTTGATTATTATTGGATATGGAAATCCAAATAAATAATATGTGATTATAAATTATAAACTAAATTGTTTATTAAAATAAATTAATGGAGTTTAATTTAGTTTTTGCCAAACAAGGCTTAAAATATTAAGTTTTTAATATTTAAAGGGTTTTGCCAAACAAAGTCTTATGGCTTTTGGATTTTGGATTTTTAAATTTTAAATAAAATAAATTAAAATATAAAATAATATATATTATAACTGATAACTTGATATTGTATTTATTCCAACGTCGGTTTTAGACGTTGGGTACGTGCCTTTTATTTCTACGTAAAAGGATTTTTACCTAAGCCTAAGAAGAAAACAGAAAGGTTCTACAGAGAATTTGAGAGAGAACATAGAGAGTTTGAGAGGAAGATTTCTGAGAATTCCAAAGAAATTTGTTGTGTTTTAGCAAGAATTACTTAAAGCAATTGAAGGTATTGTCCATAACCTTGATAGTATATATATATATATATATATATATATATATATATATATATATATATATATATATATATATATATATATATATTCTGAAAAAAAAAAAATTCTTATGTTACGTGAAATCAAATTGTGAAATTATGGAGATATATAGTTGGTAATTGTGATGATACGCGTTTATGATGATAGAGTTTATGTTTAGATAGGAAATTGTATGCGTATTACAGTTAAAAGGAAGAAAATAATGTCAGTGAATATTTTTTTCATATAGTTCATGAAAAGTACCAATTTTGATGATCAATTCGTATGTTAAACTGCAAATTGAAGCTTGTTTATGCTAGTTCATTAAGAAACGAAGATAATGTAACTTGAACGAAGTGATTTGGTGAAGAATTGAAATCACAGTGTTGATTTTTGGGAAGAATGTCAAAAGAATTGAGTTTTATATGAAAATGAGAAATTTGAGAAATTAAAATAGTTAAAAGTGTTGTTAAATTGTTCTATGTTGATAAATATGTTAGCAATCATGGTTATGATAGTTTTATATTTATTGTATATGTTAATTTCACTGTTTTATGGGTGAAATTCGTGTTTGTTTGGCTAAAATCGGCTACTGTTCATAGTCGACTCTGCCTCTGTCTCACGCTGCACTCTTGATGCCAAGGCTAAAAAAGCTAGCTTGAATTTAAGAAAGAGATTCTTATTGTTGTGTGGCGCAATGTGCTTTGCCATACACTCGCTTTTGAGGCAAAGCCTTCTGCTGCTGCTGCAGATTTTGGGTAGCCTTACCACTTGGTCTAAGGTTATGATAGTGTGTCAAACATGTAGTAAGAAGGTTAAAACAGAACCATGAAATGTGATTAATAAATTCAAAGTTATGAGAATGATTAGTAAGTTACAAACACATTATGTGATAACTTAGTATTCACAATGAATGTTAGACAAGTGTTGTGAAGTCCACACTTGAAATTTTTGAAATGTAAATGGTAATGTAAGACTTGTACCGAAATAACAAGTTTAACTAGAAATAAGTGTTATGTTGGAAAAAAGATGTTAGTACATTGTGTATTGATTAGTAAGAAGGGTTAGGAGATGTAGAGTAAAGTTTACATTATAGTTACTATACGTTATTATGTGACTAATAGTTAATGTGAATAATGATATAATTGTGTAGGAATACACAAAGTGCAGATAAGCGATAAGCAGTTAAGTCGTAGTTCATAAACTACGAATCAAGCAAGTCTTTCAGTTCCTATTTGCTATGTGAACTTGATGATTAACTATTTTAAATCTTTATTGCAAAGAGCATGATGCATTATATATATGTTGAAAGTATGAAATGTTAAAGTTAATTTATGACTACGTTGATTAATTAAAACATGCTGATTGAGTAAGGAACTCAATCTTTATACTTGTTATATGAACTGCAGCATGTATGTGATATATTAAGCATGTTATTATGTACTATGTGATGCATGAAAACTGTTAGATTTTGTTGGGCCGTCGAGCTCAACCTTGCAAATAACCACTTTTGCATGTTCAAGATTCAAAGTAAAGTTATGTGTTACTTGAAAGACATGAATCAGATGTGAATACTTGAAGATTTATACACTTTGGTTGTGTTATTATTATTTGAACCATGTTTAAGGTTCCGAATAATGTATAAAGGTTGAATTGTAATATCGTTTTGCGATGTAAACTTTTATAGTATTAAAATGATTCTGAAATAGTTAGATGTAAAGGTTGAAAGTTTTGGGAACGAGAATAGTTTGTAATAGAAAATTTTAATTATTCCGCAAATTTCAATGGTTGTATTATCATTTAATGATGTAAAATTAGAGTTTGAATGTATTATTAACGACTAAAATCGAGAATTAAATTGTATGAATTTTGGGGTCGTTACAGTCCTTTCCTCGACAGAACTTTCTAGACATTGTCAATAATGCAAATAATAATATGAATAAATGTATTGTCTCAATTATTGATTTAATAATATAAAATATTGTACAGATGATATTGTGACAATAATTGAATCAATAATATGAGATACTATGCAGCAACTACTGTTGCAATAATTGAATAAAACTAGGTGACTTCTTACGTAAGCATAAATAATCAGAGATACAGTACAATATCGTGTGCTACTGTGCAATAACACATATACTTTTATCACTGGGTATTTTAAAAGTTTAACGATAAAAATTTTGTTGTTATTTTTATAAAAAGGTTATTTATGTCATTTTTTATATCCGTCAATTATTCCGTCAATGATTGCGCCGTCGTACGAATATTCCCCGATAAAAAGAATATTCTCCGATCAAACGAATATTTTATGACTACTTGCTTACTTTGTAAAATTTTCAAGTATCACCCTTAACTTTAACCTTTTATCAATTTAACCATTTACTGAATAGAAAAATTGAATACATTTATTTCATAAAATTTGAGGTTTTACGGCTTTGATATTTTCTTTTATACATTCATTTACATAATGATAAACATTAAGCACAGATTAACTTAACAATTTTTGATCTATCATCCAAGTCCTTGTACATATATTTTTTGAAAGACTTTACATATAAACATACTTATTTACTTTTAACATCAAATTTTAATATACAATTCCTAACAACATTAAAAATTGGGCTGGATAGACCCCACTATAATACAGTATTTTTTGATTTTATCAAAAAATTGGTGAAGCTGAAGTATAGGGAATATTCCTTCAAGCACATGCTTCCACGTGTCAATACCTAGAATTTTTTTTCAAAGTATTACTAGTATAAATTAAAAAAACACACAACAAATTATAAACCCCTACTGGGTCCTAAATAAGTAAATATTTTGGTAACACTACTCTACTCTACTCTTTTTTTTTTTCTTTTTCTTTTTTTGTTATATTAGATTAAAATTTAACATTCTTACAAGAATTGATCTTAAAACTTTATGCACCCAAAATTTTATGAGTAATTTTTGTACCATTGAGTAATGAGGGACTTGGTATCTACTCTACTCCTTGTTTATGTCTACGAAACTTATATTTTACAACAATTTTTATATTTCCATATGTGGAATCTACTTTTTAATCATATAATAATATTGATTTGGTTAAAAAAATAGATCCCACGTGTAGAAATATCATGTTGTATAAATATCAGTTTCCTATGTCAATTCTGTTGCTAACATTAATATTAATCATTCGTTTATAGTTAAAAACAATTTCTAATACCTAATACCAATAAATTAATCTTTGTCATAACTAATTAATTAATTTAGTGTCTAAAAGAGCCCCTTCGACGTGGAACCGAGGGATGGTCCGTCGCCGTAGGAGGTTTTATCGAACAAAGGAAATCGCCGGAGGGAAGCAAATTCACGGTTGTCCACGGTAGAAAATATACGTGGGACAGTTTCTAACACAAAATTCGACTAAAGAAGGGAAATCATTATGTTTTTTCAGGTACTTAATTTTATCACTTCATTTTTATTAAATAAAAAAAATCTGCCACTTTAACTAATTAATCTTATATTTTGAAATTCCGGATCAACATTTCTCTTTCTTTCGTTGTATGTGACGTCATAATAAAAGTGAATTGTTATCGACTATTTATTTATTTTGAAAATTGATATTTTTATAAATAAATTTGATTGTTATTACATGACTAATAAATGAGACTCGTATATATGAGTTAAATTTTGTGAAAATACCAAAATTTTCTTGTAAAAATAATAATTCTCTTTATTATTGCAGACTTATGTTATGTCCAGAATAATAATAATAAATTAATAATAATAAAAATAATCATAAAACCTAAAATAATAATAATAATAATAATAATAATAATAATAAATTATTGCATTTGCACCTTTTAATTTACAATCATAAATTAATAATAATAGTAATAAATCCTAAGATCTTTCTGGAACACTGACATGAAATGGTAAGTTGATAGATCTGTGTACCAACTTACGTACTTCTTCACTGCTTTATTGTAGGCTTCTGTTATGTCCAGGTATGCTTCTTCCAGACTAACAGCCATGAAGTTGGGAGCATATTTCTGGAACACTGACATGAAATGGAGAAATTAAATCCATCTATAAATGTTGCGTTTGGATTGAAGGAATGAAATGGAGATTGAAATGATTCATTCCATTCTAGTTGAAATGATTCATTCCATATTCCATGCTCTCCCTCCCCCAACACCCTCATGGCTCAATGATAAAAAAAAATTACTCACAAGGCTTTGGGTATGAAATCTTGGGCAAGAATGTTAAATTTCAATCGAAAATTTCACAAAAAATAATAATAATTCAATCTATTCCAATCGCAACCAAACACAATTTTTTCCATTCTACAGGAATGAGACATTCCATTCCCAGCTTTATTACTTCAATCCAAACGTAGGAGTTAACCATTGGAAGCTGCACATAAATTCCATGAGAGCATCATCTAACCTTTTCTAGTTAAATCACTGTAATATGTATATCTCTTGATATCAACAGGGACAAAAATCAACACTGGACATAATTTACGTGCAATGAAACCAGGCATTGCAGCGTGAACCCCTCGCCTACAAAGCAGAAAACTAAGTTCTTACCAAAAGCAAAGTAATAACAGAGTAAAGCAAAGCTTTCATCATCACCCTTAGAACTTACAGCTACAAATTCAAACCTCATAATTAGCAGTGGATATCATAGACATGCCGCCAACAGCCATTGGCTTTCCTTTCGGTGATGGATTAATTAATGTTTCAACAGCTGCATAGAAAGCGTCCAACATCTATATGCAGCCAAGTCCTTGAGAGATCATGCGTAGCTTCTAGCTCTAGAATTCTTCTATCAGCAACCTATAACAAGTGTATAGGACACTTCTAAACACATTTTTCTTCAATAATTTGTTTTACTATTGTATTTTAAGGGTAAAATTTGTGGAAAACTAATGTTCAAATGTGTCCTATGTAAACCTTACAATTTTTATAAGAAAATCAAATGAGACTCTCAATTTGAAACTGAAGGAGAAATGATATTAAAAAATTCCTTATGGATCAGAAATGTATGTTTATATATGAAAACATAAATTAATATACCTTCTGACAATGGGAAATGTCCGAAGAAGTGAGCTTTGCCGACTGAGAACGCATGTTTTCAATTTTCAATTTCATATAAGCCTCTTTTCGTTCCTCATTCTCAAAATACTTTGATCCTTTGCTCATCTCATACACCATCCTCTGCACTTTTTCCTTGTCTACTCCTTCCATTCCTACATTTGTAAATTCCCAAAATCAAACACCGTAAAAATTTTATGGCACTAAATAAAAAGTAAAAAAAAAACATATTGCAAAACAATATCTAAGAACACAAAAACATAATTGAATTTCACTTATTACTAAAATTTGAGCAGCAGTATATGAAATTAAATTCACTGAAAATACCGGAGTACTAGTCAATTAAGAAATACAATTCAATTACTTAACAGACTAGCATAAAAGAATTTAGAACACCTAGAATTTAAAAAAAATGGGGGGAAGAAAAAATTTGAATTACCTGCTTTCGCGTTGGTGAAGACATTGTGATAAGACTGCCATGGCCGAGATGAATCGTCGCTTTGAGATTTCTCACTCTTCGCCATCTCTCTCTCTCTCTCTCTCTCTCTGTAGTCTAGACTATTATTATTCATACTTGCTGTAGAAGCTGAAAGCCCAACCGAAAGCAGCTTGGACTTCTATGAGAGGGCTAATCCATTGCATTTAAATACATCTTTAAAAACATGGTTGCGACTTGCGAATTAGTAACCATGTGTAAATAACTTTATGTCACTTTAAACAGCAGCACCAATTGAAGATGTTTGTTTCGTTCTTCTTCACAACCAAGGAAAGAGAAAGACTATCCGTCTGACTGTGTGTGTGTGTGCGCGCCCGCGTGTGAGCGTGTGTTTATGTTTGTGTGCATATGAGAGAGAGACTTCAAACATGCAAACAAAGAGCCAAATAATTTCATACTTTATTTAACAAATTTAAATCAAGAGCAAATCCGCATAGAATAGCAGTATGAATAGCATGCTACTTCAGTTCTGATTAAAATAAGCATGAATAGATTCTTTCAGAACATTTTTTTTTTTGCTATCCGCTAAAAATACACATGAAAATTCATCATTTTCATTTTTTCTGCCAAATTGCTACAAGGCATTGCAGCTAACAACAATTGAGCCCACCCCAGAACATAAGAAGGGCAAATACTAAAGGAAATAAAATAGAAAAGCATACAAGAAATGAAAAAGGAAAATACCATTACAGACCTTTAAACTCATGAACAATGGCAACGAAGTGGAACTGATACCCCGGGTGGCTTCCTCCTCTCCTTAATTATAGCTTCTTTAATCATTGGCAACTTCTGGTGAACCTTTTTCCATATGTTATTTACAGCACCATCCGGAGGAATAGGGCCAATACCACACGGATGGCCATTATCATACTCAAAGAACGGTTGAACCTGAGCCATATTCAGGCGAAGTCTATCCTTTTGCAAGTCGGAGTAGCTTCTAAGATGTCGGACGAGCCAATTTGGTTGGAGCGCATCAGAAACTGCAACAAACTCAGAAAATTCTGAATAATCGATCGTACCTTCAAATGGGAGCACAATGTCATCACTGACAATGACTGGTATACAGAGACTCTGGATGGCATCAAAAAGTCTGCATGAAGTAGGAGTATCCCCAGCTGGGTGCAGGCAGAATTCGGAAGTCCTCATCCCTTTTATTGACTGCTCCTTTCCAGTGGCATTAGGAAAACCTTCTTCCATTATAACTCCAGGTTCATTAACCAACAGATCCCACAACTTTTCTCTCACTAATCCACCCTGCAAGTAAAAAAAAACAAATTATGTCAATGGCAAGCATACTTAATAGAAGACTTTGGGATGTGGGATTGGTGCCATATATCTTATGACCGACTCCTGCTCATTTGATGGTCAATATATATCTTATGTCAGTGGCAAGCATACTTAAAAGAGAATTGTTAAATTGAATTGATATAGTGCCCTCTTCAAAGATAAGTTCACATAATTCTCGAATTTGTAACCAAGATTCTTATTAGATGAAACGTTGTATGAGAATAATAGTTATAGACATTGAATACTGACCCGATGCCTATGTTTAGCTCCTTTGAAGTAAAGAAGTGTGCGTCGTTTATGGTTTTCTGATATGTCCAATCTAGGTAGTAAATGGGTGTACGGCAGAATGACATCTTTCAGAAGCGAAATTTGAGTGTGTTGTACCATATCCGATGAGCTACCATTGGATGCTTTTGAGTCAAGCCTGTACCACCCACCAAAATCTACGACTAGAAGAATAGCAGGGGCTATCTCAGCTCTGACATGCCACAATGCAACATGGTCTGCCAAAGAATGCTTCAGGTTTTAACATAACCAGAGAATCCAGAGACTAATTCATAAGCTAATGCATGCAGTACATCTCTTTTTTCTTTGGTTGTAGGTAATATGCAAAAAAATTGTGGGCGCCATCTATATTATTTAGATACTCCTATAGATAACAAATTAAATCTTCGCAGTACAAAAGAACATTTTCAACCTCCTTTACATAAGCATCTTCCTCTAATCTTCTTGAATTAGATAATAATTTATATTATTTTTAATATTTACGGAATCATGAACAAATTTATGATTAGAAAAGCCTATTATGGGTCAACAGGTATAATGTACTATTGATTATATTATCACTGTAATCATATACATGTTCTATTGATATGCACCCGAAAGTGCAATATTGCCCACAAAATTTGTGTTCCGGACCTGCCAAACTATATGTAGCCCCTTACAATAATTTTGATTCCACTGATGACTAATACTGGCTACGTAACTGATAAACATTGTCATAACCATCATCCTCAATTTATAATAACAAAAAAATTGAATAGAACCAAACTCACCAGTAAGAACAAAAACATGATCTCTGCCACCGGATCGCTTCCAAGCCTCAGTCTTTTTCACAAAATCCACCACCTCTCTCTGCCTCTCATAATCCTCATTCCTAGCCTTCTTCCTAAACACCCCTTTAGCAACACCCAGCTGAATCTCTGCACTCAACGTCGCAAAAAAAGGCACAAAAACAACATCAGCCTCCTCCACAACCAAAACCTGCCTCGCAAATGACCCAATTCTCATCTTTTCAGCGGTCATCAAATCACCCATGATCCAGTACTCGGCGCTATACTGCTTAATCAATGGATTCTCGGGATATGGCGGGTATTTAAGGCTTTTGGGCATATGGGTCGATCGAATTTCGTTGTCTACTTCACTTCCGAGCCTTGAATCGGAGTTTAAGGACCAGTATTTTTCTAAGAGACCGTAGTTCAGGGATCTGGGTAGGTTTGCAATGAAAACTTTGATGGAATCATTGGGGAAGTTTGCACTGTTCTGGGAGTGAAGAGACGAAGAAGGTAGTGAGTAGGGTCTGGAGAGGAGGAAGAAAGAGAGTGAGATAAACAGAGAAGAAATTGAGCAAAGAGATTTGTTGGTTTTTGGTGCCATTTGCTTTCATAAAGAGGGTGTGTAATGATAGTGAAGGAAGTAGATTCAGATTTGGGAAGATCAGAAGGAGGGTATCCAATGCAGTTCTCATGTAAGCAATATTTGGCTGCCCAGTAATGAAATGTGACTGCAATCCTATGCCTATTCCCGTGACAGAATTCCTCTGAATATCCTTCAATTTATTGATATAGTTTCGAGGAAGACGGATCTCTACTATCTTCAACCGTATTATACTCATTCATGAACAGGGTGGCTCCCGGATCAATCTGATGAGCCCTAGCATAACAACTCCCAGAAAAGTTGGGTCCAAGTTGGATCAATGCCCATGAAGATAAATTTTTTTTTTTTACCAAATTCAAATAGAAACACAATCACAAACAAATCAAACAATCACATTAAGTGAGAAAAAGAAAAAGCCAATAGAATCTACAACAATACAACATATACCAGAAGAGATCTGGGCAAAAATATCACTAGATTATTCATACAAACTGTCATTATCATTAGCACTAGCAGCAAGCGAGTGAAAAAATCATGAAGACCAATAATAATGGACTAATTATGCTAATTGGGTATTGAAAACATTGAATGAGTAAGCAAAAACACATGATATTGAGATCCCATAAACCAATCTTTCTCCTTCTCCCCTTTATCTCTTTTGTGTATATTCGATGTATTGGCGATGAAATTACTGGTTTTGATTACTGGTATGTAACAAAAAAAAGGAAAGGATCTTGTAAAAATCAAAAAATTAGATTCTATATATGACCTAGAAATCTGGGGATCGAATTTTACCAGCGCGTTTTGGTGTTTGTAGGAGAGATAGTGAAGTGTTCCCCCCACAACTTATTTTTCGTCTGCTTTTGTCAATAAAAACTCGAAATATTAGTTTTTAAAAGTTTAAGTAAATATTGTGTGACCAATTCGTAATATTTTTTTTAGCTTAACTGTTATAAAATTAGGCTTAAATATGAATTAGTATCCTAAACTATAGGTCATATTCCATTTCGATGATTTACTTTTTTATTTTTTCAATCAGATCATCAAACTATCATTTTTTTTCATTCCAGTCTAATTAAACCTGCCATGTCATAAATTAATGACATGACATCACCACGTGACAATACAATGTTTATGTGTTAAAAGAAGACTAATTTTTAGATTATTTTATGAACTTGAAAGGGTAAAAGAGTAATATAATATTTTATATTAATTTAAACTAAATTTAAACAAAAATAAAAACCAAACTCAGATCTATCGAATAGCTGAGCTTGGAATAAATATATCCTTTATCAGATCTCGATCTAAACATTAGTCGAGCTTGGAATCGACGGTGTCGAGGAAGAGGAGAGGCGTTGAGATCGCTTCATGTGGGTAGTAGGAGATGACGTGAACTCATGAGGGTGCTTGACGCCGCCGTCGTCGCCGACGAGGAGGTGGCAGCTCTTGACGAAGTGTTTGTAGGCTTGGGGGTTGTCGAAGCGGCGGATGATTTGTATTCTCGCTGAGGACTTGATGATTTCAATAATTGTATTGTCGTTTCATAAGGAGCAACAGACGGATGGAAGGCTTAATGGACGGAATCTAGGGTTTCGGAACATAAATCGAAAGGTAATGGATTTTATCCAACCTTGTAGAACTTGTGTGTTCTTTGTTTATAAAAAAGCTGAACTCGTGTTTTGTTTTACCCAACCTCGTAATCTTTGTGTGTTTATGGCTTTGTATGGAAAAGAAAAGAACATCGAATAGATTTTTCATTATTTTCTTTACCTTCCATTTTAAAGCTCAGAAACCTAATCTAAGTAAAGGAAATTGCACTAAATAAGCTTTAAACAAGTCTGTCTAAGTTTTGATGTTGGTGTTAGTGTGAAACAGGTTTTACGCTACACCCTCGCTTTCTATTTGGAATACTAATGGACCGGGTTTTCGGATCAACGAGAATCTCGAGATCAAGTGTATCCATCAACATCGCCGTGGTTTTCATCGGTACATGAAAGATGACCGAGAAGCGCCACTGCTTCACCAAGGCGTATGGCTCCTAAGATCCCGGAGTGAAACTATCAATGATACGATTCCTGTTGGATTTGAACAACGAGAGCATCGTATCAACAAGGCTTTGATTTGAGGAATATAGAATTTTGATTTTGATTGTTAGGGTTCTGCTTTTGTTGAAATTTTTCTATAGATCCGAGTTTGGTTTTTTATTTTTGTTTAAATTTAGTTTAATTAATATAAAATATTATATTACTCTTTTACCCTTTCAAGTCCATAAAATAATCTAAAAATTAGTTTTCTTTTAACACATAAGCATCAGATTATTGCTGCGGCAGTGATGCCATGTCATTAATTTATGACATACGGCAGTTCAATTAAACCGGAATGGAAAAAATTGATAGTTTAATGATCTGATTGAAAAAATTGAAAGGTGAATCACCGAAGTGGAATATGGCCTATAGTTTAGGGTACTAATTCATATTTAAGCCATAAAATTATAATGGATGTCTAGATTCATATAATGGATGTCTAGATTCATTCTTCTTATCTTTGATTATAATGATTTTGAAACTCCCATGATCATTGAGTTATGAAACTCATGACCTTTGAGTTTTGTAACCTCTTAGTATTGATGTTCTTATATCTATAAATAATTGCATTGTAAAATGAGTGAGACACATGAAAATACAATGAGAATGCTCTCTTTCCTCTAATCATCTTTGTTCTTAATTTTAGTAATCTTTTATAATACGTTATCAACACGATTCTCTACCCAATTTTGGGAAGAAAAAAAAAGGTTCTCTCAACTCACTGTAAGTATTGTTTCATTACAATTAAATTTGATTTACATATAAATATTTTGTTTAACAAAAGACGCATGAGACAATAATGATAATGGACAACTCTGAAGTTTCTGAGAATACAAATTACATAAGTAAACTACTTTTCTGATGTAGTAGTATTAGTATAAACAAATAATCATTCCACCTCCCAATTCTCCCACTTTGAAAGTGACTAAAGAAAGGTAAATATTTTTATTGTCTTCTTATAAATTTATACTTAGTTATTTAATTTCTTACGTATTTATATATTTATATAGATGTCAAATCTTATGAATTTAAATTTGTTGTCCTTGATATATATCGAGAAAGAATTACTTGTCATGGACTCTTGATACTGATATTCATATAAAGACAACTTTGGAGATATAATTAAGATTGACAAACATGCATCCCTACAGGATCAATCAAAATAAATTATTTTTATTCGCCATCATCTCCATAAAAAAATATTGATAAAGACATGTTAGAAAAAATAATTATTATATTTCATGCCTCAAATATGCTCCTGCAGCAGCAATATCGAGAGCGTTAGTTCAAAAAATATTCCCTGAAGCGATAAATGAAATTATATTCTTAGAAGTGATATCATTTCTTCTAGTGACTGAACAAATAATGAATTTTTGTTGAAAAACCAACAATCTCGTCCGATTGGTTCTACTCCATTCTTGAAGTGAATGAAACCTCATTTGATAAACATAGAGAAAATAATGGTTGTGGTCGTGGGCGTGAAAAGAACTATCAATATAGAAAATGGAATGTACATGTCGTACTCCTAAACATTTGGTAAATTTGTACCAAGACTCCATAAAAGAAAAGGAAATAAAATTGAAATAAATTTTATTGATCTTAATGATCCTGAAGATCCCATGAATTATTTTGACTTTCAATTTGAATGGAAATAATTAATTTTGATATCTATGATTTCCTTGATGATGTTGATAGAAATGTTCATACCAATTAATTATTTTTATTTCATTGTATTATGGCATTATAATAAGTATTTTTATTATATGTTTTATTTATGTTTCAAATAATAAAGTTAAATTTATGTTTTTGCATATATAAAGATATATGAGCCAGAAGCTCATCAAACTTAATTAAAGGCTCTGGAAGAGAGATTATTCATCAAACTTAATTAAAGACTCTCGAAGAGCAATTATAATGTTGTCAAAGGGTACAAATTGTATTGATGATTCTTTATATTCTTCTAAGACAAGCAGAAATTTGCTCAGTTTTAAGGATATACGTTATAATGGTTATTATATTGAAACCAATAACGAAGGCAGTGAATAATTTCTTTATATTACTTCAATAGTATCGGTGTGACGGCCCAAAATAGGTATACATCACCCATCTTGAGTCGCCAAATACATGGTACAAAATTCAAATACAACTTAATAATACAACTGTCGTGTAAAATAAGACAAAACATAAACTGAGAGTTTTAATACGAATATTGTCTTCTAGATAGTATTCAACTCAAATGGAGTCCTCAATACATTTATTATCACACTATTTTATAGAATAGTGAGGACTACTAATGCTATCATCCGACCGAATCACCCGCTTCCCCGACTAGTCCCAAATTTCCACGTTCTCATTTCTTGAAGAGAACAATGAAAGCAAAAGGGTGAGCTCAACCAGCCTAGTAAAAAATATAATGACTAAGATAATGCAAAATAATTTATCGTTAGCCTTCATCAATGTTAAACTGATAAAATATAACAAACATCAAGTTTAACTGCAGCGGAACAAGAAATCCATTAAAAGAGTCAAGTAGAGAATAAAATCTACTATCTTCTATGATTTAAAAGGTTTTTCATCACTTTTATCGGCTGAGACTCAAACAATAAATAATCCACATCATCGAATCACCCCGCACTACGACCAAGGATATTCTTTAGTATCACGACCACAAATTATCCATGCACTACGGGCCAAGGATATTCGTGTATTCATCAGTGGTCATGATGATGCCAACAACTGTCCATCAATGCACTACGAACTAATGAGGACTTTTACCACATCATTTGTAACATTACGGTCATGATTATACCGAATAATCCTTGGTCATAATCATACTAAGTCCATTTGTGCACTACAGGCCACAGATGACTTTCAACATAATATAAACATGAGGATGATAACAATGATATAAGAATTCAATAAAACAAGTTCAAGGATAAATTTTTAAAGATTTATAATTTAATTTATCCAGAATTCAATATTTTCCAAATTGTCAACATGATACTGCTTTGTGGAGTAAAATTCAAGAATAATAATGTATCAAAAATGATTTGGACCGAAAAGAAATCAATTTTTGTTATAAATAGTACTCTGAGTGAATAGTACCTGAGTGAATAGTATCCCGTGAATAGTACTTCGGGAATAGTACTTTGTGAATAGTACTCGTGAATAGTACTCGTGAATAGTACTTTGTGAATAGTACCCGTGAATAATACTTTTTTTAATAATATCGTATAAATGAATAGTACTCATGGACAGTACTCCAGCATGAAAAACTTAAAATTTGACAAGAATGTGCAGAAAATATCCTTGTGAAGCGATATTAGATGAAGCGCAAATTTCAAGGATATTCTACTAATTTCACGGAATATAGAAGCAATACTTTAACCGAATGATGGTATAATCAGGAATACGAGATGAAATAATATTACTCACATACTACGAGTATGGAAGAAAATATTACTCAACGAATCTTGAAAAAAAATAATATCCCTTACCTCGTAAGAAGACCGGATCTTTGGAATAGTGAGGTAACAGACTTCTCTTCTACTTTCTCTTTAAAGCTTTTCTCTCTATAAATGCTCTTGCGAGTCTTAGTGAATTGGTGAGAATGAAAGAAGAATGAGCTTCTATTTATAGGAAAATATAGTTTCGATAATTGCATGTTTTGGGGCTCGAAATATTACAGTATAATACCTTCATCTTTTTCTTCATTTTTAATTTAGTCTTACAAGTATTATCAAACGTGCACCACCTCCCCTAATAGTACATCTTGTGAATCAATAGTACAATCATGTGGATCAATAGTACAATCATGTGAAAAAAAATAATTATAGTATAATACCTTCATCTATACCTCCATTTTTAATTTAGTCATGCAAGTATTATCAATCTTGCACCATCTCCCCTAATAGTACATACATGTGAATAAATAGTTATAAACATGTGGATTAATAGCAATTAATTGCTCATTTATCCTATTAATTACCCGATTGGTCAATATAGCCTCCAGACATCCATTATTATCAAAATAGATGTCGATTTCCACTAACACTAATAATCCCAACATAATGGAAATATCAATTTCATATTTAATCAACACGAACTTATTCATCATTAATATTATAACTCACAATATTTAGAAACCAGATCATTCCCAGGAAAGAGGGGACTTTTCGATAAGGATTTCTCCCTATTGGCGCCCAATTAGGTGACCAAACCTCTCATTGACAGAACTTTCTAGACATTGTCAATATTGCAAATAATAATATGAATAACTTTATCGTCTCAATTATTGATTTAATAATATAAAATATTATGCAGATGATACTGTGACAATTATTGAATCAATAATATAAAAGATATTATGCAACAATTACTATAGCAATAATTGAGTATAACTGAGTGACTTCTTACGTAAGCATCAATAATCAATACCGTGTGCTACTATGCAACCACAGCGTAGACATCATACTTTTTACCACCGGGTAGTTCAATGGTTTAACGGTAAAACTTTCACCGTTATTTTTATAAAAAGATAATTACGTGCTTTTCTAACTACTTAATAATACTTTCATTAGGGTCCACTAATGATTGTCTTGTCGTCATTTAATATTCCCCGTTAAAACGAATATTCCCGACCAATCGAATATTATATAACCACTTGCTTACTTTGCAAAATTTGTAAATAATACCTACAACTATAACATTATATCAAATCCACACCATAATATTCAAAAATATATTTCGAGAAAAATTAATATTTATTCATAAAAGTTGGGGTCTTACAATTGGACCAGAAGCTCATATTAGAAAAAATGTCTATTTTCTCTTATGGGTTATATTATACTAAAATGAGAATAGTTGAAACGAATGTTGTAATATATTAGAAGTATGCAATACACCAGAAGTATTTAGATCCAAAGGTTTTTATGATTTGGCATGATCGTATTGATCATCCAGGATCAATAATGTTGCGTTGAATTATTGAAAACCCCCATGAACATCCCTTAAAGAACCAGAAGATTCCTTTACCTGTTGATTATATCAAAGTAAATTAATTACCAAACTATCACATTTAATTATTGTTATTTAGTGTTCATATTTATTAGAAAGAATTCAAGGTGATCTATTTGAACCAATACACCCACCATGTGTGGTTCATTCGTATTTTATGATTTTAATTAATGCATTAACCAGATGATCACATGTATGTTTACTTTTAACTAGAAACATTGCATTTCCTATGCTTCTTACTCAAATAATTAGGTTGCGAGTACAATTTTTTGATTATATAACTAGGAAAATTTATTTAGATAATGCTGGTAAAATTCACATATCAAGTTTTTGATGAATATTGCATGTTAATTGGAATTTATGTTAAACATCATGTTGCACATACACATACTCAAAATGGTATATCTAAATCAGTTTTTAAGAGATTTTAAATTATTGCTCGACCTTTGATTATGAAATCAAAATTACCAATTTATGCTTGGGGTCATGCTATTTTACATGCTGCATCATAACCTCAATAAGTGATATTTTTAAGGTTTATTTTGAGGATTGTTATTTTAATGAAATAGTCTTCCCACGATTAGGGGGGGGGGGGGGTGGAAATCGTTGCCTAAGCACGACGTGAGATCGTTGCCTGAAGCACGATGTGAGATCGTTGCCTGAAGCACGATGAGGGAGATTACTTGAATTTTTTTGTCGTTATCTCATCTTGATCCTCGTACAAATAAATGTGAACAAGAAGTTCAAAAGACTATTCATTTTCAATGAATTGCAAATCAATTATCAGAATTATTCACCGATAATAAAAAAATAATGATATCTCACATTCTAGCTACTAATAATACTCTAGCAGTGATTGAAGTCCCTGTAAGACAATCAGTTTATACAGTAACAAATGAATCAAAACCACACCTAAAGTGTAGAAGACCTATCCGTGTTAAAAAATAAAATTTCACTGAAGAAGAAAGTACAAGAAAAATAAGTTGCAGCCTATAAAGAGGCTATACCCATGAAACATGCTACAAAATTTATCGATCTATCCAAAACTTATGAACAAAAATCTCCTGTAAATAAAACTCTTGAAGAGTTATTCCCTGAAGAGGATGGGTTATCCCCTGGAAGAGGATCGGTACCTGAAAATAACGAGATCTCGATACATTATGTATATATAGGAGACGTATATATTGGATAGAAATAAAATCGTTGTCGGCAACATATTTTCATATAAAGTTGCTATTGATATTACCAGAAGTAATGATCATGTATATGAACAACAAATCGTTGATGAATGTAGAAATATTTGGCCAATGTGAAAAGAGGCGATTCAAGTAGAACTAAATTCACAAAGTAAACATGAAGTTTTTGGACCTGTAGTCCGAACACCTAAAGGTGCGATGCCTGTTGAATATAAATGGGTATTTGTACGAAATAAGAAAAATAAAATTATATGGTACAAAGCGCGACTTGTAGCACAAGGTTTCTCGCAGAGACATGGTATTAATTATGAAGAAACATATGCTTCTGTAATGGACGCAATTACATTCAGATTTTTAATTAGTTTGGGAGCAAGAGAAATTAATGGATGTTGTTACATCATATCTGTATGGATCATTAGATAACGATATCTACATGAAAATCCCTGAAGGATATAAAATTTCTGAAGCATATAATTCTACATCTAGAAGTATGTATTCTATCAAGCTACAAAGATTCTTATATGAGTTAAAGAAATCCATATGTATATTGTGGTATAATCGCCTGAGTGGATATCTTTTGAAAGAAGGATGTGAGAATAATCCAATTTGTGCATGCATTTTTATCAAAAGATCATAATATGGATTTGCTATTATTATTGTATTTATTAATGAAAGATCTTTCTCTAGAAGAGTCGACAAAAACAACAAATTTGAGATGAAAGATATTGGTAAGATAAATTTTTGTCTTGGCCTACAAATTAAACTATGGAATTTTTGTTCATCAATCAACATACACAGAAAAAGTTCTGAAGTAACTTTACATGGGTAATGTTAATCCTCTGAGTACTCGAATGATGGGTTGGTCACTTGATATCAAGAAAGATCCGTTTTGACCACAAGAAAATAATAAAGAAACTCTTGGTCCTGAAGTACCATATATTAGGTCATGAAGTATCATATCTTAGTGCAATTGATGTTTGATATATCTTGCAAATTTGACAAGACATGATATAACATTTGCAGTTAACTTACTAGCAATGTATAGTTATGCACAAACTCGAAGACATTGTAATGAAATTAAACATATCTTTGTGAGACTATTGATTTGGGATTATTTTATCCAAAGGGTGATAAAACCAAGCATATTACACCAAAATTATTTTATACACATGAGCCCCAGAAGAATGGAGAGATTGATATCAAGAATATATGATCATGTGATAAGTTGGTTGATATATTCATTAAGTCATTACCAACTACGATTTTGAAGAAGATGGTGCACAATATTGGCATGCTTCGACTTAATGATATTTTTACCATGAACAATGGAAATTCTATGTACTTATGAAGGGGAGTAAAAAGAATATGTGCTGATTGTACTCTTTTTCTTTCACTAAGGTTTTTTTCCCACTGAGTTTTTCTTTGCAAGGTTTTAATGAGGCAATCTCAAGGCACTAGAAGTTATACAAGAATATTGTACTCTTTTCCTTCGCCAAAATTTTTCCCACTAGGTTTTTATTTGGTAAGATTTTTAACGAGACATATTCTTAGAAAATTACTACAACAGAACTCCATCCATTCTGTATGAAGACAATGCTGCATGTATAGTTCAATTAAAGGGATGATACATCAAAGGAGATAGAAGAAAACACATATCATCGATATTCTTTTTCACACGTGACCTTGATAAGTGTGGTGACATTGATGTTCAACAAATTCGATCAAAAGATAATCTAGCAAATTTGTTCACCAAAGCATTACCGACTACAATGTTTGAAGGATTACGTCGTAATATTGGAATGCGACAGCTGAAGGACTTAAGGATACATTCATGAGGGGGAGCTAATACGCGCTGCACTCTTTTTCCCTTAACCAAGGTTTTTTTTCCCATTGGGTTTTTCCTGGTAAGGTTTTAAATGATGCAAATTTCAATGCGTATGACTATACAATAGATATCAAAGGGGGAGTGTTAATAAATTATAATGGATGTCTAGATTCATTCTTCTCATCTTTGATTATAATGATTTTGAAACTCCCATGACCATTGAGTTATGAAACTCATGACCTTTGAGTTTTGTAACCTCTTAGTATTGATGTTCTTATATCTATAAATAATAGCATTGTAAAGTGAGTGAGACACATGAAAATACAATGAGAATGCTCTCTTTCCTCTAATAATCATTGTTCTTAATTTTAGTAATCTTTTATAACATTAACCAAATTATAAAGTACCATTTGCACTTCATACTGGCACTAAGATTAATTTGGCTCAAATACAATAATTTATATATTATTATGGATAGATTTTTGTTTACATAATTTATAAATATTATGGATAGATTTGTTTAATATATACCCCTAAAAATAAATTTTTTTAAATATAGTAGTGTGTTACGATAATAAAATTATGATAAAAAACTTGAAGATATCTTGTCATTATTTATTGTTATCAATTTTTTTTAAAAACAAATTGACTCTATTCTTTCTTATGCTGGTTAATATTGCAATAGCAAAAATTATATTGTCGGAGCCGTAAGCCTCCCTAGAATAATTATAAAAGTGTCACAAAATGTATAACAGGTATCATAACGTTTACTCTACAATAGCAACTGTCTTTTTTATAGAACAGAAAAATTAACAAATAATTGTGAAAGAAGGAAGTATCTTTTTACAACTTAATTATTTTTTTTATGATTTTTAAAAGCATTTTCTAAGCACATGTTCGATCAAAACTTACTAAAATACCAGTTCGTCCAAGGGTATTCTCAAATATAAGTATATTTCTCACACCTTAAATTTAAAGATGACACAATTTTTTTGTCAAAGAATGAAGACAACAGATGGCAACTTTCAAGTTTTATGTAGGCTAGATATAAATTCTTAAAAGAGTTATACTGTATTTGTAAATATTAGAATTAAAATCTTTAGGGAATGAAATTTTTGCTACAATGTTGGAGTGAACTAGGTTTTTTGACTTTTGAATACCTTAATATCCTATTGTTTGATGATGAAATAACTCGGGTCAAATTTCACTGGCGTAGTAACTTAATTCTTTATATACAGACAAATTTTTCCAATTGTAGAACTCGGTTGTTACAGCTGACCTTTCCACATATTATTCACATGGAAGTTTATGATGGATAAGTTTGGATTTGGCTCTTCTTTATTATATTTTCTTTTAATTTTATCTAATACACCAATTATTTGATCTTAATAATTTTATTAGTAATGATCAAAATATGTTAATGGATAGTTGATGATA
Organism: Panax quinquefolius; assembly: GCA_020205615.1. NCBI lineage: Eukaryota > Viridiplantae > Streptophyta > Magnoliopsida > Apiales > Araliaceae > Panax > Panax quinquefolius. The sequence continues at coordinate 54,484,070 of CM035170.1, forward strand.
TTAAGATCAATCTTACCAAAAATTAGAATTATTAAAAAAAAATTACCGTTAAAAGTTGAAAAGAATTTTCAACCATTAATATTTTGATGAAAAATTCACATATTCATCAAATGGTGGGAAAAATGTCGAATTACTTTTATTTTTGAAACAAATATACTATTCAATATTATAAATTAATACAAATATACTACTTAATATTATAAATTAATTGATCGGTGTTGATTTCAATTATACTAACTAAAACAATAAAAATATAGTATATTGAATGAAATTGGAAAGAAGTATAATGGGAGTGAGCCTAATCGGATAAGTTTAAACTTCTTGAAATCCATCCGTCTGATTGTATGTTTCCTAGATCTGAGATTTTTCGCGAGATGTCATGTATATCTAGTTATCTACATCTTTATCTATATAATATATTAAGAATTTAAGATAGTAACTAGATTATGTTTGTTTGAAAGAATTATATGCTTAAGATGTTCCCTTACTACTATATTATATGCTTAGAAACTTTTTTTAGTTACAAAATTATAAACATTCCAGCGAGAAACAAGTTACAAGAATGGTGTTTTGATATCCATTAGAAAGTGTAGATATCCCACAATTAACAAGTTAAAGAAGAGTATCTTAGCTTCATGGTAAGTTGACCAATTGACCAATACAGTGTTGACACGCAGAGAAAAAGATCACCTCCCGCATGCGTGTCGATGCTGTATTGTGACAACTCGAATTTTTATAAGTTATTAAAATTAGAATTTAATAATTAAAATTCTTATTATGAGATGTTTTGAGTTTGAGTATGTATATTTATGTGCTATATATTTTGAAATATATGATCGGTGTGAAAATATATATATATATATATATATATATATTCATATATTGGGAAAGTGAGGTTTAATAGTTAAGTAACTATTGAAGAAATTAAATGAATTTGGTAATTATTTTAAATATTTATTGAATTGAATATATATTTTAAATAATTTATTTAATGAGAAAAATAAATAATTTATGAAATTGTGGTATAATAATTTAGTTACGTGTGTATGATAATTAAATTAAAGCAAAGGTAAATTTTATTTTTTTGAAGATTTAATTTAATAAATTAATTAAATTAAATGAGTTGTTTAATATGAAAGAAAATGAGTATATGAAATAAATTAAGGCTTAAGTCTAATTAACTAATTAAATTAGATACATGTAATTATTTATTAATTATAAGTATAATTATAATAAAATTATAATTATTATTAATTATTATTATTATAAGTTATTTAAATTAACTAAAGGTGTGACACATGAAACTATATAATATAATATTATTAAAATAATCTAGTTTGGGGGAATTGGTGTGTGGCCCAACAAGGCCTTGTGGCCTTTGGTCAAATTTAACTGATGAAGACGTATTATTGTGTAACTGAAAGAGTACGTGGGAGGATGGCCATATCAGTTTATTTTCTACGCGTCTAAATTTTTAAGGCTAAGTTCAGTGAGGGTTTGGTGAGAAGAAGGAAACACAGAGAGTTTGGAGAGAGAGCAAGAGAGGAAACATGGTGAATTGGATTCTCTGTGATTGTCAAGGAGAGGAATTCTAAACCTAGTCATCATCTTTTGCTAGTCAACAATCAAGGAATAAGGTATAACTTACTTCAATTTTAACTCTTATGTTTGGAATTTCTATTGATAATTGTGTTGGATTGATACATATACATATATGTAAGGTTTATACTCTGTTAATCATCACATTTGAGTGTTGTTTGAGTATCAAATTCATGAAATTTGGGTTTGTAGGGAGAAAAGTAAATAATAGTGTATGTTTATGGTATGACTTAAGAAAGTACGAAATTTTATGTCTAATATGTGTTATAATCTATAAATTGGTATTGGATTATGTTAGTATGTGAAGAAACGAAAACGACGTAGTTTGAATAATGTCAATTGGTTAAGAAACGAAGTCGTGGCGATTGAATTTGCTAAATGTGTTTAAAACATAAAAATATAGCATGAACACTGAATTGGAACCCTTAAAATAATTTTTTAATATGTTTGAAGTGTTATAATTATTCTCTAGATGAGTAGCTAGGAGTTTAACGAGTCCAACGAATCGAAAACCAATTAATTCTGATTTAAAATGAAGAAGTTATGAAGGTTTGAAGTAAAAACATTGCAAAATCTGTAATCTGGGCGAAGCCGAGCGCGGGCGCACGGCTGGGCACTGCTAACTAGTGTGGGCGCGCTGTGGTGAGAAGGATTTGGGCGCGGCTGCGCCCATAGTGTGTCAAGTGTGACTGCTTTGACATGTTTTGGTAAAACGACCATAACGTTTTCATACGAACTCCGATTGAGGTGATTCAAGATGATCCGGAACGAGGACGAATAGATCTACAACTGTTATGCTTTAAGTTTGTCAATTTGAGGTCTGAAAAAGGGGTCAAAATGGCCATTTGTGGGACTGATATGTATTAGGAGGCAATCAGAAGGAGTCGGGCATGCACATATGCAAGTGTAGTGCTTCTGACGATAAAAGATGTTGTTCTAAGTTATAGAACATGAATATTATGAAGTATAATAATGCTTAACATTAATAAATGATATATTAGATAGGTTGTATACGCATACTAAGCACACACAAGAGAGACAAATCGGGCGTGAGACGAATGAACGTCGAAACGCCGTAACAAATGTTAATGAACGTAAAAAGTGCTTTAAGTCAAATGAAATGAATAGTATAAGATATGAAATGGGTCTAATATAAAACCAATAATGATTCCTAGCAAGACTTAAATACTTGAATGAACTTTGAATATGAAATATAGTGTGATATAAGTCGAAAGTTAACACAATAAAATTGAACATTGTGTATTGATAATAGGAAGTGTTATGAGATGTAGAGTAAAGTTTACATAACAACTACTATGCATAGCTATGTGACTAATAGTTGATGTGTATGATTATATAATTGTGTAGGGCACGTGAAGTGCATATAACTGTAAGATGTTAAACTGTTATTGGTAAACAACGATCAAAGCAAGTCTTTCAGTTCCTATTTGCTATGTGAACTTGGTGATTAGCTATTTTAAATCTTTATTGCAAAGAGCATGATGTGTTATATATATGTTGAATGTGTGAAATATTAAAGTCAACTTATGACTACGTTGATTGAGTAAAACATGCTGATTGAGTAAGGAACTCAATCTTTATACTTGTTATATGAACTGTAGCACGTATGTTATGTTATTCCAATATTTATGAGATATATGTTGAGCATGTTATTATGTGCTACGTGATGCATGAAAACTGTTAGATTTTGCTGGGCTGCCGAGCTCAACCTTGCAAATAACCATTTTTGCAGGTTAAGGATTGAAGGTAACTCTATGTGCTACTTGAATGACGTGGATCAGAAATAATACACGAAGATTAATATTTTAGCTAAAGTTGTTATTTCTTTATACCGTGATTAAGATTCATGAGATGTACTAAATGATTTATGATGTATAGTTTTATGTTGAGTTGTAAAGCTAAAGTTAGAATTATCTGATATGTAAAGGTTATCAGGTTGAAATGTAAAATTTTATATAATAACAGTGATAAAGCGAATCATAAAATAAGATTGATTCAAAGACATGTAGATGATAAAGGTTTTGATTCAGGGAATTAAAGTAAGAAGATAGAAAAGTTTAAATTATTCCGCATTTTATTAAGTTTAACGTCGAATACTGATGTAAAATCAGAAGTTAGATGTGTTATTAACGACCGAAGTCGATAATTGAATTGTATGAATTTTGGGGTCGTTACACTAACCATTTTTAGTAGACTAAATATCTTTTATAATGATTTCTTACCTAAAAAACCATAAACATAATTCTCATGTAATAAACAATTCTTCTTCACTTAATTGCTAGAAAGGACACTGATATATTATTCAGAGTCGGCCCTGGGCTAGGGCAACTAGGGCTACCGACTGGGACCCACAGTTGAGGGGCGCCCAAATTTTTTTATAAGTTTATGTATATATATGTATAAAAAAAATAAAAAATAAAACAAATGAAGTTGTCGCTTGTACCTGTTAAAGAAAATGGAAGTCAATCAATCAAATCATTCTTTATATACTCAATCACAATAAGAAAAAACGTTTCAAGTAAGGAAGTCTCATATTAATTATAAAATATAATATAAAACAAATCAATAAATATGGGGAATCAAAACAGACTCTTAGCCACAAAAAGAAGGAATTAAAAAACCCTTCGACCCTCTCAGTTCATACTGCAACGCAAGCAATTTTTTTCAATGATTCTCCTCTTCTCGAACATAGTTAGAAAATAAATCAGCCACCAGTTAAACCAGTGCCTTTCTTTGAAGGTAATTTTTTTTAAAGATACATACAAAATCTAGATATATAAATTTTGTAAATTATAACACATATCTTTGTTAACTTTTTCTTATTTATTATTTGATTCAACAGAAAATTTGGCTGAGAAATATGCTCAAAATCTAGGTTTTATTGTTCTTTGTTAATTAGTTGAAATTTTTTTATTTTTTAATTTAATTTATATAAAGGGACACACTTGAAAAATTTTATCCTGGCCATTAGAAAACCCAGGACCAACTGTGATATTATTTACTCCACCATTTATTTGGGTGAAATCCATAAGCTAATCTCTTGTCTCCCCTCTTTTACTAGTCTTAAATGACTCAAGCATTTATGTGGGTGAAGTTCATTGGCCAATCTCTTGTTTGTCTCTCCTCTTTTATTAGTCTTAAATGACTGGAGCATCCGTGAGGTCAGCTCTTCTTGATTAAATTATGTAACTGTTTCATTGACTCGAAGGCTGAATCAACAGCAATCTAGGATTCTTATAGTCTTTTGTCATGTGCTTGTGTGCAACTTGCTTCTTGAAGACCATTCCTTTGATTATTTGACTGCAATATCAAAAGCAAAATAAAGCTTCCAGAATAACATTTGCTCACTTACATTAATCGCGCACTGACATCCATCACCAGTGTTAGGCTTCACAAGCAAAGCAGGACGTTTGAGCTTTTGGAGACTTCTGTAAAACTCTATCTCTTCTAGGTGTCCTTGTTAGATAATCTCAACGAGATATTTTAACTTTTCTTTGATGTTCTCCTTTTTTACTGTACGTTTTACACTTTTAATGTCCCTACGTAGAATATTTAGAAATTTTTTAAATGTTGGAGATGGACATATCCCAATGTCTCATTTGATTGGATCTTATTCACAATGCCTTATTATCAATGTTGATGAAGCTATATATGGAGCCATGGAGGTTCTATGAGGACCGTTCACATAGAGACTCTTAGAAGGGTCATCCCAAAAAGTTCATTTTACCTCATCTGGGTCTCGATACAAGGGATCCTTTGAAAAATGGAATGATAAAGCTCATAAAGGCCATTTCATCCCATTTGGTATTAATGCCTCTTGTGATAACGCCTTGGATGGTATACTACTCTATCATATCTAAGTAATTTTCTCAGTCGCTCAATTGAATGACGTCTCCTCATCAGGGGCAAGGCATTTTCTTATTCAATCTTGATGACATTGCCCCCCTTTAAGGGTGTTCTTGTTTAAGCTCCATAGAAATTAAAAAAAACTATTTTATTGTTTCACAACAAATGGAAAACTAATTAAAATTATCATGGACACTTAGAATGCATACTAGAGAAAATTGGTTAATACCTCTTTATATAGAATTAAAGTGGGATTTTTTAGAATCACCTAAACATGGAGCTTGTTTGTCAAGTCACCTTATTGGGAATAAGGTGTTTCCTTAGTAGGGATGAAGTGCTTCCTCATCATACCTTGCAAACTTTTCCCTCGTAAATGATCCTTTGTCATATTAAAATAAGGTTTTTTTTATGGTCACTTGATGATGACATGCTTAACTTGGGCGTGGACGAAAATCATGGAGATCAAACTTGGGCGGATCCAATTCAGGTTCCTGTTGGTCCAGTTACGAGGACACGAGCTAAATGGTTTAAAGAATGACTTATTGGATTAATCCAAGAAGTTTGGGCAGATAAAAGTTCAAGGGCATTCGAGGATGTTGTTAAGTTCATTAACTTAGTGCAAGCGATTGGTCAAGGTCCAACATTTCAGCCCATGTCAGAGCCTATGTCAAAGGTCAACACACCGCGCACGTCGAGTAGCGCGTGCTAGAACCTAATTTCTTCAATCCTAGTACAACAACGCTCTAGCCATGCACAATAGCTGTAACAATCTAGAATTTTAATTTTAATTTTTAAATATTTATTGAATTATATAAATATTTAATGGATGTGTTTATTGTTGAATAAATATTTTTTTAATTTGATTTGATTTGGTTAATTATTTGTTAAATAAATAATTAACGAGTTAAGGAAATTAGTTATTATGAGATAACTTTCTAGTTTAATTTAATAATTAAGGTAGAGAGTGTATAATGATTAAATGATTTATGCAATAAATTGTTATTAAAATTAATTAAATTAAGTATGAAAACTTAATTAAATAAAGTATGACAAATAACTATACTATAAGGAGTTATTAAAATAAATTAAAGGAGTTTAATTTAGTTTTGCCAAACAAGGCTTAAAGATATTAAGTCTTTAATTTTTAAAGGGTTTTGCCAAATAGAGCCTTATGGCTTTTGGATTTTTGAATTTTGAATTATTAATAATATAAATAAAATAAATTAAAATAATAAATAAAATATATTTATAATCTATATGTTATATTTTGTAACTGATATTAATTATTAGGCTTATTATAGCCATATCAGTTTCTTTTTACGTATTTGGTTATCAGTTGGGTTTTTTTTACGCTCTAGTTATTTGCTAAGTCTGAGAAGAAGGTTTACAGAATAGAGAAAATTTGAGAGAGTTTGAGAGAGGGCCTGAGAGAGAATCTAGAGAGAAAGTTCTGAGTTTTTCAAGCTATTCGCAGTGGTTAACAAGGATTTCTTAAGCAAGAAAAGGTATGTTACATAACCTTAACATATATGATTTACGCCATAATTTCTAAGTCTTTGTGTTCTTGAATTTCACTGTGTATAAAGTTTTTACAAAATTTTCTGTAAACCATGTTTTTATAATTGGTTAGGAAATTATGTGTATTTATAATTGTAATCGTTATACTAGCATATATATATATATGTGTGTGTGTGTGTGTGATTGTATGCTTATCATATATATAAGATTGTATGCTAAATTAAGTCTGCAAGAAAATAAATTGGTTTTACAGTGAACACATGTATGAACGTGGTTTGTGTAATACCCGAGAATTTCCTCGTATATTATTAAATGAATATATTAATGGAAATACTATTTATGTGAAGATAAGTGTTATTGTTGTATGAGTTGGTTAATACAATTGATTCGTATTAGATCAATACGTATTAAGATGTCTGAAGTGACAATGGGATTTATGAAATGCCTTGTGTGGCCTAATGCGAAACGAGAAAATTCACTAAGTAAGTTAAACCGGGAATAAGGAAGATTAATCATGCATGATCATGAGATTTTATATAAGTAATCAATACACTCGTAGACTCGTAGTAACACTCTTGTGGGCATTAATTCATGTCGTGTAAGGCGGGTATGGCGATAGGGGTTGACACTGGCTTAAGCTAAACCTGTCTTGGCACTTGTTAGGATGCAGCGAATCTGCGTTATCCTAGCGAAGACAAATCAAGCAATTGCTTGCCAAGATGGTCGATTGGAGAAAAGTAATTTTTCCACTTTAGAAATTAAATGGAACAATTATGTGATATGTGTGACATTAATAAACTATGAAAGAAAGTGCGCAATTAAGTAATATTAATTGTTAATTGTTATATTAATTAATTGTTAATGGTAGTGGTAGAATATAAAATCCTTAGTAATTAACTAATAATGTGTGATTACTATTATTTTCAATATATTATAAAGATGAATAATGATTATAGAAGTCCATAATTACATTAATCAATGGTTGAATTAATTAATATTTGTGTTAATTAATTAAGGAAGTGCATGATTATTTATTTAACATAATTAAGTGAGTTATTAATATAATAATATTATATTGATAGTTATGTGCATGTGAACAATAATACAAATATAACTATATAGTATGGTGTGACATTTATGTGACTATATATATTAAGTATTATAAAACCAAATTGAATGAAGCCATGTGATTATGCATATTAAAACTATATGTTATAAATACATTATGAAATGTGTATGTAACAATATGCATGTGGGTAGACATTAACATAAAATGTACATGGATCATATGTATAGTATATAACACCTACTACCTTGAAATGTTAAGTCATAGTGTGACATTAGGTTATAATATATGGTGGATATGTGTATTAAAATGTAACATAAGGGTGAAAGTGTGTAAGAGTATACAAGAAGGCTGAGATGTTGGAGTTGTCCCAAATTGAGTGTCCCATTTCTCCTAAACCTCATTCACGTGTTTAGACAAAAGGCTAAGGCCTATGCTTTTCATTTTCTTCAAAGCTTGCTAGATCATGATCATGGAGGGAGTGGGCATGATGATGTAATCCAACTAACCTCCAAAAAACTCCTTGTTAACCTTCATGCAATCCTTCCATCCCTTGGTTTGATTTCTTGAACAATGGCTTGGCATGGTTAATGGACTTCCTATATAATGAACACTTCCCTTCATTCTTTGTGTTGCTTGAGTTGGCTGAGAATTTCTAAGAGACTGAGAGCATTCTAGTACATTGGGAGTTCATTAGGAGCAAGCTAATTTGCAGAGGTATAAGTTCTTTCCTTGCTTCAATTTCATTCTCGGTAGAGAAATGGAGTTTGAGTTCTTGAAATCCAAATCCTTGATTTTATAGAATTGGATGTTAAGGATAATGTTCATATAATTGTTATATGACCATATGAACATGTTTAGACCGTTATAAGAGTGTTTTCTTGAGTGAATTCTGTGGTTGGGCTAGCAATCTGCCAAGGCATCGCTCTGGTCTAAACCTGCATACCTTGGCAGCAGCAATTGGCTTACGAATTTACATCGAGGCACAGTATAATCACTACCGCCTCTAAATTTTGTTTTGAGTTCTGTTTTGAAATTCTGTTATAGTACTATGACTTATGATGGCATGCAAGCATATGTAAGGAGTATATATAGAGATATGGACATAATGTGAGCATGTTAGACTAGCTTAACATGATTAAAGAAAGTATGTAGCTTAAAATGGATTTAAGGACTTAGAAACGAACTTATTTGTGTATGTATGCCATGTATGTATACTGACATTGCAAGCATGTTAGTATGACTTAGAAATGCATGAATAAACCTTTAGATTGTGTTTATGTGATTAGTAAGGAAACATGAGCATGTTGAACCTACTAGTAAGCCTTGAACGCGAATATTGTCAAACTACCTTGAGGGTTGGAATCTGATAATGGTAATCATGTTTGATGATGCTCTTAGACTCATTCATGTAGCATAAACATAAATACACCATACTTGTGTATCATATTTCAAACAAAGCCTATTTTCAACTAAAGCGGTGTTAGTATCACACATGCGTTATGAATACTCACAAGCATATCTAATATGAGTTATATGACTATCTTGTATGTTTAGAGAGTAAGCATGATAGCTTTTGTGGTTTCATGACCTTAACTTGTTGAAATAGTAATTTAGAAACATCTTATAAAAAGGAAACTTAGATTTACTTGAGAAGCATGAAAAGACCCTCAACATGGCAAATATATCATGTATGATTATTTTGAGCAAGCCGAACAGAAACCACAAGGAAACAGCTAAGTCTTGGCTTGGCGAAGGGCCTGCAATGTAATGCCATGCGGTCCTAAAGCTTAGCCATAAGCAAGCAACAATTAGCCCATCTAGAATCTGAGATTCTGCAATTTGATCTTTGGCAGTTAACTTGTATGGTACCTAAGATGCTAGAGGTGGTTTAAAGCCGCTTGATAATGTTTTGCTTGAATGCCATGAGTTGTGTAGGTTTCACTTATAAAAATAGACACACGAATAGTAAAGTGGTATGGGAAGCTTCTAGCATGCATGTATGTTAAACTATAGGTGTAAATGATATGTTAAAGTGGGACAGAAACTGCAAGGCAATAACTTAGTCTGATGCGGCGAGGATAGCCTTGCTTGCGCCATCCCTAGGCCTTTAGAGCGAGTATGCGATTACACCGTCTGTGATCCAACAGAGTTCTGTTTTTGAACTGATGTTTGACGCATGCTTATGTGATGTCTTTAACTTGTAATATATGATCAACATGCTATGTAATGTGTTAAGGAACATGCCATGTGATATAATTGAAGGCTATTCATAACTTTCGATTAATAAGTCCAAAAAGGATGTTGACATAATATCAAAACAAAGATACGTGAGTTAAACTTATGATGCCTTATGAATTGATTTTGTGCCTTATATGCATACTTGAATAGTGTCAAGCTTGTTTAAAGACTGTGTTAGCTAATGAATATCTAAATCATATAATACGCTATAAATAGGATTCAAAAGTGTTGAGTTATTAACGAGGATAAACTACGCTTAAGGCAAGTTCCCTAAACTTACTCCAATTATTATTGAACAAGTATCCGAACCCTACTTTACATTGTGCAAGTATTCTAAACTCTTGCATTACTTTATTCTAGTAAATATCGTAAACTTACCTCTTGGAATATAAGTTATCTTACTTATTCGTTCAATTGAGCTCGTTTGTTAAACTCTTGAGAAAAACTATTATTCATGTGAACTTAGTATTGTTCTTGAATATTGTGAAAGTATCTATGCCAGTTGATTCGGCTAGATTATATGCATGTTTATATAACAATCCAAACCAATTGATTGGTGCGAAAATCTTGAAAACTGAGTTGAACAACCCTTAAGGTAAGGGGATTATATGTTGTTAGAAACCCCAACACATGAGTATATTATTTCTGTGGTGTTATGCATAACTTAGAGTATTGTAGACTGATCCTCTATAATACTTGTTCTTTTGGGTTATCAGTTTAATATTGGTAATTCTAGTAGATTGCGACGCCCCCAAAATAGGTATACATCACCCATTCTGAGTCGCCAAATACATGGTACAAAATTCAATTACAACTTAATTATACAATTGTCGTGTAAAATACGACAAAACATAAGCTGAGAGTTTTAGTATGAATATTGTCTTCTAGACAGTATTTAAACTCAAATGGAGTCCTCAATACATTTATTATCATACTATTTCAATGAATAGTGAGGACTACTAATGCAAACATCTGGATCGTCACTCCATTCCCCGACTAGTCCCAGCTATATTCTCATTTCCTGAAGAGAACAATGAAAACAAAGGGTGAGCTCAGCTAGCCCAGTAAGAAATATTATGACTAAGATAATGCATAATAAATTATAGTTAGTCTTCAACAGTGTTAAACTGATAAAATACAATAAACATCAAGTTTAACTGCAGCGGAACAAATAATCCATTAGAAGAGTCAAGTAGTGAAAGTAGTATGCACACAAGCCAATCATGTTTGATGATAAAGCATATACTTGGTAACAATCTTATTCATTTATTAATAAAAAGTATTAATTTATTAAAGGCTTTTAATTATCTACATGATGCTGTTTTATAATATGTGATAAACCCATAGTTTTAAACAATGCTTTTAGAATAATGATGATGATCATTCTAATGAGATCTAAATTCTTAGAAAGCTTAAAACTAAAATAGTTCCCAATCATTGGATTACTAAATTGGGGATTAGTGAATCCGGGATAGATTGGTACATACGTTGCTTGCTCATTGGATGAGGATGATTGATCTCATGATCATTTGTGTGGAGACACTAAAGCAAGTATGTAGGTGCTTATTAGAGAATAAGTTCAATTTGAACGTTGGCTCGCTAAGGAATACCTAATGGAGTTTTACTTGCTGTCAATAGGAATTCTGTAGTGATAGTAGTCAAGTGATCCTTGGACTTGAGATCATCATAGTATCTTGTGTATGATGAGTTATACTTTGACTTATTCCTTAAGACCTTTAGGGTATATCAAAGGGTATGCTTGGGTATAATAAGTTGTACATGGAGATAATGTATGATCAATAAAGAATCTACCACTTCTATTAAAAGAAGAGAAATGTCCTATGTGATTCGATAAATGACAACCCAGTAGTCCTTGGCCAAGGCAGAATGAAATAAGAAAGGAGTTTCTAATTTGCATTATTTGGAGTTGTGCATTTAAGGATCGAAATACATATAATTAAATAAAATAAGACTTGACAGTAATTCCATATCTTATATTTAATTGGGACATTGTATGGTGGAAGGATTGAATTGTACGGTAACTATTTATTCAAAGGTTCTTTAATGATTAATGTTGAAATCTATATTATCTGGAAAGTCGTTGATCGCTAGGGAGGCTTATCCCTATTGTAGAATAAATATTATTTATTTAAATAAATAAATTATTTAATTTATTTATTTAAATAAGATTAGAATTGTTCTAATTGATTTATTCACAGCCGGTTTAATATGGAGAACCTAAAGGGTCACACCATAAAAGGAAGAATAATTATTTAAGAAGTTAAAAGCATAATCGTAATAATATGTTAAGTATATTTAATTTAATCTATGGTGATAGAATAAATTAAATAGCTTAATATTTATTATTTAATATTTTAGAAATATTAAATATAAATTAATAAGAGGTGTCTTATTAATATTATTACAATTATTATTATTTTAATTTCTAAAAGAGTTTAGGAATTAATTTAATATAAGTACTCTCATTTATTCCTAATAGGATTAGGAGGGAAAATTAATTAAAGGAGTTTAATTAATTATCCCTAATAAGATTAGGGAGCCCATTTAATTAAAAGAGTTTAATTAAAAATACCTTATTTTAATAGGGTTACTTGATATCTTTATAAGAGGAGTCTTATATCAGATATTTAGACTACGTTATTCCAATGGTTGGAGAGTACGCTCCTTTTCTATAGAGATAGAAAAACTAGGGTTTAGTCAACCACCCATTTTCTTGAATCTTTATTATTCCTTGGTGGATCACCTCTAGAGGCCAAACACTTGGGTGGCTAACGTTGATCAAAGGAAGGAACCAAACCCGGTGGATTCAAGTTGAACGCGAAAAGGATTGGAGGTGAACTTGTACCTGAGGAAGCTCGGATCTTCAAGGGTATGATTCTTGTCCTTCATATTTTCGTTTAATTAATAATTGCGCATAAAGGATGATCCGGGTATATGGTTTGTAAAATTTAAAACTCTGATTTTTACATGTTTTCGCATTATTTTTGCAATTTGATTGCGTTCTTGAATATTACAAACCTAACAGGTAGAGCATGATATCTATTATCTTCTATGATTTAAAAGGTTTATCAACAGTTTTATCGCTGAGACTCAGCTTAATAAATAAACCACATCATCGAATCATCCCTGCACTACGGGCCAATGATATTCATGTAATCAATAATGGTCATGATTATACCGAATAATCCCTGGTCATAATCATACCAACAACTGTCCATCAATACACTACAGGCCAATGAGGATTTTTACCACATCATTTGTAACATTACGGTCATGATTATACCGAATAATCCCTGGTCATAATCATACCAATCAATAGTACATCTATGCACGTAAGCCACAGATGAATTTTATCACAATATAAGCATGAGGATGATGACAATGATATAAGAATTAAATTAAAAGAAAACAAATGATAAATTTTTAAATATATATAATTTAATTTATCCAGAATTCAATAATGCCCAAATTGTCAACATGATACTGCTTTGTGGAGTAAAATTCAAGAATAATATTGTATCAAATATGATTTGGACAGTAAGGAAATTAATTTTTGTAATGAATAATTCCCCGGGTGAATAGTACCCGAGTGAATAGTACCCCGTGAATAGTACTTCAACATGAAAAGATCAATAATTATCAAGAATGCTCAGAATAATATTTTCATGAAAAGATGCTGGATGAAGCGCAAAAATCAAGGATATTCTACTAATTTTATGGAATATAGAAGCAATACTTCAACAAAATGAGTGTAGAACTAGGGATACGAAACGAAATAATATTACTTACATACTATAGAGTATGGAAGAAAATAATATTTCATACGAATATTGAACAAAAATAATATCCCTTATGAATACGAAAGAAATAATACCCCTTACGACTGTTGAACGAAAATAATATTCCTACGAATATTGAACGAAGATGATATTCCTTACGAATATTGAACGAAAATAATATTCATACGAATACGAAAAATAATATCTCTTCAGAATATGAAATAAATAATACCCCTTACCTCTGAAAAGACTGGATACTGGAATAGTGAGGTAGCAGACATCTCTTCTTTCTCTCTATAGCTTCTCTCTCTATAATTGCTCTTGTGAGTCTTAGTGAATTGGTGAGAATGAAAGAAGAATGAACTTCTATTTATAGGAAAATATAGTTTCGATAATTGCACGTTTTGGGGCTCGAAATATTACAGTATAATAACTTCATCTTTTCCTTCATTTTTAATTTAGTCCTGCAAGTATTATCAAACTTGCACCACCTCCCCTAATAGTACATCTTGTGAATCAATAGTACAATCATGTGAATAAATAGTATAATTATGTGAAAAAATTAATTATAGTATAATACCTCCATCTATACCTCTATTTTTAATTTAGTCATGCAAGTATTATCAATTTTACACCACCTCCCCTAATAGTACATGCATGTGAATCAACAGTACACACATGTGAACAAATAGTTATAAGCATGTGAATTAATAGCAATTAATTACTCATTTATCCGATTAATTTCCCGATTGGTCAATATAACCTACAGACATCAATTATTATCGAAATAAATGTCGATTTCTACTAACACTAATAATCCCAACACAATGGAAATATCAATTTCATCTTTAATCAACATGAACTTATTCATCATTAATATTATAACTCACAATATTTAACAACCAAATCATTCCCAGGAAAGATGAGGCTTTCCGATAAGGATTTCTCCATATTGGCGCGCAATTAGGTGACCAAACCTCTTATCGACATAACTTTCTAGACATTGTCAATAATGCAAATAATAATATGAATAACTTTGTCGTCTCAATTATTGATTTAATAATAATAAATATTATGCAGATGATACTGTGACAATAATTGAATAAATAATATGAGAGATATTATGCAGCAATTACTGTAGCAATAATTGAGTATAACTGAGTGACTTCTCACGTAAGCATCAATATTGTGTGCTATTATGCAACCACGCGTATTACTGTACTTTTACCACCGGGTAGTTCAACAGTTTAACGGTAAAACTTTCGCCGTTATTTTTATAAAAAGATAATTCTGTCATTTTTTAACTACGACAATATTTTCATTGTGGGGTCCACCAATGATTGTGCCGTTGTACGAATATTTCCTGTTAAAACGAATATTCCCCGACCAATCGAATATTATATAACCACTTGCTTACTTTGCAAAATTTGTAAATAATACCCACAACTATAACATTATATCAAATCCACACCATAATATTCAAAAATATATTTCGAGAAAAATGAATTTTTATTCATAAAAGTTGGGGTCTTACAACCTCCCCTTCTTATGAAATTTCGTCCTCAAAATTAGGGTGCGTACCTGGTATATCGAAGAGGTGAGGATACCTTGACTTCATTTCAGATTCTAACTCCCAGGTCATTTCCTAACATCATGGTTTCTCCACAAAACTTTGACTTGAGGTATAACCTTGGAGCGTAGAATATGATCCTTCTTATCCAAAATTTTAACATGTACCCCTTCATACGTTAAATCTTCCGCTATCTCGTCCGGTTCTAATTCAATAATGTGGTTCGGGTCTTTCACACATTTACGTAACATAGATATGTGAAAAACGTTATGAACACGAGACATACTTGGCGGTAAGGCGAGTCTATAGGCCACAGTTCCTACACGATCGAGGATTAAAAATGGGCCAATGAATCGAGAATTGAGCTTTTATCTCTTTCCAAATCTCGTAACTCCTTTCCATGGAGCAATACGTAACAACACATGATCTCCAATATTGAATTCCACGTCCTTTCGATGAAGATCAACATAACTCTTTTGTCGATCTTGTGAGGTTTTATACGTTGTCGGATCGTTTGAATCTTTTCGATGATCATACGTACCAACTCCGGTCCCCAACAACGTTGCTTCACCCACATCATCCCAAAGATATCTTTGAGAACGACACTTTCTTCCATACTGGCGCCTCAAATGGAGCCATGCCAATACTTTGCTTGATAACCTGTTGTTGTAGAAAACTCCACCAATGGTAAGAACTTGTCCCAACTTCCTTTGAAGTAAAGGACACGAGTCTTAATAAATCTTCAAGAGTTTGAATAGTCCTCTCCGATTTGCCCATCCATTTGAGGATGATATGCCTAACTAAATCGTAAATCTGCGCTCCATAGCTTTTTTGCAAACTAACCCAAAATCGTGAAGTGAATCTTGGGTCTCGATCGAAAACTATAGATACTGGCATACCATGCAATCTTATAATCTCGTTTATGTACATACGAGCAAGACGTTCAAGTGTATAAGTTTCTCATATCGGTAAGAAATGAGCAGACTTGGTCAATCTATCAACAATGACCCAAATCGCATCTATGCCATGAGAAACCTTGGGAAGACCAGTAACGAAATCCATGGTAATGTGTTCCCACTTCCATTCTAAAATTTCAAGTGGTTGCAATGGACCTTTTGGCACTTGATGCTCTGCCTTGACTCGTTGACAAGTTAGACACCTTGAGATAAACCCCGCTATCTCTCTCTTCATATTGCTCCACCAAAATGTATGTCGAAGATCATAATACATTTTGGTACTCCTAGGATGAATTGCAAATGGTGTGTTGTGCGCCTCCATCATGATTTTATACTTCAAGTCAGAATCGTTAGGAACACAAAGTCTGGAGTTGACTCAAAGTATTCATTCTTCATTGATTATTGCTTCCAGAATAACACCTTCTTGCACTTTCTTCCTCATACGCATTAGCTCCAGGTCTGTAGCTTGAGCAACTTTAACTTTATCGATTAAAGTCAATTCTACTCGTATATTCGCCATCATCACATAGGTCCCTGGTGTCTTTAACTCTATCTCCGTCCTTTGTAAGTCATACAAAATGGGCCTTTGCATTGACAATATCTCACTCGTACCCGCATATGATCTTCTACTCAATGCGTCAACTGCTACATTCATTTTTCCAGGATGGTATTGAATGTTATGATCATAATCTTTCAATATCTCAAGCCATCGTCGTTGTCGAATGTTGAGTTCTTTTTGAGTGAAGAAATATTTGAGGCTTTTATGATCCGTATAAATCTCCACCTTCTCTCCATACAGGTAATGCCTCCAAATCTTAAGCGCAAAAACGATAGCTGCCAACTCTAGATCACGAGTAGGATAATTCCTCTCATATTCTTTGAGTTGTCGTGAGACATAGGCTATGACTTTACCATGTTGCATGAGAACACATCATAACCCTTTGCATGAAGCATCACTATAGATGACAAATCCCTTCGAGCAATATGGTATTGTCAGAACATGTGCTGAAATGAGTCTCCTCTTGAGCTCTTGAAAACTCTTCTCACATTCCTCACTCCAATCGAATTTTGTATTTTTTCGAGTCAGCTGAGTTAATGGAGTAGTGATTCGAGAAAACCCTTCTACGAATCTCCGATAATAACCAGTTAAGCCGAGAAAGCTACGTACTTCGGTCACTGACTTAGGTTGCTCCCAGCTTTTAATTGCTTCAATCTTTACCGGGTCAACAGATATTCCATGATTTGATATCACGTGCCCAAGGAATGCTACTTCCTCAAGCCAGAACTCACATTTCTTCAACTTGGCATATAACTTGTTTTCACGAAGCTTTTGGAGTATTAGCCTCCGGTGTTGCTCATGATCTTCACGACTTTTGGAGTAAATGAGGATGTCATCAATAAGGACGACCACAAAGTAATCCAAATATTCCTTGAATACTCGGTTCATCATGTCCATGAAGGCAGCAGGAGCATTAGTCAATCCAAAAGACATGACTAGAAATTTGTAATGCCCGTACCGAGTTCTGAAAGCAGTCTTTGGAATGTCATTAGTTTTAATCTTCAACTGATGATATCCAGAATGAAGATTGATCTTTGAAAAGAATTTGGCGCCTTGCAACTGGTCAAATAGGTCATCAATGTGAGACAACGGGTACTTATTTTTGATGGTGACATGATTCAACTCCCGATAATCAATTCAAAGTCACGAATAAAACAGGAGCACCCCAAGGAGACGTACTAGGTCGAATAAAACCGATGTCTAACAATTCCTGTTGTTGGGTTTTTAACTCCTGAAGTTCAATAAGAGCCATTCGATATGGGGCTTTGGAAATGGGTTTTGTACCGGGTTCAAGGTCGATACCAAACTCGATTTCATACTGCGGGGGTAGGCCAGGAAGTTCTTTAGGGAATACATCAGGAAATTTATTAACAATATAAATATCATTCAAATCTGACGTATTTTTGTTTAAATCTATGACATGGGCTAAGAAAGCTTGACATCCATTTTTTAATAAACGAATAGCTTTATGGCTTGATATGACAGTGATTGACTTTAGAGGCTTGGTTGCTTGAATTCACATAATAGGTTGGTTAGGAATATAAAAGCTAACAACCTTACGAAAACAATTAATTTTTTGCATGACGAGTAGTTAACCAATCAATCCCTAAAATCACATCAAATGCAAGTATTTTTAAGGAGATAAGATCGACAGGTAACGTGCGGTTACCGATTTGAATCAAATAAGACTTATAAACAGTGGATGTAATGAAGATTTCTCCTAGTGGAGTTTCAACAGATAAGTCAAAGTCTAATTTCTCTGGAGTTAAATTTAAAAGTTGAGCGCAAGTAGGAGAAATAAAAGAATGGGTAGAACCGGTATCAAATAAGGTATAGATTTCGCTAAAGTTTATGATTAGTTTACCCGTGATTACCTCGTTTGGATTCCTCGCTTTTTGGGAGGTTACGACAAACACTCTCCCTTGAACTACCAGTTTTATCTTGTCTGGGACGGCCTTTGTGCCTCCATCCCAGTTGGACTTGACTTTGGTGCACGACAAAATCGGACAAGGTGACCTTCTCTTCCGCAATTATAACACGCTTTGGATTACTGCGTACAGTTCGGACTAATATGTCCCTCCCCTCCGTATTTGTAACATACGATTGGCTGTCGTTCCCCTTCCTTAACAACAAGTGCTGGTGATGACGTGTTTCCATCATTGTTGAATCTCCTCTTCCTGAAATTTCCACTTCTATTATCTTGGCCATGATTACCACCAAAGTGGTTACCATTTCTGGCATGTTAATTCCCTCTACGTTTATTGTCACCGCTTCGATGACTACTACCACTGGTATTATCATTTTGTCGGCTACTCTCTCTTGGTTGGGTTGACTCGTTATCGCACTCCAATAACTGAGCCCTATTTACAACATCTGAATACAAACACAGTTTGTGAGAAATTAAGTATTGACGTATCTCGGGTTTTAAACTTCTTAGAAACATCCGCGTCATTCTCTCCTCATTATCAACCAAGTGGGACGCAAACTGGGAGAACTCGATAAACTTAGCTTCGTACTGTGACACAATCATATTGTTATGCTCCAGCTTGATGAACTCTACCTTCTTCGTGTGACGAATACTTTCGGGAAAGTACTTGTCGTTGAATGTTCTTGAATTTCTCCAGACATCTTCATCTGCGGTTGTCGAGTTGAGCTTTATCGATCCCCACCAGTAATCTGCCTCTCCTCGGAACATAAAGGTGGCAAAGGAAACCTTTTGCTCCTCAGAGTATCCCAAGACATCAAATATCTTGGTGATCTGATGTATCCACGTCTCCGCCTTAAGTGGTTTTGGCTCTCCAATAAACTTCGGTGGTCCCAGCTCCTTGAACTGTTTAGCGGTGACCGTTCGAGAGTTTCCAGTGTTTCCACCTGCATTTTGAATAGGAGTCGTTCTCGCTTGATGTTGTATGAATTGCATAAAGCCTCTGAACATCCCATCGTTCATTATTTGGTCAGTGTTGTTGTTTTCTTGAGGATTATTGCCATCCTGATCAATATCCTGGGTATTGATCGTTGGTGACTCAACGGTCTCATGTGCTTCATTGCTTATCTCAACATTTTTGGATGCCATTTTCAAATACTTCCACAAAACAAGGGTTAATTGACATGTCACATATTATCCCTATAAACTTAGGTAGGTCCTACTAGCGAAGGAATTTCCTCTCTCTCCCCTCCTAGTTCTAGTCTCACATCTCAGCCAGGGATCATATTCCTAAGCTTTGATACCAACTGTGACACCCCCAAAATATGTATACATCACCTATTCTGAGTCGCCAAATACATGGTACAAAATTCAAATACAACTTAATTATACAACTGTCGTGTAAAATGCGACAAAACATAAGCTAAGAGTTTTAGTATGAATATTGTCTTCTAGACAGTATTCAAACTCAAACGGAGTCCTCAATACATTTATTATCACATTATTTCACTGAATAGTGATGACTATTAATGCAAACATCTGGACCGTCACTCCATTCCCCGACTAGTCCCAGCTATTTTCTCATTTCCTGAAGAGAACAATGAAAACAAAGGGTGAGCTCAACTATCCCAGTAAGAAATATTATGACTAAGATAATGCAGAATAAATTATGGATAGTCTTCAATAGTGTTAAACTGATAAAATATAATAAACATCAAGTTTAACTGCAGCGGAACAAGCAATCCATTAGAAGAGTCAAGTAGAGCATGCTATCTACTATCTTCTATGATTTAAAAGGTTTATCAACAGTTTTATCGCTGAGACTTAGCTTAATAAATAAACCACATCATCGAATCATCCCTGTACTACGGGCCAAGGATATTCATGTAATCATCAATGGTCATGATTATACCGAATAATCCCTGGTCATAATCATACCAACAACTGTCCATCAATGCACCATGCAGCAATGAGGATTTTTACCACATCATTTGTAACATTACTACCAATGATTATATCAAATAATCCCTGGTTATAATCATACCAATCAATAGTACATCTATGTACGTAAGCCACATATGACTTTTATCACAATATAAACATGAGGATGATGACAATGATATAAGAATTCAATTAAATGAAAGCAAAGGATAAATTTTAAAGATTTATAATTTAATTTATCCGAAATTGATAATGCCAAAATTATCAACATGATCTTTGCTTTGTGGAGTAAAATTCAAGAATAATATTGTATCAAAAATGATTTGGACATCAAAGAAATTAATTTTTGTCATGAATAATTCCCCGGGTGAATTGTACCCGAGTGAATAGTACCTCGTGAATAGTACTTCAGCATGAAAAGATCAATAATTATCAAGAATGCTTAGAATAATATTTCCATGAAAAGATATTGGATGAAGCGCAAATATCAAGGATATTCTACTAATTTCATGGAATATAAAAGCAGTACTTCAACAAAATGAGTGTAGAACTAGGGATACGAAATGAAATAATATTACTTACATACTACAGAGTATGGAAGAAAATAATATTTCATACAAATATCGAACAAAAATAATATCCCTTATGAATATGAAAGAAATAATACCCCTTACGACTGTTGAACGAAAATAATATTCCTACGAATATTGAACGAAGATGATATTCCTTACGAATATTGAACGAAAATAATATTCATACGAATATGAAAAATAATATCTCTTCAAAATATGAAATAAATAATACCCCTTACCTCTGAAGAAGACTGGATACTGGAATAGTGAGGTAGCAGACTTTTCTTCTTCTTTCTCTCTATAGTTTCTCTCTCTATAATTGCTCTTGTGAGTCTGAGTGAAATGGTGAGAATGAAAAAAGAATGAGCTTCTATTTATAGAAAAATATAGTTTCGATAATTGCACGTTTTGGGGCTCGAAATATTATAGTATAATACCTTCATCTTTTCCTTCAATTTTAATTTAGTCCTGCAAGTATTATCAAACTTACACCACCTCCCCTAATAGTAAATCCTGTGAATCAATAGTACAATCATGTGAAAAAATTAGTTACAGTATAGTACCTTCATCTATACCTCCATTTTTAATTTAGTCATGCAAGTATTATCAATCTTACACCACCTCCCCTAATAGTACATGCACGTGAATCAATAGTACACACATGTGAACAAATAGTTATAAGCATGTGAATTAATAACAATTAATTGCTCATATATCCAATTAATTACCCGATTGGTCAATATAACCTCCAGATATCAATTATTATCGAAATAGATATCGATTTCTACTAACACTAATAATCCCAACACAATGGAAATATCAATTTCATCTTTAATCAACACGAACTTATTCATCATTAATATTATAACTCACAATATTTAACAACCAGATCATTCCCATGAAAGAGGGGGCTTTCCAATAAGGATTTCTCCCTATTGGCGCACAATTAGGTGACCAAACTTCTCCTCGACATAACTTTCTAGACATTGTCAATATTGCAAATAATAATATGAATAACTTTGTCATCTCAATTATTGATTTAATAATAATAAATATTATGCGAGATGATCTTTGTGACAATAATTGAATCAATAATATGAGAGATATTATCGTAATTCTTGTAGCAATAATTGAGTATAAGCGAGTGACTTCTCACGTAAGCATCAATCTTAGTGTCTTCTTATATCAACCACAGCGTATTCTTTATACTTTTACCACCGGGTAGTTCAACGGTTTAACGGTAAAACTTTCGTAGTTATTTTTATAAAAGATAATTACATCATTTTCTAACTACGACAATACTTTCGTTGTGGGGTCCACCAATGATTGTGCCATCGTCTTAATATTCCTGTTAAAACGCGAATATTCCCAGGCAATCGAATATTCTATAACCACTTGCTTACTTTGCAAAATTTGTAAATAATACCTACAACTATAACATTATATCAAATCCACACCATAATATTCAAAAATATATTTCGAGAAAAATTAATTTTTATTCATAAAAGTTGGGGTCTTACATATATGTTCAATAGTCCTTAGTGACTGCTCAGTATAAATCGTTATTCAGTCGGATACCTTGATGGCCTTTGAATTCATATATCTCTGTTGATTTATATTGAATTATCGTTCTTATTCCAAGAATTGTTGATATTCATTATTTATGATATTATTCTGAAACTCTAAACTATCTTAGAGATGATACTTCGATATCTCACACTCGTGTTATAAAACTATTACCCTTATTGTATATTACTTGCTGGACAATTTGTGCTCATTCTTGCTTATTTAAAACTTTTTCGATTAAGGCGAACGAGGAGGTGTATCTGCGAAAGAGACAAAAATGAGGCGAAGGCTACTGAATAGCTTGTCCCTTTATGTTTAAATTAATCATGTTGTATTAAGACTATTTGCAGACTATGTTTAAACTTAAGTATAATTATGTAATAAGTCTTTATTCGATATTATTATGTAATCTATTAAGTATTGTAGGTTGCGAGACTTGGTGGAATAATTATAATAAATCGTTGTATATTATTCTAAATTAGATCTTTCGTTGTAAATATATGATTTTAGTTATTATGGTAATACTTTGAGAACGCGATGAACCGAATTCGGGTGACCAAGTGGATGTCAGAATTTGGGGGCGTCACACTTTGTAGAGTACCAAAATTGATATAATGTAATTTTTTGTAATTGGTATTTTATTGTGAGCTAATTGTGAAATTGAACCTTGTATATGTTAATTGGGTAAGAAATAAAGAGAACAAAGTTCAAAGGAATCAAGTTAGTGTATAATTGTGGTTACTGTTCACTGTGTCAAGAAATATCAAAAATAGAATTTTGTTGGTTTAAAAATTGGCTTCCAAGGATTTAAGTTTTCTGATATTGTTGTTTATTGGTGTTAAATTAGTATATATATGATGGGTAATGTAACAATCCAGAATTTTATTTATAATTTTAAATATTTATTTAATTAAATAAATATTTTAATTGATGTGTTTGTTGTTTAGTAGATATTTATTGGATTATTTATTAGTAAGTAAATAATTCATGAGTTATAGAAATTAATTTAATTAAGATAAAAAGACCTGATGAATTAAATTTATGAGATAATACTCTAATTTAACTCAATAACTAAATTAGAGAGTTATTAAGGATTATATGGTTTGTTATAATGTTATTTAATTTGATTTTTGTAATTAAAGTGATGTGTTAATTTTTTAAATAAAATTATAATTATAATAAAATTATAATTTTATTATATTTATTTATGTGGTAAATGGATTTAATAAATTGTTATTAGATTTAATTTAATTTGAATATGAGGATTTATTTAAATAAAGTGTGACAATAAATATGACTTATAAAAATAAATTAAAAGAGTTTTAATTTGGTTTTACCAAACAAAGCCTTAGAGCTTTTGAAATTCTAATTTTAATCTTGTTTTTCCAAACAAGGCTTAAAAGGAATGATTAAGTCATTATTTTAATAGGTTTTGCCAAACAAGGCCTTATGACTTTTAAGTTTAAAACTAAAATAGTTCCCAATCATTGGATTACTAAATTGGGGATTAGTGAATCCGGATAGATTGGTACATCGTTCTTTTCTTTCGTTGGATGAGGATGATTGATCTCATGATCATTTGTGTGGAGACACTAAAGCAAGTATGTAGGTGCTTATTAGAGAATAAGTTCAACTTGAGCATTGACTCGCTAAGGAATACCTAATGGAGTTTTACTTACATCGATAGGAATTCTGTAGTGATAGTAGTCTGAAATGATCCTTGAACTTAAGATCATCATAGTATCTTATATATAATGAATTACACTTTGACTTATTCCTTAAGACTCTTAGAGTATATCAAAGGGTATGCTTGGGTGTAATAAGTTATATATGAAGATAATGAATGATCGATAAAGAATCTACCACTTCTAATAAAAGGAGAAATGTCTATGTGATTCGATAAATGACAACCCGAGAATCCTTGGCGAGGTGGAATGAAATTAGAAAGTAGTTTCTAATTTGCATTCATTAGGAGTTATTCATTTAGGAATCGAAATACATATAATTAAATAAAATAAGACTTGTGATAATTCCATGTCTTATATTTAATTGGGACATTGTATAGTGGAAGGATTGAATTGTGCGGTAACTATTTACTCAAAGGTTCTTTTATGATTAATGTTGAAATCTATATTATCTGGAAAGTCGTTGATCATTAGGGAGAACTTATCCTTATTGTAGAATAAATATTATTTATTTAAATAAATTATTTGTTTAATTTATTTATTTAAATGAGATTAGAATTGTTACAATTGATTTATTCACAACCTATTTAATATGGAGAACCTAAAGGGTCACACCATAAAAGGAAGAATAATTATTTAAGAAGTTAATGGCATAATTGTAATAATATGTTAAGTATATTTAATTTAATCTATGGTGATAGAATAAATTAAATAGCTTAATATTATTATTTAATATTTTAGAAATATTAAATATAAATTAATAAGAGGAGTCTTATTAATATTATTACAATTATTATTATTTTAATTTCTAAAAAAGTTTAGGAATTAATTTAATATAAGTACTCTCATTTATTCTAATTGGATTAGGAAAGAAAATTAGTTAAAGGAGTTTAATTAATTACCCTAATAGGATTAGAGAGCCCATTTAATTAAAAGAGTTTAATTAAATAAATAATACCTTATTTTAATTAAAATAAGGTTACATGATATCTTTATAAGAGAGTCTTATATTAGATATCTAATATCGTAATTCGAGAGTTGGAGAGTCGCCTCTTTTTTTATCTGAGATAGAAAAACTAGGGTTTGAGCCAATATCCTTCTTCTTGATAATTATTCTTCTTTGGTGGATCACTATAAAGACCATACACTTGGGTGGCTTATATTGATCGAAGGAAGGAATCGGCCGGAGATTGAGGAGATCGCGAGAAGTAGGAGGTGAACTTCGTGCACGAGGAAGCTCGTTTCTACAAGGGTATGATTTCATAATTTCTTATTCTTCGTTTAATTAATAATATGCATAAAGGATGATCCGGGTAATTGGTTTGTGAAAAATTTTAAAATCTGATTTTATTTCGCTTCCGCTAATTTTGCAATTTGATTGCTACTTTGATTTTCACAAAAACCTAACAGTGGTATCAGAGCCAAACTTTATGCGAATTATTAATTATTTTGATTTTATATATGTATGGGTATGTATTTAGAATAATTTATTGGGCATAATTTGTTGTATAAAATTATTATTTTATTGAAAGAAAAAAAAATCCATATAAAACAACTTGTTGTTTCAGAAATTTTTTTTTATGCAGTTCGTATAATTGTTTATCAGATAACTTGTTGTTCTTTCATGCTGGACGGTTAAAGCCACGGGCCCACACGAATTAGCCGCAAAATATAATAATATATATATATATTAATTTTATATCCGTGTGGCGTTAGACTTATAACATGTTCTTATCATCATTTTGAAGGTTGCAGTATATATATATATATATATATATATATATATATATATATATATATATATATATATATATATATATAACAGCCACGGGCCCACGCTTGTGAAGAAAAAAAAAATACAACAACCGCACCTAATACAAGGATATACGTGTTATGTCAGGATAGCAATTCATGGTCCAGCAGGTTTTTATAAAGTGTAGGACTTTTATTATATATATATATTGTTATATATATATATATATATATATATAATCTTAATAATTTTATAATTAAAATAAATAGTTTATTTTAATCTTGAAATTGGATTTCATGCAACATAAAATTGCCCATTAAATGATACTCGTATATATATATGGAATGATTTAATTTATTGATACATATGATGATATGTATGATAATAAATGGGATTGATTATGAACAATTGACCAATATGATTGGATTTTTTTAGTTGGATGTTTGAATGAATGGGTTTTATTAAATGGGGTTCTGCGTACCTCGTCTTTTACAGTTTTCTTCTTGATGTAAATTCTATCTCTCTCTATGTACTTTCCTTGATTTGTTGATCGAGGTTTCTATTTAAATTAAATAGTTTATGTAATAGGATTAGTTAGAATTTTTTTTTGAAAACCTAGGGAGATCAAGGGCAACTTGAAGACCCGTTTGTAATGGGCAGGGTTTAAATGTAATAGTTATATTTAAATGTTTATTCTTTGCACCTAGGGTTTGATCTTTTGGTTCACTTGGTGGCTCTAGTGAACGAAACTAGAATAAAAGTCCATAATCAATCCGGGTAGAATATAGTATTACTATATGTGCATGCTAGTATTATATATATTATATATTATGCAAACATGCTTGCATGTTTAATAATATAATGCGTATTTATATATATATATTTATGCGCGTTAAACAAGATGAGACAAATAATAACAAATCCTCAAAGTTTTTTATTAAGTCTTAGCGTTCAAAGATATTTAGAATATCGAGCGTCGCCTTCTAGCATGATAAAATTAATAGAGTATTAAATATTTAATATGAGTTTGTTGTGTCACCACAAAGCGCAAGTATTAAGTATTTAAGATGTTAATTTATCACATTTGATGCTTATAAAGAAAATTGAACAATATTGTTTTGTTGTGTCACCACAAGGCGATATTTTTCTTTTTGAATATATGGAAGTGCTAGGTTGAACTTAACTTAGATAATTTTGATTGGATGTGCCACCACTTGATCAAAAATAATCTAAGAGGCAAAACATAAGGAGTTACGTGTTGATGTAATTGACAAGGAGTTGTCTACCTATTTATTTATATATAGTTTTTTGTGTCACCACAAGGCTATATATATTTGAAATGGGATCCTTATTCTCACTAGCAAAAACTTTAATTAGATTTTCTTAGAACTATATAAATGAGGTAATATAGTTTGAAGAAAATAGTGGGAGATACCAATATAAAATAAGACCTAATTTATTTTGGTAATTAATAAATGAATGTTTGCTAAAATATTGTCTTTTTACATGCGAAATTTTGAAAATGTCACATTCACTAATTTCAACTGCGAAGCATACTTGATCTTAACAATGGCCAGGGCCAAGAACTATCTGCAATTTGGTTAAGAAATCTGAGAATTGTTCTCCTTCTTTGAAAAGATTTCTTATGTCCTAAATTAGCCGTACTGCAAAAAGTTGCGAGAGGCGACCTCTGAGGAAGAGATTGCTACTTTTAAGCGGTGGCAGATGATGCATCTGTGTGGCTCGATGCATCATGCTCGCATCCATGAGTAACGAGCTTGACGTCGGCATGAAAACATGGATGCTCTCTTATCTTCTTGCACCTTGAGAGTTGTATGGTGAGCAAAGTAGGGGCTGCTAGATATGAAATATCTAAGGAGCTCTTAGATCTCGGATGAATGAGGGCACTTCTGGTTGAGACTCATGTCCTAAAGATGATCAATCGATTGAGCGTCTTGGACGACTTGGAGTTAAATCGTGGATGGGGAGTTGAGTCGAGATTTAGTCTTGCGATCACTCCCGGACACCTTCTCACAATTTGTTGTGAATTTTCACATGAATAAGTTGGATGTCGACTTGCACGAATTACTTAACATGTTGAAAAGCTGCTGAAGGTCACTTCCATCCAGAAGAACCATGTCTTCTTGGTGGATGATTCTTCGAAGAAAGGAAGAGGCCAAGGTATCTTACGAAAGAAGAAATCGAAGAAGGCTAAGGGAAAGGCGAAAGTGAAGGATCGAAAAGAAACTGATCCGACTAGCAAAGAATTTGCTTCCATTCTGATAAAAGCGAGATCCTTTGGAAGAGGCTGCAAGGATTATCTCATGAGAACAAAAGCGAAGAAGCTTGGAAGCTTGAATCCTAATCAAGGTTTGTTTATGATTGAAATTAATTTTTACGAAAGTCGATCTTCTACTTGGGTATTGGATCTGGGATGTGGTTCTCACATATGTAATAATATCGAGGGGGTCGTCGAGTAGAAAGCTAAGCAAGGATGAGGTTAGATCTACGAGTGGGAAATGGAGCAAAGGTTCTTTGCATTAGGCTGTGAGGACTTATTGTTTAACCTTACTACGAGCAAGTTCATTAATTTAAATAATTGTTATTTTGTTCCAAATATCATTAGAAACATTATTTCTATCTACTGTATTGGATATGGATGGTTTTAATATTATAATAAAGAACAACGGTTGTTCCATTTATAATGATAATGTTTTATATGGTGTTGGTAATTTGCGAAATGGACTTTATATACTTGACTTGCATGAAAATATATTTCAAATTGAACAAAACTAATAAAAGGAAAAGAGATGATGTTAATTATACCTTCATGTGGCACTTTATGAGACTTGGTCGTATTAATGAAACAAGATTATCCAAGTTGCGTAAAGATGGGCTCTAGAGCTATCGATTATGAATCATATCCAACTTGTGAATCTTGTCTCATGGGTAAAATGACTAAATCTCCTTTTAGTGGAAAAGGAGAAAGAGTTCTGAGTTGTTAGCGTTGGTACACACGGATGTATGTGGACTATGACAACGACCACTTACGAGGAGGGTATTCTTATTTTATTACATTCATTGACGACCACTCAAGATTTGGATATGTGTATTTAATGAAATACAAATCTGAATCATTTGAAAAGTTCAAAGAGTTGAAGTGAAGTTGAGAAGCAAGCTGGTAAGAGTATTAAGATTCTTGATCGATCGAGGAGGAGAATACTTAAGTGGTGAGTTTCTCGATTGTCTCGAAAGAAAATGGTATAATCTCACAATGGACTCCACCGGGGCGCCACGGAGATGAATGGTGTATCTGAAAGGAGAAATCGAACATTGTTGGACATGGTTCGATCTATGATGAGTTTCTGAGCCTTCGGTTTCATTACGGGGATATGCCACAGAATCGGTTTTGCATACCTACTTAACAAGGTACCTACAAAATCCGTCCCCCAAGACCCCATATATGAGTTATGGACGGGGAGAAAACCAAATCTTAAGCATGTTAAGACTTGGGGTTGTCGACTTATGTCAAAAAGTTTGAAAAGCGATAAAGGCTGCAGACTAGATCGACAAATGTAGATTTGTGGGATATCCTAAAAAACATCGGGGTATTATTTCTATCATCAGTGATCGAAAAGGTGTTTGTTGCGAAACATCTTGCCTTCTTGGAAAAGGAGTTTATCCTTGAAGGGGTCGATTGGGAGTAAGATATATCTTGAAGAAGTTCAAGAACCACAAAATACTACGAGATCAAAGTGAGGTACCTAACCAGTAGAGATTCATACATACCACACCTATAAATAAATGCGGAAGAGTACCAAAGATGCAGACGGTATGGACTTGTCATAGAAGATGATGATGATGAAGTGCGCATCATAGATGATGATGATCCATTGAATTCTGAGCAGGCTATGAGTAGTAAAGACTTCGGAGAAGTGGCGAAAGCCATGAAATCGAGATGGACTCCATGTATGAGAACCAGTATGGACTTTGGTCTCACCACACGAAAGCATTAAGCTATTGGGTGTAAATGGGTCTTTAAAAAAAAACTAGAAGAGCGGAGGCGGCAAGGTAGAGACCTATAAGGCCCATTTGGTTGCAAAAGGTTTCAAACAAAGACAAGGAGTTGACTATGGCGAAACCTTCTCACGATGCAATGCTCAAGTCCATTCGGATTTTGCTTGCGATTACGACTTACCGTGACTCTGAAATCTGGCGGATGGAAGTGAAAGCGGCCTTCCTCGATGGGAAACTTGAGGAGGATGTGTATATGACACAACCGGAGGATTTGTTTCAAAGGTTGGAACAAATCAAGTCACATAAGCTTCTGACGATCCATTTATGGATTAAAAGCGAAGCTTCTCGTGTGGGTGGAACATCCGTTTTTGATGAGACAATCAAAAGTTTGATTTTATCAAAAATGAGGATGAACCATGTGTGTACAAGAAGGTTAGTGGGAATATTTTTTTTCATTCCTTGTATTATATGTTGATGATATATTCTTGATAGGGAATGATATTCTATCTTTATGAAACAATTAAAATCTGGTTATCTAAACACTTCTCCATGAAGGACTTGGGAGAAGCATCCTATATTTTGGGGATAAAGATCTATAGAGATAGATCTAATAGGATGCTTGGCTTATCCCAAAGGCGATACATTGACATGATGCTAAAAAGGTTTAGCATGGAAGATTCAAAAAGAGGTCTCATCTTGGATGAGCCATGGAATACATCTCTCCAAAAGCAAGCCCCAAAGACACACGAGGAGAAAAGCAGTATGAGTAAGATTCCTTATGCTTGACAATAGGATCTATCATATACGGTATGATATGTACTAGACCGGATGTAAGCTCATGCACTTAGTGTAACAAGCGGATATCGATCGAATCCGGAGAAAACAACTTTGGAAGCGGTGAAAAAATATCTAAAGTACTTAAGAAGAACTAAGGATGTATTTCTTGTCTACGGTGGAGTGCGAATTAAAACTAGAGGCTTCACGGACTCAAGTTTTCAAAGCAGACCAAGATAATGATAAATCCGTTTGAGGTATGTGTTTACCTTAAGCGGTGGCGCGATGAGTTTTGAAAGTGGGTATTACCATGCGATTGGCTTTAGTGCAGTGGGAGATTGAAAGTATTATGTATGATGATAAAGCATATGATAAAGCTATCTTGTGTAATCAATCTTATTTATTTATTAATAAAAAAATTATTTATTAAAGGCATTTATTATCTACATGGTCTTTTTTTAATAATATGTGATAAACCCGTAGTTTTAAGCAATGCTTTTAGAATAATGATGATGATCATTCTAATGAGATCTAAATTCTTAGAAAGCTTAAAACTAAAATAGTTCCCAATCGTTGGATTACTAAATTGGGGATTAGTGAATCCGGATAGATTGATACATCGTTGTTTGCTTTCGTTGGATGAGGATGATTGATCTCATGATCATTTGTGTGGAACACTAAAAGCAAGTATGTAGGTGCTTATTAGAGAATAAGTTCATTTGAGCATGACTTCGCTAAGAAATACCTAATGGAGTTTTACTTACACATCGATAGGAATTCTGTAGTGATAGTAGTCTGAAATGATCCTTAGACTTGAGATCATCATAGTATCTTATATATAATGAATTACACTTTGACTTATTCCTTAAGACTCTTAGAGTATATCAAAGGGTATGCTTGGGTGTAATAAGTTATATATGAAGATAATGAATGATCGATAAAGAATCTACCACTTCTAGTAAAAGGAGAAATGTCTATGTGATTAGATAAATGACAACCCCGAATCCTTGGCGAGGTGGAATGAAATTAGAAAGTAGTTTCTAATTTGCATTCATTAGGAGTTATTCATTTAGGAATCGAAATACATATAATTAAATAAAATAAGACTTGTGATAATTCCATGTCTTATATTTAATTGGGACATTGTATGGTGGAAGGATTGAATTATGCGGTAACTATTTACTCGAAAAAGTTTCTTTTATGATTAATGTTGAAATCTATATTATCGGAAAGTGTTGTTGATCATTGGGAGAAACTTATCCTATTGTAGAATAAATATTATTTATTTAAATAAATTATTTGTTTAATTTATTTATTTAAATGAGATTAAATTGTTACTAATTGATTTATTCACAATAGGTTTAATATGGAGAACCTAAAGGGTCACACCAAAAAAGGAAGAATAATTATTTAAGAAGTTAATGGCATAATTGTAATAATATATTAAGTATATTTAATTTAATCTATGGTGATAGAATAAATTAAATAGCTTAATATTATTATTTAATATTTTAGAAATATTAAATATAAATTAATAAGAGAGTCTTATTAATATTATTATAATTATTATTATTTTAATTTCTAAAAGGTTTAGGAATTAATTTAATATAAGTACTCTCATTTATTCTAATTGGATTAGGAAAGAAAATTAGTTAAAGGAGTTTAATTAATTACCCTAATAGGATTAGGGGCCCCATTTAATTAAAGAGTTTAATTAAATAAATAATACCTTATTTTAATTAAAATAGGGTTATATGATATCTTTATAAGAGGAGTCTTATATTAGATATCTAATATCGTATAATTCTAGAGTTGGAGAGTACACCTTTTTTTTATTAGAGATAGGAAAAACTAGGGTTTGAGCGAATCCCTTCTTCTTGAAAAATTCCTCTTCTTTGGTGGATCACTATAGAGGCCCATACACTTGGGTGGCTTACATTGATCGAAGGAAGGAATCTGCAGGAGATTGAGGAGATCGTGAATGAAGAGGTGAACTTCGTTACTGAGGAAGCTCGTTTCTACAAGGTATGATTTCATAATTTCTTATTCTTCGTTTAATTAATAATATGCATAAAGGATGATCAAGGGTAATTGGTTTGTGAAAAATTTTAAAATCGATTTTATTTAAACTTATTATTTTTTTGCAATTTGATTGCTACTTTGATTTTCACAAAAACCTAACGGTGGTATCGTGAGCCAAACTTTATCACGAATTATTAATTATTTTGATTCCATATATGTATGGGTATGTATTTAGAATAATTTATTGGGCATAATTTGTTGTATAAAATTATTATTTTATGAAAAAAAAAAAATATAAAACAAAAAAAATTTTTTTTTTTATTTTTTTTTTTTTTTTATTTTTTTTTAAAAAAATTTTTTTTTTTGCATTAATATTATTTTATTTGAATATTATATAATATTTATTTAGAAAATATAATAATAATATATATATATATATATATTTATTTTATATTTTTATTTAAATATTTTATTCTGATATTTATTTATTTATTTTATTATGTTATATATATATATATATATATATATATATATATATATATATATATATATATATATATATATATATATATATATATATATATATATATATATATATATATATATATATATATATATATATATATTTATTTATTTTATATATATATATATATTTGATATGCATTATCGAGGATTGATTTTTTTTTGGAATTTTAAATAGGACTTTTAAAGTATATATATATTTATATATATATATATATATATATATTATATATATATATATATATAATCTTAATAATTTTATAATTAAAATAAAAGAGTTTATTTTAATCTTGAAATTGGATTTCATCTGCACATAAAATTGCCCGTTAAATGATACTCGTATATATATGGAATGATTTAATTTATTGATACGTATGATGATATGTATGATAATAAATGGGATTGATTATGGACAATTGACCATATGATTGGATTTATTTTAGTTGGATGTTTGAATGAATGGGTTTTATTAAATGAATTACTGCGTACCTCGTCTTTTACGGTTTTCTTCTTGATGTAAATTCTATCTCTCTCTATGTACTTCCCTTATTTTGTTGATCGAGGTTTCTATTTAAATTAAATAGTTTAATGTAATAGGATTAGTTAGAATTTTTTTTTTGAGAGAGCAGGAGATCGAGATCGAGAGCGCTTGAAGACTTGTTTGTAATGGAGCAGGGTTTAAATGTAATAGTTATATTTAAATGTTTATTCTTTGCACCCTAGGTTTGACCTTTTGGTTCACTTGGTGGCTCTAGTGAACGAAACTAGAATAAAAGTCCATAATCAATCCGGGTAGAATATAGTATTCTATATGTGCATGCTAGTATTATATATATTATATATTATGCAAACATGCTTAGCATGTTTAATAATATATATGTATTATTTATATATATATTTGCATGCAGCTAAACAAGATGAGACAAATAATAACAAATCCTCAAAGTTTTTTTTATTAAGTCTTAAGCGTTCAAAGATATTTAGAATATCGAGCGTTAAGCCTTCTAGCATGATAAAATTAATAGAGTATTAAATATTTAATATGAGTTTGTTGTGTCACCACAAGGCAAGTATTAAGTATTTAAGATGTTAATTATCACATTTGATGCTTATAAAGAAAATTGAACAATATTGTTTTGTTGTGTCACCCTGAAGGCGATATTTTTCTTTTTGAATATATGGAAGTGCTAGGTTGGACTTAACTTAGATAATTTTGATTCGGATGTGCCACCACTTGATCAAAATAATCTAAGAGGCAAAACATAAGGAGTTACGTGTTGATGTAATTGACAGGAGTTGTCTACCTATTTATTTATATATAGTTTGTTGTGTCACCACAAGGCTATATATATTTGAAATGGGATCCTTATTCTCACTAGCAAAAAAACTTTAATTAGATTTTCTTAGAACTATATAAATGAGGTAATATAGTTTGAAGAAAATAGTGGGAGATACCAATATAAAATAAGACCTAATTTATTTTGGTAATTAATAAATGAATGTTTGCTAAAATATTGTCTTTTTACATGCGAAATTTTGAAAATGTCACATTCACTAATTTCAACTGCTGAGCATATTGATCTTAACAAAGTAATGGGGCCAAACTACTACGGCAATTTGGTTAAGGAATCGAAAATTGTTCTCCTTCTTTGAAAAGATTTCTTATGTCCTAAATTAGCGCATACTGCAAAAGTTGCGAGAGGCGACCTCGAGGAAGAGATTGCTACTTTTAAGCGGTGGCGAGATGATGCATCGTGGCTCGATGCATCATGCTTTCGCATCCATGAAGATATAACGAGCTTGACGTCGACGTGAAAACATGGATGCTCTCTTATCTTCTTGCACCTTGGAGAGTTGTATGGTGAGCAAAGTAGGATTGCTAGATATGAAATATCTAAGGAGCTCTTAGATCTCGGATGGCCAGAGCACTTCTGATTGAGACTCATGTCCTAAAGATGATCGATCGATTGAGCGTCTTGGGCGACTTGGGTTAAATCGTGGATGGGGAGTTGAGTCGAGATTTAGTCTTGCGGTCACTCCCGGACACCTTCTCTCAATTTGTTGTGAATTTTCACATGAATAAGTTGGATGTCGACTTGCACGAATTACTTAACATGTTGAAAAGCTATTTGAAGGTCACTTCCCGTCGAGAAGAACCATGTCTTCTTGGTGGATGATTCTTCGAAAAGGAAGAGGCCCAGTATCTTACGAAAGAAGAAATCCGAGAAGGCTAGGGGAAAGGCGAAAGTGAAGGATCGAAAAGAAACTGATCCGACTAGCAAAGAATTTGCTTCCATTCTGATAAGCGGATCCTTTGGAAGAGGCTACGCAAGGATTATCTCGCGAAACAAAAGCGAAGAAGCTTGGAAAGCTTGAATCCTAATCGAGTTTGTTTATGATTGAAATTAATTTTTACGAAAGTCGATCTTCTACTTGGGTATTGGATCTGGGATGTGGTTCTCACATATGTAATAATATCGAGGGGCTAGTCGAGAAGTAGAAAGGCGAGCAAGGATGAGGTTAGTCTACGAGTGGGAAATGGAGCAAAGGTTCTTTGCATTAGTACATGAGGGACTTATTGTTTATACTTTGCTACTGAGGCGAGTTCATTAATTTAAATAATTGTTATTTTGTTCCAAATATCATTAGAAACATTATTTCTATCTACGTATTGGATATGGATGGTTTTAATATTATAATAAAGAACAACGGTTGTTCCATTTATAATGATAATGTTTTATATGGTGTTGGTAATTTGCGAAATGGACTTTATATACTTGACTTGCATGAAAATATATTTCAAATTGAACAAACTAATAAAAGGAAAAGAGATGATGTTAATTATACCTTCATGTGTACTTTGTAGACTTGGTCGTATTAATGAAACAAGATTATCCAAGTTGCGTAAAGATGGGCTCTAGAGCTATCGATTATGAATCATATCGACTTGTGAATCTTGTCTCATGGGTAAAATGACTAAATCTCCTTTTAGTGGAAAAGGAGAAAGAGTTCTGAGTTGTTAGCGTTGGTACACACGGATGTATGTGGACTATGACAACGACCTTACGAGGAGGGTATTCTTATTTTATTACATTCATTGGCGACCACTCAAGATTTGGATATGTGTATTTAATGAAATACAAATCTGAATCATTTGAAAAGTTCAAAGAGTTGAAGTGAAGTTGAGAAACAAAGCTGGTAAGAGTATTAAGATTCTTGATCGATCGAGGAGGAGAATACTTAAGTGGTGAGTTTCTCAATTGTCTCGAAAAAAATGGTATAATCTCACAATGGACTCCACCGGGGCCCCCGGATGAATGGTGTGTCTGAAGGAGAAATCGAACATTGTTGGACATGGTTCGATCTATGATGAGTTTCTGAGCCTTCGGTTTCATACGGGGATATGCCTAGAATCGGTTGCATACCTACTTAACAAAATTACTACTAAATCCGTCCCCAAGACCCCATATGAGTTATGGGCGGGGAGAAACCAAATCTTAAGCATGTTAAGACTTGGGGTTGTCCGACTTATGTCGAAAAAGTTTGAAAAGCGATAAAGGCTGCGGACTAGATCGACAAATGTAGATTTGTGGGATATCTAAAAAAGAAACATCGGGGTATTATTTCTATCATCAGTGATCGAAAGGTGTTTGTTGCGAAACATCTTGCCTTCTTTGGAAAAGGAGTTTATCCTTGAAGGGGTCGATTGGGAGTAAGATATATCTTGAAGAGGTTCAAAACCACAAAATACTACTGAGATCAAAGTGAGGTACCTAACAGTAGAGATTCATACATACCACACCTGATAAATAAATCTGGAAGAGTACCAAAGATGCAGAACGGTATGGACTTGTCGTAGAAGATGACAATGAAGAATGCATCATAGATGATGATGATCCATTGAATTCTGAGCAGGCTATGAGTAGTAAAGACTTCGGAGAAAGTGGCGAAAAGCCATGAAATCGAGATGGACTCCATGTATGAGAACCAGTATGGACTTTGGTCTCACCACACAAGGCATTAAACTATTGGGTGTAAATGGGTCTTTAAAAAGAAAATTTGGAAGCGGGGCGGCAAGGTAGAGACCTATAAAGGCCCATTTGGTTGCAAAGGTTTCAAACAAAGACAAGGAGTTGACTATGGCGAAACCTTCTCACCGATAGCATACTCTCAAGTCCATTCGGATTTTGCTTGCGATTACGACTTACCGTGACTACTGAAATCTGGCGGATGGGCGTGAAAGCGGCCTTCCTCGATGGGAAACTTGAGGAGGATGTGTATATGACACAACCCGGAGGATTTGTTTCAAAGGTTGGAACAAATCAAGTGCATAAGCTTCTGACGATCCATTTATGGATTAAAGCGAAGCTTCTAAATGGGTGGAACATCCGTTTTGATGAGACAATCAAAAGTTTGATTTTATCAAAAATGAGGATGAACCATGTGTGTACAAGAAGGTTAGTGGGAATATTTGTTTCATTCCTTGTATTATATGTTGATGATATATTCTTGATAGGGAATGATATTCTATCTTTATGAAACAATTAAAATCGGTTATCTAAACACTTCTCCATGAAGGACTTGGGAGAAGCATCCTATATTTTTGGGGATAAAGATCTATAGAGATAGATCTAATAGGATGTTTGGCTTATCCCTGAAAGTATTATGCATCTGAAGCCCGATCATGTATGATGATAAAGCATATCTTGTGTAATCAATCTTATTTATTTATTAATAAAAAAATATTTATTAAAGGCATTTATTATCTACATGGTCTTTGTTTTAATAATATGTGATAAACCCGTAGTTTTTTAAGCAGCGCTTTTAGAATAATGATGATGATCATTCTAATGAGATCTAAATTCTTAGAAAGCTTAAAACTAAAATAGTTCCCAATCATTGGATTACTAAATTGGGGATTAGTGAATCCGGATAGATTGATACATCGTTCTTGCTTTCGTTGGATGAGGATGATTGATCTCATGATCATTTGTGTGGAACACTAAAAGCAGTATGTAGGTGCTTATTAGAGAATAAGTTCAACTTTGAGCATTGACTCATTAAGGAATACCTAATGGAGTTTTACTTACATCGATAGGAATTCTGTAGTGATAGTAGTCTGAAATGATCCTTAGACTTGAGATCATCATAGTATCTTATATATAATGAATTACACTTTGACTTATTCCTTAAGACTCTTAGAGTATATCAAAGGGTATGCTTGGGTGTAATAAGTTATATATGAAGATAATGAATGATCGATAAAGAATCTACCACTTCTAGTAAAAAGAGAAATGTCTATGTGATTCGATAAATGACAACCGAGAATCCTTGGCGAGGTGGAATGAAATTAGAAAGTAGTTTCTAATTTGCATTCATTAGGAGTTATTCATTTAGGAATCGAAATACATATAATTAAATAAAATAAGACTTGTGATAATTCCATGTCTTATATTTAATTGGGACATTGTATGGTGGAAGGATTGAATTATCTGAGTAACTATTTACTCGAAAGGTTCTTTTATGATTAATGTTGAAATCTATATTATACGGAAAGTGTTGATGATTCATTGGGGAGAACTTATCCTATTGTAGAATAAATATTATTTATTTAAATAAATTATTTGTTTAATTTATTTATTTAAATGAGATTAAATTGTTACAATTGATTTATTCTGGCAGGTTTAATATGGAGAACCTAAAGGGTCACACCATAAAAGGAAGAATAATTATTTAAGAAGTTAATGGCATAATTGTAATAATATGTTAAGTATATTTAATTTAATCTATGGTGATAGAATAAATTAAATAGCTTAATATTATTATTTAATATTTTAGAAATATTAAATATAAATTAATAAGAGAGTCTTATTAATATTATTATAATTATTATTATTTTAATTTCTAAAAGGTTTAGGAATTAATTTAATATTAGTACTCTCATTTATTCTAATTGGATTAGGAAAGAAAATTAGTTAAAGGAGTTTAATTAATTATCCCTAATAGGATTAGGGGCCCATTTAATTAAAGAGTTTAATTAAATAAATAATACCTTATTTTAATTAAAATAGGGTTATATAATATCTTTATAAGAGAGTCTTATATTAGATATATGAAATATCGTAATTCTAGATTTGGAGAGTACACCTTTTTTTATTTAGATATAAAAAAACTAGGGTTTGAGCGAATCCCTTCTTCTTGAAAATTCCTCTTCTTTTGGTGGATCACTATATAGGCCCACACTTGGGTGGCTTACATTGATCGAAGGAAGGAATCTGCAGGAGATTGAGGAGATCGTGAAGAAGTAGGAGGTGAACTTCGTGCACGAGGAAGCTCGTTTCTACTGAGGTATGATTTCATAATTTCTTATTCTTCGTTTTAATTAATAATATGCATAAAGGATGATCAAGGGTAATTGGTTTGTGAAAAATTTTAAAATCGATTTTATCTAAACTTATTATTTTTTGATTTGATTGCTACTTTGATTTTCACGAAAACTAACGATGGTATCGTGAGCCAAACTTTATCACGAATTATTAATTATTTTGATTCCATATATATATGGGTATGTATTTTGAATAATTTATTGGGCATAATTTGTTGTATAAAATTATTATTTTATTGAAAAAAAAAAAAATAAAAAAAAATTTTTTTGAATTTTTTTTTTTTTTTTTTTTTTTTTTTTTTTTTTTTTTTTTTTTTTTTTTTTTTTTTTTTTTTGATTTTTGTTTTTTTTTTTTGAAAATATATATATTAATATATATATATTATATATATATATATATATAAATATATATATTTATATATATATATATAATATAAATATATATATATTTTAAATTTATTTTTTTTTTTAATAATTTTTATATAAAAATATATATATATATATTATATATTATATATATATATATATATATATATATATGTATATATATATATATATATATATATATATATATATATATATATTTTTTTATATATTTTTTTTTTTTTTAAATATATATATATTTTTTTTTATATATATATTTTTTTTTATATATATATAAGATATTATATATATATATATATATATATATATATATATATATATATATATATATATATATATTAATTTAATAATTTTATAATTAAAATAAAAGTTTATTTTAATCTTGAAATTGGATTTCATGCAACATAAAATTGCCCATTAAATGATACTTTCGTATATATATGGAATGATTTAATTTATTGATGATATATGATGATATGTATGATAATAAATGGGATTGATTATGGACAATTGACCATATGATTGGATTTATTTTAGTTGGATGTTTGAATGAATGGGTTTTATTAAATGGGGTTACTGCGTACCTCGTCTTTTACGGTTTTCTTCTTGATGTAAATTCTATCTCTCTCTATGTACTTCCCCTTGGCTTGCGATCGAGGTTTTATTTAAATTAAATAGTTTAATGTAATAGGATTAGTTAGAATTTTTTTGAAGAAGCAGGAGATCGAAGATCGAGGAGCGCTTGAAGACCCGTTTGTAATGGAGCAGGGTTTAAATGTAATAGTTATATTTAAATGTTTATTCTTTGCACCCTAGGGTTTGACCTTTTGGTTCACTTGGTGGCTCTAGTGAACGAAAACTAGAATAAAGTCCATAATCAATCAAGGGTAGAATATAGTATTACATATGTGCATGCTAGTATTATATATATTATATATTATGCAAACATGCTTGCATGTTTAATAATATAATATATATATTTTTATATATATATATTTTGCATGCTTGCGCTAAACAAGATGAGACAAATAATAACAAATCCCTCAAAGTTTTTTTATATTTAGTCTTAAGCGTTCAAAGATATTTAGAATATCGAGCGTTAAGCCTTAGCATGATAAAATTAATAGAGTA
Source organism: Panax quinquefolius (assembly GCA_020205615.1). NCBI lineage: Eukaryota > Viridiplantae > Streptophyta > Magnoliopsida > Apiales > Araliaceae > Panax > Panax quinquefolius. Next base: position 54,525,922 of record CM035170.1, read on the forward strand.
TTAAATATTTAATATGAGTTTGTTGTGTCACCACAAAGCAAGTATTAAGTATTTAAGATGTTAATTATCACATTTGATGCTTATAAAGAAAATTGAACAATATTGTTTTGTTGTGTCACCCAAAGGCGATATTTTCTTTTTTGAATATATGGAAGTGCTAGGTTGGACTTAACTTAGATAATTTTGATTCGGATGTGCCACCACTTGATCAAAATAATCGAGAGGCAAAACATAAGGAGTTACGTGTTGATGTAATTGACAAGGAGTTGTCTACCTATTTATTTATATATAGTTTGTTGTGTCACCACAAGGCTATATATATTTGAAATGGGATCCTTATTCTCACTAGCAAAAAACTTTAATTAGATTTTCTTAGAACTATATAAATGAGGTAATATAGTTTGAAGAAAATAGTGGGAGATACCAATATAAAATAAGACCTAATTTATTTTGGTAATTAATAAATGAATGTTTGCTAAAATATTGTCTTTTTACATGCGAAATTTTGAAAATGTCACATTCACTAATTTCAACTGCGAAGCATACTTGATCTTAACAAAGCGTAGGGAATAGAACTACTGCAATTTGGTTAAGGAATCGAGAATTGTTCTCCTTCTTTGAAAAGATTTCTTATGTCCTAAATTAGCCGTACACAAAAAGTTGCGAGAGCGACCTCTGAGGAAGAGATTGCTACTTTTAAGCGGTGGCGAGATGATGCATCGTGGCTCGATGCATCATGCTTTCGCATCCATGAGTATGAGCTTGGCGTCGGCATGAAAACATGGATGCTCTCTTGTCTTCTTGCACCTTGGAGAGTTGTATGGTGAAGCAAAGTAGGGTTTGCTAGATATGAAATATCTAAGGAGCTCTTAGATCTCGGATGGCCAGAGGCACTTCTGAGATTGAGACTCGTGTCCTAAAGATGATCAATCGATTGAGCGTCTTGGGCGACTTGGGTTCGTCGTGGATGGGGAGTTGAGTCGAGATTTAGTCTTGCGATCACTCCCGGACACCTTCTCTCAATTTGTTGTGAATTTTCACATGAATAAGTTGGATGTCGACTTGCACGAATTACTTAACATGTTGAAAGCTAGCTGCTGAAGGTCACTTCCCATCGAAGAAGAACCATGTCTTCTTGGTGGATGATTCTTCGAAAGAAAGGAAGAGGCCCAGGTATCTTACGAAAGAAAGAAATCCAAGAAGGCTAAGGGAAAGGCGAAAGTGAAGGATCGAAAAGAAACTGATCCGACTAGCAAAATTTGCTTCCATTCTGATAAAAGCGGGTCCTTTGGAAGAGGAGCTGAGGATTATCTCATGAGAACAAAAGCGAAGAAGCTTGGAAAGCTTGAATCCTAATCGAGTTTGTTTATGATTGAAATTAATTTTTACGAAAGTCGATCTTCTACTTGGGTATTGGATCTGGGATGTGGTTCTCACGTATGTAATAATATCGAGGGGTAGTCGAGTAGAAAGGCGAAGAGCGAGATGAGGTTAGATCTACGAGTGGGAAATGGAGCAAAGGTTCTTTGCATTAGGCATGTAAGGACTTATTGTTTAACCTTTTTGCTACTGAGCGAGTTCATTAATTTAAATAATTGTTATTTTGTTCCAAATATCATTAGAAACATTATTTCTATCTACTGTATTGGATATGGATGGTTTTAATATTATAATAAAAACAACGGTTGTTCCATTTATAATGATAATGTTTTATATGGTGTTGGTAATTTCTGAAATGGACTTTATATACTTGACTTGCATGAAAATATATTTCAAATTGAACAAACTAATAAAAGGAAAAGAGATGATGTTAATTATACCTTCATGTGTACTTTTTGTAGACTTGGTCGTATTAATGAAACAAGATTATCCAAGTTGCGTAAAGATGGGCTCTAGAGCTATCGATTATGAATCATATCGACTTGTGAATCTTGTCTCATGGGTAAAATGACTAAATCTCCTTTTAGTGGAAAAGGAGAAAGAGTTCTGAGTTGTTAGCGTTGGTACACACGGATGTATGTGGACTATGACAACGACCTTACGAGGAGGGTATTCTTATTTTATTACATTCATTGCGACCACTCGAAGATTTGGATATGTGTATTTAATGAAATACAAATCTGAATCATTTGAAAAGTTCAAAGAGTTGAAGTGAAGTTGAGAAACAAGCTGGTAAGAGTATTAAGATTCTTGATCGATCGAGGAGGAGAATACTTAAGTGGTGAGTTTCTCGATTGTCTCGAAAAAAATGGTATAATCTCACATGGACTCCACCGGGGCGCCCACGGATGAATGGTGTATCTGAAAGGAGAAATCGAACATTGTTGGACATGGTTCGATCTATGATGAGCTTCTGAGCCTTCGGTTTTCATACGGGGATATGCCTAGAATCATTTTGCATACCTACTTAACAAAAATACCTACAAAATCCGTCCCCAAGACCCCATATGAGTTATGGACGGGGAGAAACCAAATCTTAAGCATGTTAAGACTTGGGGTTGTCGACTTATGTCGAAAAAGTTTGAAAGCGATAAAATACTGCGGACTAGATCGACAAATGTAGATTTGTGGGATACCTAAAAAACATCGGGGTATTATTTCTATCATCAGTGATCGAAAAGGTGTTTGTTGCGAAAATCATGCGCTTCTTGGAAAAGGAGTTTATCCTTGAAGGGGTCGATGGGAGTAAGATATATCTTGAAGAGTTTCAAGAACCACAAAATACTACTGAGATCAAAGTGAGGTACCTAACAGTAGAGATTCATACATACCACACCTGATTAAATAAATCGGAAGAGTACCAAAGATACAGACGGTATGGACTTGTCATAGAAGATGACAATGATGTGCATCATCATAGATGATGATGATCCATTGAATTCTGAGCAGGGCTATGAGTAGTAAAGACTTCGGAGAAATGGCGAAAAGCCGTGAAATCAGAGATGGACTCCATGTATGAGAACCAGTATGGACTTTGGTCTCACCACACGAAGGCATTAAGCTTTATTGGGTGTAAATGGGTCTTTAAAAAAAAATGGAAGCGGGGCGGCAAGAGTAGAGACCTATAAGGCCCGGCCCGGTTGCAAAAGGTTTCAAACAAAGACAAGGAGTTGACTATGGCGAAACCTTCTCACGATGCAATACTCAAGTCCATTCGGATTTTGCTTGCGATTGCGACTTACCGTGACTACTGAAAATCTGGCGGATGGGCGTGAAAGCGGCCTTCCTCGATGGGAAACTTGAGGAGGATGTGTATATGACACAACGGAGGATTTGTTTCAAAGTTGGAACAAATCAAGTCACATAACTTCTGACGATCCATTTATGGATTAAAAGCGAAACTTCTAAATGGGTGGAACATCGTTTGATGAGACAATCAAAAGTTTGATTTTATCAAAAATGAGGATGAACCATGTGTGTACAAGAAGGTTAGTGGGGCTATTTCATTCCTTGTATTATATGTTGATGATATATTCTTGATAGGGAATGATATTCTATCTTTGAAACAATTAAAATACGGTTATCTAAACACTTCTCCATGAAGGACTTGGGAGAAGCATCCTATATTTTGGGGATAAAGATCTATAGAGATAGATCTAATAGGATGTTGGCTTATCCCAAGGCGTACATTGACATGATGCTAAAAAGGTTTAGCATGGAAGATTCAAAAAGAGGTCTCATCTTGGATGAGCCATGGAATACATCTCTCAAAAGCAAGCCCCAAAGACACACGAGGAGAAAAGCGGTATATGAGTAAGATTCCTTATGCTTGACAATAGGATCTATCATATATGCGGTATGATATATACTAGACCGATGATGTAAGCTCATGCACTTAGTGTAACAAGCGCGAGATGTCGATCGAATCCGGAGAAAAAGAACAAACTTTGAAGGCGGTGAAAAATATCTAAAGTACTTAAGAAGAACTAAGGATGTATTTCTTGTCTCTGGTGGAGTGCGAATTAAAACTAGAGGCTTCCACAGGACTCAAGTTTTCAAAGCAGACCAAGATAATGATAAATCCGTTTGGGTATGTGTTTACCTTAAGCGGTGGCGCGATGAGTTGGAAAAGTTCAAGCGACAACGATTCTTGATTCGATGTGAGAAGCGATACATAGGCTGCAGTGAAGGCTGCGAAAGGAAGGCTGTTTGGATGAAGAAGTTCATTCTGCGAACTTGGTGTGGTTCCTAGCATTAAAGGACCGGTGCCTTTATTACGTGACAACCTTTGGAGGCATTGCTGCATGACTAAGGAACCCGGTCTCATCGAAATCGAACCGTGTTGCGGCGATTTCATTTGATCGGAGAGATCATTGAAAGAGGAGGCGTCACCACAGGCGTGTGGACTCTCAAGACAATATTGCGAGATCCATTTACTAAAGCGTTAACACAGACGGCGGTTTGATCGTCACTTAGAAGATGGGTATGAGATACCACGGCGATTGGCTTTAGTGCAGAGTGGGAGATTGAAAGTATTATGCATCTGAAGCCATCATGTATGATGATAAAGCATATCTTGTGTAATCAATCTTATTTATTTATTAATAAAAAAATTATTTATTAAAGGCATTTATTATCTACATGGTCTTTGTTTTAATATGTATGTGATAAACCCGTAGTTTTAAGCAACGCTTTTAGAATAATGATGATGATCATTCTAATGAGATCTAAATTCTTAGAAAGCTTAAAACTAAAATAGTTCCCAATCATTGGATTACTAAATTGGGGATTAGTGAATCCGGATAGATTGAGTACATCGTTCTTTTGCTTTCGTTGGATGAGGATGATTGATCTCATGATCATTTGTGTGGAACACTAAAAAGCAAGTATGTAGGTGCTTATTAGAGAATAAGTTCATTTGAGCGTGACTGACTTCATTAAGGAATACCTAATGGAGTTTTACTTACACATCGATAGGAATTCTGTAGTGATAGTAGTCTGAAATGATCCTTAGACTTGAGATCATCATAGTATCTTATATATAATGAATTACACTTTGACTTATTCCTTAAGACTCTTAGAGTATATCAAAGGGTATGCTTGGGTGTAATAAGTTATATATGAAGATAATGAATGATCGATAAAGAATCTACCACTTCTAGTAAAAGAGAGAATGTCTATGTGATTCGATAAATGACAACCCGGGAATCCTTGGCGAGGTGGAATGAAATTAGAAAGTAGTTTCTAATTTGCATTCATTAGGAGTTATTCATTTAGGAATCGAAATACATATAATTAAATAAAATAAGACTTGTGATAATTCCATGTCTTATATTTAATTGGGACATTGTATGGTGGAAGGATTGAATTATCGCGGTAACTATTTACTCGAAAGGTTCTTTTATGATTAATGTTGAAATCTATATTATCTGGAAAATCGTTGATGATCATTGGGAGAAGGCTTATCCTATTGTAGAATAATAAATATTATTTATTTAAATAAATTATTTGTTTAATTTATTTATTTAAATGAGATTAAATTGTTACAATTGATTTATTCTGTTAGGTTTAATATGGAGAACCTAAAAGGTCACACCATAAAAGGAAGAATAATTATTTAAGAAGTTAATGGCATAATTGTAATAATATGTTAAGTATATTTAATTTAATCTATGGTGATAGAATAAATTAAATAGCTTAATATTATTATTTAATATTTTAGAAATATTAAATATAAATTAATAAGAGGAGTCTTATTAATATTATTATAATTATTATTATTTTAATTTCTAAAAGGTTTAGGAATTAATTTAATATTAGTACTCTCATTTATTCTAATTGGATTAGGAAAGAAAATTAGTTAAAGGAGTTTAACTAATTATCCTAATAGGATTAGGGGCCCATTTAATTAAAGAGTTTAATTAAATAAATAATACCTTATTTTAATTAAAATAGGGTTATATAATATCTTTATAAGAGGTCTTATATTAGATAGATATATAAATTCATTCTAGATTTGGAGAGTACACCTTTTTTATTATTAGGATAGGAAAAAAACTAGGGTTTGAGCGAATCCCTTCTTCTTCTTGAAAATTCCTCTTCTTTGGTGGATCACTATAGAGCCACACACTTGGGTGGCTTACATTGATCGAAGGAAGGAATCTGCAGGAGATTGAGGAGATCGCGAGAAGTAGGAGGTGAACTTCGTACGAGGAAGCTCGTTTCTACAAGGGTATGATTTCATAATTTCTTATTCTTCGTTTAATTAATAATATGCATAAAGGATGATCAAGGTAATTGGTTTGTGGTTTGTGAAAAAAAAAAATCGATTTTAGAACATATACCTAAACTTACTTTAGGATGTCCCACAAATCATGTACTTATCAAATCTTGTCCCAAACTTATCCTTTGAAACCTTTTCACGTAAGTTGGACAACCCCTTATCTTAACATACTTAAGATTAGGAATCCTCCAGTTCATAACTTTTATGGAGTCTTGGGGATGGATTTTGAGGTTACCTTTTACGTGAATGTCACGGCCCATTTCTAGGACATTATCCAGAGGGATCTTTGGAATGTCGATAAAATCATTATGGATACGCTTACCATGTCCAACAAAGTGCGATTTTTCCTTTCGGATACATCGATCAATTATTAGCGTATCGAAGATGCGTCCATTATGAGAAAACCATTTGAGATGATCTAAAACTTATTGCTCAAATATTTATTCCTTGATCTAATCAATGAATCTTAATACTTTGCCAATTTGTTTCATACGAATTCTTTGAATCTTTCAATAATTCTCACTTGTATTCGAATAAATACACACATTCGACTCTTTGAATGATCATCTCCTTTTCTTATACTAGTTTGTTCAATTTATAAAATTATTTTCACGTAAATCAGTATACAAAATCCATTAAGTAATATTCGATTCTATACAAAACATTATTATTATAAATAGAACAACAATTGTTCTTAATTATAATACCAAAGATTTCATTGTCCAACAATAAAATGGAAATAATATTTTTAACAAGAATTTGGAATACTGATAACAACTTATTGACTTAATAGATTTGCCGTAGGCATTCTTAAACTATAAGTTTCTATGGCTAATATGGCAACCTTTGCTACATTTCCACACGTAGGATTACTTATATTTGTTTAGCTTTCTACTTACTGCTTGGTCCTTCATAAATCTATATTTATGATAACGAAATCGGTATCCAATACCCAAGTAGAACCTTGACTTAAAGAAAAATTTATTTCAATCATGAACAAAAAAGCGTATTATGGCAAAACTTCACTAAGCTTCTTTTGGTTAGCCTCTGCAAGATCTTTCTCATGATTTCTTTCCGGTGTCGAAAGCTTATTGCGGTGGAAGCAAACTCCTTTCTTTATCCGTGTCGAGTTTTGTTCTTATTATCCTTTGTTTATGCCTTTACTATTTACCTTCTTTGAATCGTTCTTCTTTTGAGAAGATCCTTTGGCCCCTACCGGTAAGACTTGATCTTTCTTGGTTGGAAAGTGACTCTCGACATTTTCAATATGTTAAGCAAATCGGTGAAGGCGATATCTAGCTTATTCATATGAAAAATTCACAACAATTAATGAAAGAATTCAGGGGTGAGTGCAAGATCAAATCTTGGCTCAACTCTCCATCCATGACAAAACTCAGTTGTCTAATTGATCAATCAAATTGATAATGTTAAGAACTTTTATGCATCTTATAGTGCCATTGGCCATTCTAGATCGGAAGAGCTCCTTAGATGTCGATATCTATCGGTCCTACTTTCTTCACCATCAACTACTTGATGTGCGGGAATATAGTAGGAAACATCCATGTTTCATCTTGTGGCTGAAGCTTGTTACTTTCGTGGATCTGAGCATGATCGTTGAGCCAATTGTGCATCATCTTGCCACTTTCTAAAAGTAGCGATCTCTTCCTCGGAGGCATTATGCGCAACCATTCGAGGGATAGGCGTATTAAGGACATAAGATAACTTTTAAATTATGAGAACTATTCTCAAATTCCTTAACCAATCCATTTAATTTGATGCGGTTAATTTAGCATCTAATATGCTTAGCGATGATAGTAATTTTAGACATTGTAAAATTACGTAAATGAATTTGTAATTAACAACATTTTAACATACATTCTTTTATTAATTACCAAAATAAATTAGGTCTTGTTTTAAATTGGTATCTCCCACTAATTTTTTTAAACTATATTACCCTCACTTATATAGTTTCGGCAAAATCTAATTAAAGATTTGCTAGTGAGAATAAGGATCTCATTTCAAATGTATATAGCCTTGTGGTGACACAACAAACTATATATAAATAAATAGGTAGACAACTTTTGTCAATTACATCAACTATCTGACTCCTTTTCTTTTGCCTCTTAGATTATTTTGATCAGTGGTGGCACATCAAATCAAAATTATCCAAGTTAAGTCAAACCTAGCACTCCATATATTCAAAAAAAAAAAATATCATCCTTGTGGTGACACAACAAAACAATATTGTTCAATTTTCTTTATAAGCATCAAATGTGATAAATTAACATCTTAAATACTTAATACTTGCCTTGTGGTGACACAACAAACTCATATTAAATATTTAATACTCTATTAATTTTATCATGCTAGAAAAGCGGCGTTCGATATTCAAATATCTTTGAGCGCTTAGGACTTAATATAAAAATTGAGGGTTTGTTATTAAAATGTCTCTCATCTTGTTTAAGCGGCATTACACGTATATATATATAAATCGCGTCGTATTAATGAACATCGAAAAGCATGTTTGCATAATATATAATATATATAGTATAAGCATGCACATATAGAATCTTATATTCTACTTGGATTGATTATGGACTTTTATTCTAGTTTGGTTCACTAGAGCCACCAAGTGAACCAAAAATTGAACTCCCCAGGGGTGCGAAATTAATATTTAAATATAACTATTACATTTAAACTTGGGCTCCATTACAAAGCGGGTCTTCAAGCGCTCCTTGCTCCTTGATCTCTAATTCTTCAAAATTAATTCTAAATATTCCTATTACAAAACTATTTAAAAAAAATAGAAACCTTGATCGTGATCGAGGGAAGTACATAGGAGGAGATAGAATTTACATTAAGAAAAATTAGAGAAGGCAGTCTGTGAGACCCATTTAATAAAACCCATACATTCATGCATCCAACTAAAATAAAATCCAATCGCATTAATCGATAGTCCATAATCAATCCCATTTATTATCATACACATCACCATATGTATCGATAAATAACATTCATCTTATGAATAATAAACATTCAATATATATATTGATATCATTTAATGGGCAAAATTAGTTAGTATAAAATCTAATTTTAATCTAATTTTAAATCAAAATAAAATTATTTTATTTTAATTTATCAATTTTGAATAAAATAAACTATTTTATTTTAATCAAAATTTTAATCAAAATAAACTCCTTTATTTTAATTAATTATGAATCGATTCCATGTAAAAAAAAAATTTAAAGGAAACAAAATTCTTTAATTCAAAATAAACTCCTTTATTTTAATTAATTATGGAATCTTATTTCATATTTAAATAAATCCTTTATTAAAGGAAACATGGATTCTCTTTCCTATTCACAAATAAACTCTTTTATTTTGAATAATATAAAATCTTATTTCATATCTAAATAAACTCCTTTATTTAAGGAAATTAGGATTCTTTTCTATTCACAAATAAACTCCTTTATTTTTTGAATAATATGAAATCTAATTTCATATCAAAATAAACTCCTTTATTTAAGGAAAAATAGAATCCAATTTCAACTCCAATTAGTTATCATGGAATCGAATTCCAACTCTAATTAGTTAGCATGAAATTCTAATTTTAAAATTAAAATAAACCTTTTATTTTAAAATTAAAATAAACTTTTATTTTAATTATAAAATAAACTTTTATTTTAATTATATATATATATATATATATATATATATAATATATATATAATATATATATATATATATATATATATATAACCAAAAAAAATTGAAATTTTAAAATAATTACATGAAATTTTGTTTCCTTGATTTTAAAAAGAATATTATCAAATATATATATCAATATAATATCTTTTGAAGCCTTTTTCACGAATCAACGATATTAATTAACAAAAATGATTATATTATAATATATATATATATATATATATATATATATATATTAGTAACCATTAGAAATCCGTAAAAAATTCACATGGTACTTAATATCCAATCATAACCACGGATTTATGAATTAACAAAAAGGATTATGATGATTTTTTTTTAAATAAATTTTATCTGATAAAATTATGCCCAATTAAATTGTTCTAAACACATATCGATATACATATTAAATCAAAACAATTAATAATTTGCATAAAGGTTTGGCTCGATGCCCTTTATTAGGTTTTGTAATATTTATGAGCCTTGATCAAATTGCTCAAAATTAAGCGGCATGTGTAAAAATCGAGTTTAAAAATTTTACAAACCATATACGGATCACCCTTTATGCACAATTATTAATTAAGCGAAAAGAATATGAAAACAAAATCATACCCTTGAAGATCAAGGCTTCCTCGGTCTGCAGTTCACTTCCTCCTTTTCAGCGTTCTCCTTGAATCCACGGGTTTGGTTCCTTCCTTTGATCGATGTTAGCCTACCCAGTGTTTGGCCTCTGGGGTGATCCACGAGGAAGAATAATTTTCAAGAAGATGGGTATTTGGCTCAAACCTAGTTTTCTATCTACATATAGAAAAAGAGCGTCTCTCTCAACTATTGGAATTATTATGTTGTATAAGTTGATATATCACCCATAATAAGACTCCTCTTATAATAGATGTCGGGTAACCCTCCTTAATAATTAATAAATTGGGATTTATTTAATTAATTAAAATTCTTTTAATTAATTAAGCTCCTAATCTTATTAGGGATAATTAATTAAACTCCTTTAACTAATTTTCCTTCCTAATCGATTAGGAATAAATGAGAATACTTATATTAAATTAATTCCTAAACTCTTTTAGAAATTAAAATAATAATAATTGTAATAATATTAATAAGACTCCTCTTATTAATTTATATTTAATATTTCTAAAATATTAAATAATAAATATTAAGCTATTTAATTTATTACATCACCATAGATTAAATTAAATATACTTAACTATATTATTACGATTATGCCATTAACTTCTTAAATAATTATTCTTCCTTTTATGGTGTGACCCTTTAGGTTCTCCGTATTAAGCCCAAGTTGTGAATAAATCAATTAGAACAATTCTAATCTTATTTAAATAAATAAATTAAACAATTAATTTATTTAAATAAATAATATTTATTCTCTGATAGGGATAAGCCTCCTAGCGATCAACGACTTTCCGGATAATATAGATTTCAACATTAATCATAAAAAGAACCTTTGAGTAAATGAATTCTTGCAAATGCAATTCAATCCTTCCACCATCTGATGTCCCGATTAAATATAAAACATGGAATTCTTGTCGAGTCTTATTTTATTTAATTATATGTATTTAGATCCTTAAATGCCTGACACCAAATAATGCAAATTAGAAACTCCTTTCTAATTTCATTACGCCTTAACCAAAGACTCTTTGGGTTGTCATTTATCGAATCACATAGGACATTTCTCTTCTTTTATTAGAAGTGGTAGATTCTTTATTGATCATACATTATCTCCATATACTGACTTATTATACCCAAGCATACCCTTTGATATACCTAAGGGTCTTAAGGAATAAGTCAAAGTATAACTCATCATACACAGATCTTATGATGATCTCAAGTCGAGGATTCTTTGTCTTACTATCACTCTGAAATTCCTATTGACGAGTGAAAGTAAAACTCCATTAGGTATTCCTTAGCGAGCCCACGTTCGATGAACTTATTCTCTAATAAGCACCTACATACTTGCTTTAGTGTCTCCACACAAATGATCATGAGATCGATCATCCTCATCGATGAAGCAAAGCAGCGTATGTACCCGATCTATCGGATTCACTAATCCCCGATTTAGTAATCGATGATTGAGAACTATTTTAGTTTTAAGCTTTCTAAGAATTTAGATCTCATTAGAATGATCATCATCATTATTCTAAAAGCATTGCTTAAAACTATGGGTTTATCACATATTATAAAAGCGACATCGTATAGATAATTAAAAGCCTTTAATAAATAAATACTTTTTATTAATAAATGAATAAGATTATTCTGAAATATATGCTTTATCATCAAACATGATTGGCTTGTGCATACTACTTTCCTTGTATATGATAACGATCCTTAGAAAAGGAAATGAGCGAATTCGAAGAATATGTAATACTCAAATATAATTGAGTCTAAGTAAAGGTAATGAAATAAAACTTACAAGAATTTATTATGAAGAATGGTGGGAGTAGGAAATATAAAATATATATGAAGGTAATGTGTTGAAGTTATTGATGAAGAGATTTGGTAAGAAACACGAGGAAGGTAGGGTTTACGGTGATTAGAAGACGGAATCCTTATAAAAGTGGGAAGAATGTAACAATCCAAATTTTATTTATAATTTCAAATATTTATTGAATTAAATAAATATTTTAATTAATGTGTTTGTTGTTTAGTAGATATTTATTGGATTATTTATTAGTAAGTAAATAATTAAGTGAGTTATAAAATTAATTTAATTAAGATAAAAGAGTGATGAATTAAATTTATGAGATAATACTCTAATTTAACTCAATAACTAAATTAAAGAGTTATTAAGGATTATATGGTTTGTTATAATGTTATTTAATTTAATTTTTATAATTAAAGTGATGTGTTAATTTATTAAATAAAATTATAATTATAATGAAAATTATTATTTTATTGTATTTATTTATGTGGTAAATAGATTTAATAAATTGTTATTAGATTTAATTTAATTTGAATATAGAATTTATTTAAACAAAGTGTGACAATAAATATGACTTATGAAAATAAATTAAAAGAGTTTTAATTTGGTTTTACCAAACAAAGCTGGAGAACTTTTGAAATTCTAATTTTAATCTTGTTTTTGCAAACAAAGGCTTAAGGAATGATTAAGTCATTATTTTAATAGGTTTTGCCAAATAAGGCCTTATGGTTTTAAGTTTAAAATAAAAAAAATAAGCGATAGGTATTTAGTAGCCTTATTATTATCGTCGGTTTATTTTTTATGTTAGCGTCTGTTTTAGTTTTCGTTGGTGATAAGTGGGTTTATACCTACTTATCCGGTATCTAATTACTTGAATTATTTGCTTAATCTCATGATTCTTAGTTACTTTTCATGCATTTTGTGTTCGTTTTGTAGATTATATGCTTGGGAGTTGAAATACATGAAAATTGGTATGAATCTGTGAAAAGTAATCCGGATATTATTTGGGCTTTCATGTTACTTCATGTTCTTGGCTTGGAACTTGGACTACATTGTAGAAGCGTCTTCTTAGCTTTCGGAACATCTTGAATCATCAAAATCGGAGTTTGGATGCAAGAGTTATGACATTTTGTGCCAGCGGACATGAGCGTCAGCATTTTGGATGGCCATTTGCATATGATCACTTCAGCCCAATTTCTACCTTCATCCGTTCGTTATTTCTCAATTCTCAAAGAATAAAAGTTTTAGATCTCGTCTATATCTTCGATTTGATAGGTGTCAGGACTCGTAACTCTTTCCGGATCAAAAGTTATGGCCGTTTTCCCAAAGGACGTCAGAGCAGAAAATTTTCCTTCACAAAACCGTCGCCGGGGTGGGCATACATGGCACAAAGCAGGCCCCTAGCCCACCGGGGCGGGCGCAAATCAAGCATAAACCCCCGCCGAGGCGGGGGTAGCCCAGAAAATGCACGAAAAATGCAAATTTTGGTCGATTTGAGTCAAGAAAAGGATTGTTTGATCCGATTGACCTGAGGACTTCAAAGAACTTCAAGATGACTTAAGACATATGATGAGACTTATAAAGGAGGAGAATCACAAGGATTAGGAGATGAGAGACTAGATAGAGGATTCAATTAGATTAGATTAGAGTAAATTAGATCAAAACACTAGTTCTAATTAGATTTGGAGATTAAAGCAACTTGAAGACCATTGAAGATCAAGAGTAGGAGCTTGAGGAAGATGGAGATTTGCTGACAACAGATTTATTCTTTATTCTACTCTTATTTTTATCTTTTAATGTTATTTCAAGTGTGGATTCTTGGTTTTAATTCAATGAACTAATTCTTTGTTTGAGATTCTGATGGATCTTATTGTGTAGTTTATTTTAATATGCTTCACTATCAATTATTATGTTCTATTGTGAGGATTGTCTATTGTGATTTGGACTTAATTGTTTAATTGATTAGCCATCAATTCTTGTGATAATCTATATGAACTCGAGAGATGAAGTATTGATTTAGATCTTATCATGATAGCATGTATGTCGTGAATTTTGTCGATAGGTGATTTTTTATTATTGTTAAGGTAGAGATAAACGCTTGACATCGTATGTAATCGGATAGAGAACTTATTCTTCAACCTTCTTCAATTGTAATTCACATAGAGATATAGTGGGTTAGTTGATTAAGGTGTTTAGCAGTTCTATCTTAATTGTGGATTGACGTTAATATGGGTATTATGCATCGAGGGGTGGTTTTATACGCTTTAGTGTTCTTGATTAACAATTCGGGGATGAGAATAATTGATGAGAAGTGTATTAGCAAATAAAACAATAAGTGAAGTTGTGATCTTAAATCTCCGTTATCTTAATTTAACTAGTGGAATTTAATAGTAGTTTAATTTATATAATTTGAAATTTATTCGTTTAAATAAGATTGAGTTGGTTACGGGTTAGTACTTGGTGATTTGTGTTAAATAATTCTCTATGGGAACGATACTCAACTTATCACTTTATTACTTGTTAACCACGTATACTTGCGTGTTGTGCGTAACTAGATTTTACCCAACAGTTGGCTTAAGCCTAAGAAAGAACAGAAGGAAGAAAGAAGAGAGGAAGAGAAGAACTTCTCTGTAAATTGAGAGAAGGAATTTGTGAGGGTTATGGAAGGAAGAAACAAGAAGATTGTTCAAAATTTTATAGCTAATCAAAGGTAATAAGATCTAACTTTGAGTTTTTAGTATTATACTTCTTGAGTTTTCTTTGAAAAGTTGAATTTCTATGGTTAGGCTTTGTTAGATATTGATCATATATGTTAATTAGTATGTATAATTTGTTATCGTAATCTATAACAGGTTTTCATGTAATCAAATTTGTGAAACAAGTGTTAGATGAAGAAATTTGGTTTATGGCTTAGTATATGTATTTTGGTCTATTTTAAGGCTTAAATTGATGGTTAGATCATGTATATAATCTGAAATTGATAATAGATGTGATTAGTACATCGAAAAATGAAAAGAACACAAGTTGAATGAATCAAAATGGTTAAGGAACAAATTAAGCGGTGTTGATTTAGCTAGAGATGTTGAAACATGAAAATAGTGTATGAACATGTGTTTTGGGTCAAATTTTAGGTTGGTTAATGTTTTTATAAATTGTTAGAATTCTAGTATATTGTAGTTACATGAATTACGAATCCATAGAATCAACAGGACTAATTTGGATGTGTATAACTCGAGTTATGAAGATTAGTAGGACAAAAGGTCAAAAATCGCTAAACAACATAATCTGGTGCGAAGCCCTAAGCGTGGCCAGTAGCCTTGCCAGTTAAGCGCTACTAGATGGCGTGGCGTCGGAAAGGCAGCATGCGCGCCGTGTGTCTTGTATGTTGCTTTGACTTGTTTTAAATAAAAGCGACCATAACATTTTCATCGAACTCGATTAAGGTGATTGAAGATTATCCAAGAGCGAGGGGCGAATAGACCTACAACATTTATTCTTTAAGTGTTTCAATTTGAGGTGCAGGCGGGGTCAAAATGGTCATTGGTAGAATTTGTTATGTTTAGGGACAATCGGAGGCGTCGGGTATGCACTATGCAAGTGTAGTGCTCTTGACGATAAAAAGATGTTGTTCAAGTTATAGAACATGAATATTATGAAGTATAATGATACTTAACATTAATAAATGATGTATTAGATAAGTTGTATATGCATACTAAGTACACCTGAGAGAACAAATTGGGCGTGTAATGAATAAGCGTCGAAGCTTATTTGTGATAAGTGATAATGAGCGTAAAAAGTGTTTTAAATCAAATAAAATGAATATTATAAGATATTGAATAGTGTTAATATAAAACCAATAAGTAGTCTAACAAGACTTAAACATTTGAATGAACTTGAATATGAAATACGATGAGATATAAGTTGAAAGTTAACACAATCAAATTGAACATTATATATCTATGATAGGAAGGGTTATGAGGCGTAGAGTAAAGTTTACATTACAACTAATATGTGTTGCTATGTGACTAATAGTTAATGTGAATGATTATATAATTGTGTAGGGACACGTGAAGTCTGCGAGATATCACATAATTTATTAAAGCTGTTATTGGTAAACAACGATCGAGGCAAGTCTTTCGAGTTCTATTTGTTATGTGAACTTGATGATGAAATTTGTTTTAAACCTTTATTGCAAAGAGCATGATGTGTTATATATATGTAAAATATATGAAATGTTAAAAGTCAACTTATGACTCGTTGATTGAGTAAAAGCATCTTTGATTGAGTAAGGAACTCAATCTTTATACTTGTTATATATTATATTAACATGTATGTTATGTTAGTCAATATTTATGAGATATATGTTGAGCATGTTATTATATGCTACGTGATGCATGAAAACATTAGATTTTCTTTGGTACATCGAGTTCAACCTTGCGAAATAACTATTTTTCTTTGGTTAAGAATTGAAGGTAACACTATATATTTACTTGAATGGCGTGGATCGAAATAATACCACGAAGAGGAATATTTTAGCTAAAGTTGTTATTTCTTAATACCACGATTAAGATTCATGAGATGTACTAAATATTTTATGATGTATAGTTTTATGTGGAGTTGTAAAGTTAAAGTTTGAGTTATACATTGTGCAAAGGTTATTGAAGTGAAATGTAAAATTTGATATAATAATTGTGATGAAGTGAATCATGGATTATATATGATTCAAAAGACATGTAGATGATAAAGATTTTGATTAGAATTTAAGTAAATAGACATAAAAGTTTAAATTATTAGCATATTATTAAGTTTAACATCGAATAATGATGTAGAATCGGAAGTTAGGCGTATTATTAACGAATAGAAGTCGGTACTTGTATTATATAAATTTTAGGGTCGTTACATTCTGATATAGCGTGTATGTGTGATTTGCATAAGTTATACATATTAATTGGTGTTAGAAATTAAAGATCTGATAGCTTTGTCACATTCTTACGTTTTGTGTTCTGTAAGCTCGAAGACTCAGTGCCAAAATCTGCGCCCTAGCTCTAAATTTCATGACTGCGATTGCCAAAGTCGAGTCGAAGACTCGACTTCACGTATTTGAAATCTTAAACAAATGATAACTTTGAAACCCCATGTGTGCGTATTACAGTCTGAGTGTGGTGCGGCAATCTGCGGGTTAGCGATGGAGTCGAGGAATGACTTTTGTTTTGTACAAAAGTCTGTAATTATTGATGTAATGCAATATGATGATTTTCAAACATGTAATTTTGTTATTATGATGCTAAGAACGAGCATGTTATTAACGCCTAACAAGTTTTATTATTATTTTATTGATGTAATTTGACTATGTGGTTGACAATCAAACCATACATTAAATAAATACTTATAGCGTATTTATAAATGACTACTTGTATCCTAATGATATGTAATTAGGATATTGTGAATCAAACTATTACGATTTAGCCTCTGCAGAATGCAGTTCTCTAACTTCGAACTTCGAGTTGTTATTTTTCAAGTATGTTAGTGGATAATTATTGTTGATGATTCCAAATCTAATATTATTATTGAATATTCGCATTATGGCAAGTTTTCTAACTCAACACTTACGTTGAGCTAGTTCTATTATTACATTGAGCAAGTTTATTATTTCTAGTTCGATTACAATTATGCAAGTTTCTTAACTTCTTTCAATTCGTGTATTGAGCCTTGAGTATCTTATCCTTAACTTTTTATTTAGCATGCGAAGTTTCTAAATTACGATGGACTAACGTTGAACAAGCTTTATCGTTCAATTACTATTTATTATGAATGCTTCATATTCAATTTTAAATAAAATTTCTAACCTTAGCTTAATATTGTTTAAGCAAGGTATGTTATATTATTCAATATTTATGCTTATTAGATTATTCCAAAAGCATGAACTTAATATCTGATGTTGATTTAATTATGGTTTATTTAAGTAACATAGTATTATTACCTTTTATTCAACAAATCCTTAGTTGATGTTCATTGAATTCAAATTACCTTGAAGCGTATCCAAACCAAACTTACTTTGGTGCGGACTTGTACTCTAAATCTTTGAGATGAACAACCCTATTATTGGGGGATAACTTACGCGTAAGCGTTGAAATATTTATGCCAATACATTTATCGAAGAAATTTGATCCCCTAAGTATGAGGAGTCCCTATAGTCTTATATTTGTTAAAGTTTAAATTGAAGATTACTTATAACTATGGACATAGTTTGTGGTCTTGACCCTCGGATGAATGAACTCAGAATTTTGATTATCATTGATAGAACCTATTGTTCAGTTCTATTGAGCTGTAAATTGGCAATTGTTGTAAAGATTTTATTCATTATTATTTCAAGTGAGCTTTGTTTGCTCACTCTTGCTTCTATAAACCTTACATTCTAAAGTTGAGAAAGTCGATGTACCTAGCTTTGACGAAAGGAAAGGAAAGGTGAACAAGTATTGAAGACTTGTAATCATGTTGACATGTTGTTGTCAGACTTTAGTTTTAATGATTGTAATGAAGATATTTAATTTGGACATTTGAATGATTGTATTTAAAGGTTAGATAACCTAGGAGATTTTTTATTAATATAATCCTTTAATGGGAAGGTTTATTATTCAATTTTATTATGATTGGGTAATTAGATATGAATGTTTTTATTAAGTGAACACAAAATCTTGTGGTAATGAAGTACCCGAATTTGGGGGTGTCACAAGTTGGTATCAGAGCCTTAAGTTATGAACCTTAGGTGGGGGAAAAAGCCTTAGGAAGTAACCTTTGAAAAGATAGTGGTGATAAACTCTTATCGAGTTTTAAGGAAGAAATAATAAAACACTTATATCTTTATGTGATTCTGACGTATGTGTGCTCGTGAATGTCGAGTAATAATGATTAGTAATTAAAACTTAAAATTTTGTTGTCGGGATGACTAATGTGGAGAATCCAGTCGGGCTTTAGGGAGGAGGGACCTCGGATGCACGGAGAGGAGAGTCTCGTGACATTCGGTGGTTTAGGAACAACTACTTCCTGAGAAGTCAACTCCGGTAGTCGCGATGTAGTTGAAGATGAGGATGATGATGTAGAAGCGGATGAGGAGGATCCGGTTGAAATACGCCACATGCGAATGAGGATGAAGATGATGAGACGAGGAGGAAGAGAGTTCCACTAACCTCGATCATTTGCTCGTATGTCACGATGAGGTCTCTGATCGCAATGTAGAACTTCGAGGATCTGTCGAGGAGTTAGAAGAGATAGTAGGCGAACAACAAACCTCGATGGCACAAAGGACGATGAGATCCGGGATCGAGATGAGCGTCGACTAATGTCGAAGAAAATTTGGGTCCACACTAAAGGAGAGAATGAACAAGCCTGACCAAGGAGATCGCAAAATCGAAGAAACAGTGGTGAAGGAAGAATCTACTAAGAGGGCAAGAGCCCAAAGAGCAGCGTATGAGGAAGTTTATCAGCAATAGGAATATCGAGAGAGAGCGTACAAGAAAAGAGGATGAAGATGGAGGAGATGAATAACATATTCAACACCGTGATTAATCGAGCTCAAGATCGGGTCATGGGTTATCCGATTTAGTTTGAGACATTGCCATCATTCATATTAGATCACGCAGAACAATGTTCCGGATTATGGAAGAAAGGCGTCGTGAAGGCTACGCGATATCTTAGTAGAACATCGTGAGGAATGTACACATTATGCGATTAATAAAAGCGTTAAATAATATGTAAATCCCAAGTGTTATGTAACCTATTGGATATGATGATGATGTTGTCTGAAACTTTAGTGAGTTCGAGAAAGTAATGTAAATAGCGATGATCTTATTGTTATGATGTTTTCAAAGAGATTATGAGAATAAAAGTTATTTTTTGTTTTATTCAATGTGTTATGTGATGATTTCTTTTATGAGATGTAAGTTAAGTAGAAAATACTTAAAGGAGTTGAGTAATAATCTAATGAGTATATTTTAACGAAAATGCCTCGAAAGGCGTCAACCACGACAAAAGAACATTTGAGGAACCACCAATAATGACAATATTAATGCTAACTTGATTTAGCATTTGGTAGCGTTATTAATGGGTGCCTTTGTAGAATCAACAGCGAGAATCAAACTACAACGTTTAAGGACTTGAAGGTTTGTTGGACTACCGAGTACATGGGTCCATGAATCCGATTGAGGCATGACCTAGATCGTGGAGGTAGAAAGTATTCGATGTTGCGACGATGAGGGAGGATCGAGAAGATTGCTTTTGCAACATTAATGTTGAAAGCGAGGCTAGTTGTAAGACCCCACTTTTATGAATAAAATTAATTTTCTCGAAATATATTTTTTGAATATTATGGTATGGATTTAATATAATGTTATAGTCAATGGGTATTATTTATAAATTTTGCAAAAGTAAGCAAGTGGTTATATAATATTAGATTGGTTGAGGAATATTAGTTTTAACGAGGGAATATTAAATGCGAAGGTACAATCATTAGTGGACCCCAACGAAAGTATTATCATAGTTAAGAAAAGACGAATTTATCTTTTATAAAATAACGACAAAAGTTTTACCATTAAATTTGTGAACTACGGTGGTAAAAGTATAATAATACTGGTGGTTGCATAGTAGCTACGCGGTATTGATTATTGATGCTTCACGTGAAAGTCAAACTCGGTTATACTCAATTATTACTACATGAATTCTTGCATAATATCTCTCATATTATTGATTCAATTATTGTCCGATATAATCATGCATAATATTTTATATTATTAAATCAATAATTGAGGCGACAAAAGTTATTCATATTATTATTTGCAATATTGACAATGTCTAGAAGTTACGCCGAGGAGGGTTTGGTCACCTGGTTGCGGCATGATAGGGAGAAATCCTTATCGGAAGCCCTCTTTCACAGGAATGATCGGGTTGTTAAATATTGTGAGTTATAATATTAATGATGAATAAGTTAAGTGTTGATTAAAGATGAAATTGATATTTCCATTGTGTTGGGATTATTAATGTTAGTAGAAATCGACATCTATTTCGATAATAATTGATGTCTGGAGGTTATATTGACCAATCGGGTAATTAATCGGATAAATGAGCAATTAATTACTATTAATTCACATCTTTATAACTATTTGTTCACATGTGTGTACTATTGATTCACATGCATGTACTATTAGGGGAGGTGGTGTAAGGTTGATAATACTTGCATTGACTAAATTAAAATGGAGGTATAGATGAAGGTACTATCTTTGTAATTAATTTTTCACATGATTGTACTATTTATTCACATGATTGTACTATTGGGGGAGGTGGTGCAAGTTTGATAATACTTGCGAGAACTAAATTAAAAATGAAGGAAAAGATGAAGGTATTATCTTGTAATATTTGAGCCCCAAAGCGTGCAATTATAAAACTATATTTTCCTATAAATAAAGCTCATTCTTCTTTCATTCTCACCAATTCACTAAGACTCACAGAGAAATTATAGAGAGAGAAGTCGTAGAGAAGAAAGAAAGAAATGCTATACCTCACTATTCGATATCCGATCTTCTTGAGGTAAGGGATATTATTTTATTAAGATATTCATAGGAATAATGTGGCGCCCCCCAAAATAGGTATACATCACCCATCTTGAGTCGCCAAATACATGGTACAAAATTAAAATAAAACTTAATTATACGATTAAGTGTAAAATACGACAAAACATAATCTAAGAGTTTTAATAAGAATATTGTCATCTAGGCAATATCCACACTCACATGAGTCCTCATTACATTTATTGTCACACTATTTAATAGAATAATGAGGACTACTAATGCTATCATACGGGCCGTAACTCCGGTTCCCAGGCTAGTCCAGCTTCGTTCTCATTTCACGAAGAAAACGGTGAAAGAAAGGTGAGCTCAACTAGCCTAGTAAAAATATTATGACTAAGATAATGCGAGAATAAATTATCATTAGCATTCAACGATGTTAAAAGCGATAAAATATAATAAACATCAAGTTTAAGCTGCGGTGGAACAAGCAATCATGAGACCCAGTTTTATGAATAAATATTTAATTTTCTCGAAATAATTTTTTTTTTTAGATATTATGGTGTGGATATGATATAATGTTATAGTTGTGGGTAGTATTTATAAATTTTGCAAAGAAATACATGAAGTTGTTATATAATATTTGATTGGTCGGGAATATTACGTTTTAACATGGAATATTAGTGTATGGCAGCATGACAATCATCGGTGTACCCATATATGAAATTATTGTCGGATTGAAAATGACAAAAATATTTTATTGAAAATAACGGTGGAAGTTTTACCATTAATACGGTTGAACTACTTGGTAGTAAAAGAAATACGATGTCTGGCGTGGTTGCGTAGTAGCATACGATATTGATTATTGATGCTTATGTGATCGATTAAATCGGTTTTGTTTTATTGGTATTATTAATGTAATAAAACAAAAAAGCTTTTATATAAAATAGAATACTTTTATAAGTTATTAGTTTTATTAGGCTAATAAGTAAAATCTTTTATATAAAAGCAGAATACTTTTATAAAGTTATACATTTTATTAAATGATAATTAGAATATATTATATTTTATTATATATAGTGTTTGCATAGTATTTGTATAGTAAAATCTTTTATAAAGTTATTAGTTTTATTAGATTATAAATAGAATATATTATATTTTATTTAAAAGATTTTTGCTTTAAATATGGATAGTCAGTTAAAGTAAATCGATACAGATAGTTCATGAGTTAGTTACTATGTAGTCCATTTTCTATAAATAGAAGCTCATTCCTTCATTATTTCTTACGAATTCAATTTGAAACTACTAGAGAGATAAACTATAGAGAATGAAGAAAAGTATTACGCTTCTTTACTACTCATATATCCGATGCTCTTCTTTTAAGGTAGGGAATATTATTTGTTGTACTCGTGAGGGTATTATTTCTTTTGTATTCATGAAGAGAACTTACATTAATCCATTCTTTTATCATTACATTGGAATAACTTTGTCATCGGGACTACCTATACTTGGTGAAATTCTTTTGTTATTCCATTCTTTATTATTACATTGGAATATCACATACAATGCGTTTTACTGGCGGGACTAATTCCGATTATTTATTATTACATTTGGAATATCACAGCAGGTGTGCGTAATACGCTTTGACACAGTTCCATTATTTAGTAATACATTAGAATAACTTTTATCTATCACAATCTAGTATACATGGTGATTTACATGTTGTTATTTCATTCTTTATTATTACATTTGGAACATCACATGCCGGTCTTGAATTTACTTTGACACAGTTAGATTATTATTAATACATTGGAATAACTTTTAATACATGTCAAAATCTGCGTGCATAGTGATTTCTTTTGTTATTCCATTCTTTATTATACTCGATTGGTTAAAGTTTTGACTTCTATACTCCATGAAATTAGTGGAATATCCTTGATATTTAAGCGCTTCATCGATATCTTTTCATGAAATATTCTTACGAGCATTCTTGAATTTTACTCTACAAAGTGTCGTATTGACAATTTGGACGTTATTAGTTCTGGATAAATTAATTCTTGAACTTGTTTTATTGAATTCTTATATCATTGTCATCATCCTCATATTTATATTATGTTGAAAGTCATCGCATGGCTTTTGTGGTGCATAGATGGACTTGGTATGATTATGACCGGGATTATTCGGTATAATCATGTAGTAATGTTATAAATGATGTGGAAAAAAGTCCTCATTGGCCCGTAGTGCATTGATGAATAGTTTTTGGTATGATTATGGCTATGGATTCTCTTGACCAAGGGGTGCGAAGATGAATTGTTTTATGGCATGATCGAGAATGCGTTGATGAAAACATGATTATCTTTAGCTTCGTGAATGCATGGATAATTCATGTAGTTAAATCGATCTTAAAGAATATCATTGGCCTTATAGTGCGGGGATGATTTGATGATGTGAATTATTTATTAAAGTGAGTCTCAAATGATAAAAGTGATGAAAAACCTTTTAAATCATGGAAGATAGTAGATTTTATTCTCTACTTGACTCTTACAATGGATTGCTTGTTTTTATTTATGATTAAACTTGATGATTGTTATATTGTCGGTTTAACTTTTGTTGAAGGCTAACGATAATTTATTACTGCGTTATCTTAGTCATATTATTTCTTCTTGGGCTAGTTGAGCTCACCTTTCTTTCTTTATTCTCTTGAGGAAATGAGAGCGTGGCGAGGGCCTAGTCGGAAGCGGAGTGACGGTCCGAGAGGATAGCATTAGTAGTCCTTACTATTACGTGAAATAGTGTGTTAATAAATGTATTGAGGACTTATTTTGAGTTTTAATCTTTGTTTAGAAGACAATGTTT